>OY757189.1:59434423-59953300 GCA_963583895.1 Melanophora roralis | reverse complement strand
ATTTTTGTCAAAAATAACTATTTTTATAATTTTTAACTTTGAGTGTAGTTTTTCATATTAATATTAAATTAATGCAAGTTCAGCTATGATAAAGCCCAAAATTATCATAAATAATAACAAAAATATTCATTTTCATAATGTTTAAATCTTGATGGTTATTTCGCATATTAATATCACATTCATGCCAATTCGGATAGCCTGAGGCCCAAATCATCAAAATTATTAGCAAAATATTTTTTTTTTATTTTTAACCTTTGAGGTCCATTTTGCATATTAATGTTAAATTAATGGTATTTCGGCTAGGTTAAATTCAACAAATATCAAAATTATTAACAAAAAATAACATTTATTTTATTATTACCTTTTGAGTTCAAATTTTCATATTAATATAACATTCATGCCAATTCGGCTAGGTAGAAGTCAAAATCGTCAACATTTTTGTCTATTTTTATAATTTTTAACTTTGAGTGTAGTTTTTCATATTAATATTAAATACATGCAATTTCAGCTAGGGTAAAGCCCAAAATTATCATAAATAATAACAAAAATAATTATTTTCATAATGTTTAACTCTTGATGGTTATTTCGCATATTAATATCACATTCATACCAATTCGGCTAGCCTGAGGCCTAAATCATCAAAATTATTAGCAAAATATTTTTTTTTATTTTTAACCTTTGAGGTCCATTTTGTATATTAATGCTAAATGCATGGTATTTCGGCTAGGTTAAATTCAACAATTATCAAAATTATTAACAAAAAATAACATTTATTTTATTATTAACTTTTGAGTTCAAATTTTCATATTAATATAACATTCATGCCAATTCGGCTAGGTAGAGAAGTCAAAATCGTCAACATTTTTGTCAAAAATAATTATTTTTATAATTTTTATCTTTGAGTGTAGTTTTTAATTCATACCAATTCGGCTAGCCTGAGGCCCAAACCATCAAAATTATTAGCAAAATATTTTTTTTTATTTTTAACCTTTGAAGTCCATTTTGTATATTAATGCTAAATGCATGGTATTTCGGCTAGGTTAAATTCAACAATTATCAAAATTATTAACAAAAAATAACATTTATTTTATTATTAACTTTTGAGTTCAAATTTTCATATTAATATAACATTCATGCCAATTCGGCTAGGTAGACGTGAAAATCGTCAACATTTTTGTCAAAAATAATTATTTTTTTAATTTTTAACTTTTGAGTGTAGTTTTGCATATTAATAGTAAACTCATGCCATTTCAGCTAGTATAAGGCCTAACTTTGAGTGTAGTTTTTCATATTAATATTAAATTCATGCAATTTCAGCTAGGGTAAAGCCCAAAATTTTCATAAATAATAACAAAAATATTTATTTTCATAATGTTTAACTCTTGATGGTTATTTCGCATATTAATATCACATTCATGCCAATTCGGATAGCCTGAGGCCCAAATCATCATGATTATTAACAAAAATAATTTCTTTTTATTATTTTTAACCTTTGAGGTCCATTTTGCATATTAATGTTAAATTCATGGTATTTCGGCTAGGTTAAATTCAACAAATATCAAAATTATTAACAAAAAATAACATTTATTTTTTTATTAACTTTTGAGTTCAAATTTTCATATTAATATAACATTCATGCCAATTCGGCTAGGTAGAAGTCAAAATCGTCAACATTTTTGTCAAAAATAACTATTTTTATAATTTTTAACTTTGAGTGTAGTTTTTCATATTAATATTAAATTAATGCAAGTTCAGCTATGATAAAGCCCAAAATTATCATAAATAATAACAAAAATATTCATTTTCATAATGTTTAAATCTTGATGGTTATTTCGCATATTAATATCACATTCATGCCAATTCGGATAGCCTGAGGCCCAAATCATCAAAATTATTAGCAAAATATTTTTTTTTTATTTTTAACCTTTGAGGTCCATTTTGCATATTAATGTTAAATTAATGGTATTTCGGCTAGGTTAAATTCAACAAATATCAAAATTATTAACAAAAAATAACATTTATTTTATTATTACCTTTTGAGTTCAAATTTTCATATTAATATAACATTCATGCCAATTCGGCTAGGTAGAAGTCAAAATCGTCAACATTTTTGTCTATTTTTATAATTTTTAACTTTGAGTGTAGTTTTTCATATTAATATTAAATACATGCAATTTCAGCTAGGGTAAAGCCCAAAATTATCATAAATAATAACAAAAATAATTATTTTCATAATGTTTAACTCTTGATGGTTATTTCGCATATTAATATCACATTCATACCAATTCGGCTAGCCTGAGGCCTAAATCATCAAAATTATTAGCAAAATATTTTTTTTTATTTTTAACCTTTGAGGTCCATTTTGTATATTAATGCTAAATGCATGGTATTTCGGCTAGGTTAAATTCAACAATTATCAAAATTATTAACAAAAAATAACATTTATTTTATTATTAACTTTTGAGTTCAAATTTTCATATTAATATAACATTCATGCCAATTCGGCTAGGTAGAGAAGTCAAAATCGTCAACATTTTTGTCAAAAATAATTATTTTTATAATTTTTATCTTTGAGTGTAGTTTTTAATTCATACCAATTCGGCTAGCCTGAGGCCCAAACCATCAAAATTATTAGCAAAATATTTTTTTTTATTTTTAACCTTTGAAGTCCATTTTGTATATTAATGCTAAATGCATGGTATTTCGGCTAGGTTAAATTCAACAATTATCAAAATTATTAACAAAAAATAACATTTATTTTATTATTAACTTTTGAGTTCAAATTTTCATATTAATATAACATTCATGCCAATTCGGTTAGGTAGAAGTCAAAATCGTCAACATTTTTGTCAAAAATAATTATTTTTATAATTTTTAACTTTAAGTGTAGTTTTTCATATTAATATTAAATTCATGCAATTTCAGCTAGGGTAAAGCCCAAAATTATCATAAATAATAACAAAAATATTTATTTTCATAATGTTTAACTCTTGATGGTTATTTCGCATTTAATATCACATTCATACCAATTCGGCTAGCCTGAGGCCCAAATCATCAAAATTATTAGCAAAATATTTTTTTTTATTTTTAACCTTTGAAGTCCATTTTGTATATTAATGCTAAATGCATGGTATTTCGGCTAGGTTAAATTCAACAATTATCAAAATTATTAACAAAAAATAACATTTATTTTATTATTAACTTTTGAGTTCAAATTTTCATATTAATATAACATTCGTGCCAATTCGGTTAGGTAGAAGTCAAAATCGTAAACATTTTTGTCAAAAATAATTATTTTTTTAAATTTTAACTTTTGAGTGTAGTTTTGCATATTAATATTAAATTCATGCCATTTCAGCTAGTATAAGGCCTAAAATTTTCATAAATAATAACAAAACTATTTATTTTCATAATGTTTAAATCTTGATGGTTATTTCGCATATTAATATCACATTCATGCCAATTCGGATAGCCTGAGGCCCAACTCATGAAGATTATTAACAAAAATAATTTCTTTTTATTATTTTTAACCTTTGAGGTCCATTTTGCATATTAATGTTAAATTAAGGCCGTTTTCCACGATAATATTTTGCCTTACCACATGTCAAAAATTCGAGACTGATATAAAACTCGTATCGTGGAAAAAGCTTATATTATGAAATTGACAGTATGTTTGCCTTCATTTTCGAATTATGCCGTTTTTAGAAAATTTTCTAAAAATTCCTCATTGCATCACACATAAGAGTTGCATTTTTTGACATGCACAAAAGGAGACAAGAAAATAAAAACAAAAATAATAATTGTTGTTTCTTTTTGTTGCCGCCATTTAAGTGAAGTTAATAGTTTGAAAAAGTTAAATTATTAAAATAATTAAATTGTAAAAAATAATATACATAAAACAAATAAAAAAATACAAAAATAAAAAAAGAAATGAGTTTGTCTCCTGCTGTAAAGGTTAGTATTTGAGTCTACTGTGTTTTAAGCTAAATAAGTTTTGTCCAGCCGGCCAATGGAAACTCAAGTTTTGTTTTTAGTTAAAATTCTAAAATAATAGCAGTCTATTAGCAAAGTGAATAAAATTGTATTGTTGGGAACATGATTGTATAATGTATAATTTTTGTTTGGTTTAGATTGATTGGCAAAAAGATTTAGTAATGAAAATGATTGGCATATTTAAAGAAAAAGAATGCCTTTACAACACAAAAAGCCCCCTGTATCACAACAAGCATGCCCGGGTAGCGGCTTTGGAAGGAATAACATCACAATTAAGTGAAACTATGCCAAACATTACAACAAACGATGTAAAGGTAATATTTTTAATTTGCCAATAAAAAATTTCTGAATAACCACTTGTACCTACACAAATTGTTAGGTAAAACTAAATTATCTTCGGTGCCAGTATGGAAGGGAACTTCTTCGAGTGTCCGAGAGTTCAAAAAAAAGTGGTTCTGGAACCGATGACTTGTACGTTCCTACAGCATATTGGTACGAGCACTTACATTTTCTTAAAGACTTTATGCAAGTTCGTAAACCTAAATCGAACCTTTCTTATGTAAGAAACAGTATGCATTAGAAATCCATGTAAAAAAACATATATTTATTTTTAGATCTTAGATGAAAACTTTCAGTCAGATGTAGAGACGCAGCCATCGACATCACGAAGCCAGGTAAAATATGCATACATTGTATACCCACATCACATATGTACATACGTAGTAAAGGGCCAATTAAAACATGTCCGTCCGTGCCTCTGTGTCACTGTATTTTTATAATCAAAGTACAGGTTAGATTTTGGAACATAATTAAATGAAATTTGAATTTAAGATAACGTTACACTGACTTCTATCGTATACAAACTTACCATAGTTCCCATATAAGCCTTAATGCTGGAAATAATTTTTAACCACATAATCTGCGAATTGATTATGGCATGAAGATGTTATGACGTACACAGATACTTTTCAATAAGAAATCTACCGAGTTTTGTAAAGATTTGAACCTGCCTCCCATACATTACCAATGTTGATATAAAAACTAAATACTGTTGAATAGCTTGTGTAGTAAAACAATTTTTATAGATGTTAACTTAATTTTTAAAGATGTTAACAAGGCATATTTATCAGTGTACCCTGGATGTTAATATGCAAAGTAATCACCCCTATCGCGAATATGTGTAGATCAGACTTGACCGCCTATAACTTTCCTACTTGCTTAAATATTGCGTGGATATTAAAACAGATTAGGTTTGTGTAATTTTTTTTAGATATTTGAGGATACTCTTTCCGAGGATTGCACTCCAACCGCTGCAAAAACAAAGAGAAAGGAAATGGACCAATCAAGTTCAGTTTTAGAATGTGCCACTAAATACTTGAAAATATTAACAGCATCATCAGAAGCTGGAGATGATTACATTGAAAGTTTAACAGCTTTTATCAAATCAAATTTATTAAAAATTACAGACAGTGATCTCAGAGATGAGGCTTCATCGAAGGTAATGCTCCTGTTGTTCGATTATAGGAAAAAGCAACGAGAATTAGATGCACAAAAGTAAAATATGTTTTTTACACTTTTTCTATTTGTTAACGTTTCCAACTGACAATGCTTTCATGACAATAAAAACATATAAGTTGGCAAAAACGCGTATATTTTTCTAAATATGCATTAAAATTTTTTTAAAGCAACATAATTTTTGTTAGCATACTTTCATTTTAATGGATTTATTTTTATTTTTTATATTTTTATAGTAAACCCACTGTCTCGATTTTCTGCCTTGAAAAATTAATGACAGTAACGTTAACAACTGAAAAAGTGTAACATGGCTTTTCATTTTGTATTTTTTAACCTATTTAAGAACCTAGACACTGAAATAATTTTTTTAATTTTTTTTCATATTTTTTTTTAATGAACTTTGATCTCTTTTAAAGTAAAACTTCTTCCAAAACTTAATTTTAAAACATGTTTTTATTGATGTTACTTTTAAATTTACATTTTAAAATACTGCAGTACCTTGTATAATTTATCTTTAAAATAAAAATCAACAATGCAAAAACAGTAGGCATTTTATTTTAGCGTGTGTACCAGTGTATTGGCTTATGTTCAGGTATGGGATACTCTGTCCACTAAAGGGGAAGTTAGACAAAATCATAAAAAGGTAAATGTGACTTATAATTTTGTCTTACTTCTAGTAAATTGAACAAAGTATTCCATAGCTAAATATAAACCAATACACTACTTTTTCAAAATCCAAATTAAAAAAAAATTGTATTTTAAGTTTTTTCTTGCTGGGATTAATTAATGCATTAATTCCTTTAAAAAATAGTTAAAAATTGAATTTATTAATAGCTTCATACTGCCATGGCAAAATATCGACGTTATTAAAAAAATTTCTAAAGCAATTTCTTATTTCTGAAGCGTCGTTTGAGTACCTGCTTCCAGCACCTCTTTCTATTCCAGTTAGACTTATATTGTCAGAGTAAAACTCCTCCGCACCTTCCTTTGCTAAAAGATTATGAAGTGCACAAGCAGCTAATGTTATTATCTCAACTTTTTCAACTGGTAAGTTTATTTCACTTTGAAATATTTGAAACCTCGCAGACAGTATTCCGAAGGCATTTTCGACTACTCTTCGTGCCCTTGATAAGCGATAATTAAAAATTTTGTTTTCAAGCAAATGTCTTTGACTGTAGGGTTTAATAATTCGAAGAGTCAAACGAAAAGCGTCGTCAGAAATAAAAACGTAGGGTACCTAATTCAGAAAAATAATATTAAAATTTACGAAAAACTTAGAGTAAAAATATAAATTACTTTAACATTTGTTCCTGGAAGCTCTGTATCTTCAGGAAAATTAAGTAGGTTATGTTTTATGGAGTCACCAATATCCGACGCATTAAAAGCTGCAGCATCGTTGGCTCTACCGTTAACGCCTACATCCACCATAATAAATTTATAATTCGCGTCAACTACTGCCATCAAAATCACACTATTGAACCCCTTGTAGTTATAGTAATAGGAACCATCTTTTGCCTTTGGCCTGAAAGCAATGTGTTTTCCATCTGTTTTAAAATAAATTAACAAATGCCCTTCAAAACACAACAAATAAAAACGTTTACCAATAGCTCCAAGACACATAGGAAAATTCCATTTGCTATAAAAGTCATAGGCCACTTTTTCCCATTCAATAGCAGTTTTGCAACCCTAAAGATAAAATAAAGTCATCATGTATTCATGGTGGAGATATATAATAATCAAGCAAAATAGCTATATTGTGCTGGGCCTTATTATATACCCTTCACATTAGAAACCAAATTAAAAATAAGTTATTTTTACTTACTTGTAAGTATTTTGGACGAAGTGTCATATAATTGCCTTTAGTGTTTGTGGAACCAATCTGGATATAGTTGGTATAGACACTCTGAATCCGTACGATAGATCAGTAAAGGAGTTTCCCGTTGCCAAAAAGCGTAGAGTTATCAACAAACTGAAAGTTTGGGTTTAGTAATTTTCTTATATGTTTGGGATTTACTTACCGTGTGGTAGGAGAAACAGATTCTCTCATCACTGTATCTTCTTTCCTAATTATAGGCCCAACAAAAGATAACAAATTTTCGAAGGTTTCTTTAGACAGCCTACAAAAGTTTATGAAGCTTTTTTGGTCCTCCAATTGCAGTTCTTTAATTGCAACATGCGTTAGATCCTTGCCTGAATATCTTCTCAGTAACCACTTACGGCACCATAACTTTTGCCGCGTTTGGCGATTACTCTTTTTCTTCATTTCTTTGGTAATGATAGCTATTGCCATAACAACTCCAACGGCTTTGATTTTTTTGGATTTATCCATTTTTACAATTGGTAACTTTTATAATGAACAAACAAAAATTTTCTAACCACGCCAAAAAATTTTGCAAATTTTTCTGTTTTGTTTTGTTTTTTACGTATACAGCTGTTTTCTAGACGAATTAATGTATAAGGTGGTGGTCATTCTCCAACAACTAAATTGTGGTGAAAAATTTTTCGTTTTTGTTGTGGCTTTCGTTGGCTCATGAGTTAAAAAAGATATGCAAACATAAACAAGTTTAACAACCCAGCTGTACTGTTAACATCACCTGATCAATGAATTCGTTTTGGCTCTTTACGTACGAGTTGATGTGTGATGGTTGAAATACATTATGCATACAGAAAATTTTACGCACGATTTTTCGACAGTCAGATGAATTTCATAACATTTTTGCCCTGAAAAAGCGTACGATATTTACGTATCGTGGAAATCAGGCTTTAATGGTATTTCGGCTACGTTAAATTCAACAAATATCAAAATTATTAACAAAAAATAACATTTATTTTATTATTAACTTTTGAGTTCAAATTTTCATATTAATATAACATTCATGCCAATTCGGGTAGGTAGAAGTCAAAATCGTCCACATTTTTGTCAAAAATAATTATTTTTATAATTTTTAACTTTGAGTGTAGTTTTTCATATTAATATTAAATTCATGCAATTTCAGGTATGAAAAAGCCCAAAATTATCATAAATAATAACAAAAATATATATTTTCATAATGTTTAACTCTTGATGGTTATTTCGCAATTAATATCACATTCATGCCAATTCGGATAGCCTGAGGCCCAAATCATGAAGATTATTAACATAAATAATTTCTTTTTATTATTTTTAACCTTTGAGGTCCATTTTGCATATTAGTGTTAAATTAATGGTATTTCGGCTAGGTTAAATTCAACAAATATCAAAATTATTAACAAAAAATAACATTTATTTTATTATTAACTTTTGAGTTCAAATTTTCATATTAATATAACATTCATGCCAATTCGGGTAGGTAGAAGTCAAAATCGTCCACATTTTTGTCAAAAATAATTATATTTATAATTTTTAACTTTGAGTGTAGTTTTTCATATTAATATTAAATTCATGCAATTTCAGGTATGAAAAAGCCCAAAATTATCATAAATAATAACAAAAATATATATTTTCATAATGTTTAACTCTTGATGGTTATTTCGCAATTATCATAAATAATAACAAAAATATATATTTTCATAATGTTTAACTCTTGATGGTTATTTCGCAATTAATATCACATTCATGCCAATTCGGATAGCCTGAGGCCCAAATCATGAAGATTATTAACATAAATAATTTCTTTTTATTATTTTTAACCTTTGAGGTCCATTTTGCATATTAGTGTTAAATTAATGGTATTTCGGCTAGGTTAAATTCAACAAATATCAAAATTATTAACAAAAAATAACATTTATTTTATTATTAACTTTTGAGTTCAAATTTTCATATTAATATAACATTCATGCCAATTCGGGTAGGTAGAAGTCAAAATCGTCCACATTTTTGTCAAAAATAATTATTTTTATAATTTTTAACTTTGAGTGTAGTTTTTCATATTAATATTAAATTCATGCAATTTCAGGTATGAAAAAGCCCAAAATTATCATAAATAATAACAAAAATATATATTTTCATAATGTTTAACTCTTGATGGTTATTTCGCAATTAATATAACATTCATGCCAATTCGGTTAGGTAGAAGTCAAAATCGTCAACATTTTTGTCAAAAAATAATTATTTTTTTAATTTTTAACTTTGAGTGTAGTTTTGCATATTAATATTAAATTCATGCAATTTCAGCTAGGGTAAAGCCCAAAATTATCATAAATAATAACAAAAATATTTATTTTCATAATGTTTAACTCTTGATGGTTATTTCGCATATTAATATCACATTCATGACAATTCGGATATCCTGAGGCCCAAATCATCAAGATTATTAACAAAAATAATTTCTTTTTATTATTTTTAACCTTTGAGGTCCATTTTGCATATTAATGTTAAATTCATGGTATTTCGGCAAGGTTAAATTCAACAAATATCAAAATTATTAACAAAAAATAACATTTATTTTATTATTAACTTTTGAGTTCAAATTTTCATATTAATATAACTTTCATGCCAATTCGGCTAGGTAGAAGTCAAAATCGTCAACATTTTTGTCAAAAATAACTATTTTTATAATTTTTAACTTTGAGTGTAGTTTTTCATATTAATATTAAATTCATGCAATTTCAGCTATGATAAAGCCCAAAATTATCATAAATAATAACAAAAATATTCATTTTCATAATGTTTAAATCTTGATGGTTATTTCGCATATTAATATCACATTCATGCCAATTCGGATAGCCTGAGGCCCAAATCATCAAAATTATTAGCAAAATATTTTTTTTTTATTTTTAACCTTTGAGGTCCATTTTGTATATTAATGCTAAATGCATGGTATTTCGGCTGGGTTAAATTCAACAATTATCAAAATTATTGCCAAAAAAAATTATTTATTTTATTATCTTTTGAGTTCAATTTGGCATATTAATATAACATTCATGGTAATTTCGCATATAAATATTACATTCTTTCCGGCTAGGCTGCAGCCCAAATCATCATTATTAAATTCAATAATCATCAAAATTATTGAAAAAAAATATATATATTTTATTATTATCTTTTAAGTTAAATTTTGCATAATAATATTACATTCATGGTAATTTCGCATATAAATATTACATTCTTTCTAATTCGGCTAGGCTGCAGCACAAATCATCATTGATGGCTAGGTTAAAATGAAAAAAATATATATATATTTTATTATCAACTTAGAGATCAATTTTGCATATTAATATAACATATATGCCATTTCGGCTAGGTAGAAGTGAAAATCGTCAACATTTTTGTCAAAAATAATTATTTTTTTAATTTTTAACTTTTGAGTGTAGTTTTGTATATTAATATTAAATTCATGCCATTTCAGCTAGTATAAGGCCCAAAATTTTCATAAATAATAACAAAAATATTTATTTTCATAATGTTTAAATCTTGATGGTTATTTCGCATATTAATATCACATTCATGCCAATTCGGATAGCCTGAGGCCCAAATCATGAAGATTATTAACAAAAATAATTTCTTTTTATTATTTTTAACCTTTGAGGTCGATTTTGCATATTAATGTTAAATTAATGGTATTTCGGCTAGGTTAAATTCAACAAATATCAAAATTATTAACAAAAAATAACATTTATTTTATTATTACCTTTTGAGTTCAAATTTTCATATTAATATAACATTCATGCCAATTCGGCCAGGTAGAAGTCAAAATCGTCAACATTTTTGTCAAAAATAATTATTTTTATAATTTTTATCTTTGAGTGTAGTTTTTCATTCATACCAATTCGGCTAGCCTGAGGCCCAAACCATCAAAATTATTAGCAAAATATTTTTTTTTATTTTTAACCTTTGAAGTCCATTTTGTATATTAATGCTAAATGCATGGTATTTCGGCTAGGTTAAATTCAACAATTATCAAAATTATTAACAAAAAATAACATTTATTTTATTATTAACTTTTGAGTTCAAATTTTCATATTAATATAACATTCATGCCAATTCGGTTAGGTAGAAGTCAAAATCGTCAACATTTTTGTCAAAAACAATTATTTTTATAATTTTTAACTTTGAGTGTAGTTTTTCATTTTAATATTAAATTCATGCAATTTCAGCTATGATAAAGCCCAAAATTATCATAAATAATAACAAAAATATTTATTTTCATAATGTTTAACTCTTGATGGTTATTTCGCATATTAATATCACATTCATGCCAATTCGGATAGCCTGAGTCCCAAATCATCAAGATTATTAACAAAAATAATTTCCTTTTATTATTTTTAACCTCTGAGGTCCATTTTGCATATTAATGTTAAATTCATGGTATTTCGGCTAGTTTAAATTCAACAAATATCAAAATTATTAACAAAAAATAACATTTATTTATTATTAACTTTTGAGTTCAAATTTTCATATTAATATAACATTCATGCCAATTCGGCTAGGTATTAATGTTAAATTCATGGTATTTCGGCTCGGTTAAATTCAACAAATATCAAAATTATTAACAAAAAATAACATTTATTTATTATTAACTTTTGAGTTCAAATTTTCATATTAATATAACATTCATGCCAATTCGGCTAGGTAGAAGTCAAAATCGTCAACATTGTTGTCAAAAATAATTATTTTTATAATTTTTAACTTTGAGTGTAGTTTTTCATATTAATATTAAATTCATGCAATTTCAGCTAGTATAAGGCCCAAAATTTTCATAAATAATAACAAAAATATTTATTTTCATAATGTTTAAATCTTGATGGTTATTTCGCATATTGATATCACATTCATGCCAATTCGGATAGCCTGAGGCCCAAATCATCAAAATTATTGACAAAAATAATATTTTTTTATTATTTTTAACCTTTGAGGTCCATTTTGCATATTAATGATAATGCATGGTATTTTGGCTAGGTTAAATTCAACAAATATCAAAATTATTAACAAAAAATAACATTTATTTTATTATTAACTTTTGAGTTCAAATTTTCATATTAATATAACATTCATTCCAATTCGGCTAGGTAGACGTGAAAATCGTCAACATTTTTGTCAAAAATAATTATTTTTTTAATTTTTAACTTTTGAGTGTAGTTTTGCATATTAATAGTAAACTCATGCCATTTCAGCTTGTATAAGGCCTAACTTTGAGTGTAGTTTTTCATATTAATATTAAATTCATGCAATTTCAGCTAGGGGAAAGCCCAAAATTTTCATAAATAATAACAAAAATATTTATTTTCATAATGTTTAACTCTTGATGGTTATTTCGCATATTAATATCACATTCATGCCAATTCGGATAGCCTGAGGCCCAAATCATCATGATTATTAACAAAAATAATTTCTTTTTATTATTTTTAACCTTTGAGGTCCATTTTGCATATTAATGTTAAATTCATGGTATTTCGGCTAGGTTAAATTCAACAAATATCAAAATTATTAACAAAAAATAACATTTATTTTTTTATTAACTTTTGAGTTCAAATTTTCATATTAATATAACATTCATGCCAATTCGGCTAGGTAGAAGTCAAAATCGTCAACATTTTTGTCAAAAATAACTATTTTTATAATTTTTAACTTTGAGTGTAGTTTTTCATATTAATATTAAATTAATGCAAGTTCAGCTATGATAAAGCCCAAAATTATCATAAATAATAACAAAAATATTCATTTTCATAATGTTTAAATCTTGATGGTTATTTCGCATATTAATATCACATTCATGCCAATTCGGATAGCCTGAGGCCCAAATCATCAAAATTATTAGCAAAATATTTTTTTTTTATTTTTAACCTTTGAGGTCCATTTTGCATATTAATGTTAAATTAATGGTATTTCGGCTAGGTTAAATTCAACAAATATCAAAATTATTAACAAAAAATAACATTTATTTTATTATTACCTTTTGAGTTCAAATTTTCATATTAATATAACATTCATGCCAATTCGGCTAGGTAGAAGTCAAAATCGTCAACATTTTTGTCTATTTTTATAATTTTTAACTTTGAGTGTAGTTTTTCATATTAATATTAAATACATGCAATTTCAGCTAGGGTAAAGCCCAAAATTATCATAAATAATAACAAAAATAATTATTTTCATAATGTTTAACTCTTGATGGTTATTTCGCATATTAATATCACATTCATACCAATTCGGCTAGCCTGAGGCCTAAATCATCAAAATTATTAGCAAAATATTTTTTTTTATTTTTAACCTTTGAGGTCCATTTTGTATATTAATGCTAAATGCATGGTATTTCGGCTAGGTTAAATTCAACAATTATCAAAATTATTAACAAAAAATAACATTTATTTTATTATTAACTTTTGAGTTCAAATTTTCATATTAATATAACATTCATGCCAATTCGGCTAGGTAGAGAAGTCAAAATCGTCAACATTTTTGTCAAAAATAATTATTTTTATAATTTTTATCTTTGAGTGTAGTTTTTCATTCATACCAATTCGGCTAGCCTGAGGCCCAAACCATCAAAATTATTAGCAAAATATTTTTTTTTATTTTTAACCTTTGAAGTCCATTTTGTATATTAATGCTAAATGCATGGTATTTCGGCTAGGTTAAATTCAACAATTATCAAAATTATTAACAAAAAATAACATTTATTTTATTATTAACTTTTGAGTTCAAATTTTCATATTAATATAACATTCATGCCAATTCGGTTAGGTAGAAGTCAAAATCGTCAACATTTTTGTCAAAAATAATTATTTTTATAATTTTTAACTTTAAGTGTAGTTTTTCATATTAATATTAAATTCATGCAATTTCAGCTAGGGTAAAGCCCAAAATTATCATAAATAATAACAAAAATATTTATTTTCATAATGTTTAACTCTTGATGGTTATTTCGCATTTAATATCACATTCATACCAATTCGGCTAGCCTGAGGCCTAAATCATCAAAATTATTAGCAAAATATTTTTTTTTATTTTTAACCTTTGAGGTCCATTTTGTATATTAATGCTAAATGCATGGTATTTCGGCTAGGTTAAATTCAACAATTATCAAAATTATTAACAAAAAATAACATTTATTTTATTATTAGTTTTTGAGTTCAAATTTTCATATTAATATAACATTCATGCCAATTCGGTTAGGTAGAAGTCAAAATCGTCAACATTTTTGTCAAAAATAATTATTTTTATAATTTTTAACTTTAAGTGTAGTTTTTCATATTAATATTAAATTCATGCAATTTCAGCTAGGGTAAAGCCCAAAATTATCATAAATAATAACAAAAATATTTATTTTCATAATGTTTAACTCTTGATGGTTATTTCGCATATTAATATCACATTCATACCAATTCGGCTAGCCTGAGGCCCAAATCATCAAAATTATTAGCAAAATATTTTTTTTTATTTTTAACCTTTGAAGTCCATTTTGTATATTAATGCTAAATGCATGGTATTTCGGCTAGGTTAAATTCAACAATTATCAAAATTATTAACAAAAAATAACATTTATTTTATTATTAACTTTTGAGTTCAAATTTTCATATTAATATAACATTCGTGCCAATTCGGTTAGGTAGAAGTCAAAATCGTAAACATTTTTGTCAAAAATAATTATTTTTTTAAATTTTAACTTTTGAGTGTAGTTTTGCATATTAATATTAAATTCATGCCATTTCAGCTAGTATAAGGCCTAAAATTTTCATAAATAATAACAAAACTATTTATTTTCATAATGTTTAAATATTGATGGTTATTTCGCATATTAATATCACATTAATGCCAATTCGGATAGCCTGAGGCCCAACTCATGAAGATTATTAACAAAAATAATTTCTCTTTATTATTTTTAACCTTTGAGGTCCATTTTGCATATTAGTGTTAAATTAATGGTATTTCGGCTAGGTTAAATTCAACAAATATCAAAATTATTAACAAAAAATAACATTCATTTTGTTATTAACTTTTGAGTTCAAATTTTCATATTAATATAACATTCATGCCAATTCGGTTAGGTAGAAGTCAAAATCGTCAACATTTTTGTCAAAAAATAATTATTTTTTTAATTTTTAACTTTGAGTGTAGTTTTGCATATTAATATTAAATTCATGCAATTTCAGCTAGGGTAAAGCCCAAAATTATCATAAATAATAACAAAAATATTTATTTTCATAATGTTTAACTCTTGATGGTTATTTCGCATATTAATATCACATTCATGACAATTCGGATAGCCTGAGGCCCAAATCATCAAGATTATTAACAAAAATAATTTCTTTTTATTATTTTTAACCTTTGAGGTCCATTTTGCATATTAATGTTAAATTCATGGTATTTCGGCAAGGTTAAATTCAACAAATATCAAAATTATTAACAAAAAATAACATTTATTTTATTATTAACTTTTGAGTTCAAATTTTCATATTAATATAACTTTCATGCCAATTCGGCTAGGTAGAAGTCAAAATCGTCAACATTTTTGTCAAAAATAACTATTTTTATAATTTTTAACTTTGAGTGTAGTTTTTCATATTAATATTAAATTCATGCAATTTCAGCTATGATAAAGCCCAAAATTATCATAAATAATAACAAAAATATTCATTTTCATAATGTTTAAATCTTGATGGTTATTTCGCATATTAATATCACATTCATGCCAATTCGGATAGCCTGAGGCCCAAATCATCAAAATTTTTAGCAAAATATTTTTTTTTTATTTTTAACCTTTGAGGTCCATTTTGTATATTAATGCTAAATGCATGGTATTTCGGCTGGGTTAAATTCAACAATTATCAAAATTATTGCCAAAAAAAATTATTTATTTTATTATCTTTTGAGTTCAATTTGGCATATTAATATAACATTCATGGTAATTTCGCATATAAATATTACATTCTTTCCGGCTAGGCTGCAGCCCAAATCATCATTATTAAATTCAATAATCATCAAAATTATTGAAAAAAAATATATATATTTTATTATTATCTTTTAAGTTAAATTTTGCATAATAATATTACATTCATGGTAATTTCGCATATAAATATTACATTCTTTCTAATTCGGCTAGGCTGCAGCACAAATCATCATTGATGGCTAGGTTAAAATGAAAAAAATATATATATATTTTATTATCAACTTAGAGATCAATTTTGCATATTAATATAACATTTATGCCATTTCGGCTAGGTAGAAGTGAAAATCGTCAACATTTTTGTCAAAAATAATTATTTTTTTAATTTTTAACTTTTGAGTGTAGTTTTGTATATTAATATTAAATTCATGCCATTTCAGCTAGTATAAGGCCCAAAATTTTCATAAATAATAACAAAAATATTTATTTTCATAATGTTTAAATCTTGATGGTTATTTCGCATATTAATATCACATTCATGCCAATTCGGATAGCCTGAGGCCCAAATCATGAAGATTATTAACAAAAATAATTTCTTTTTATTATTTTTAACCTTTGAGGTCGATTTTGCATATTAATGTTAAATTAATGGTATTTCGGCTAGGTTAAATTCAACAAATATCAAAATTATTAACAAAAAATAACATTTATTTTATTATTACCTTTTGAGTTCAAATTTTCATATTAATATAACATTCATGCCAATTCGGCTAGGTAGAAGTCAAAATCGTCAACATTTTTGTCAAAAATAATTATTTTTATAATTTTTAACTTTGAGTGTAGTTTTTCATATTAATATTAAATTCATGCAATTTCAGCTAGGGTAAAGCCCAAAATTATCATAAATAATAACAAAAATAATTATTTTCATAATGTTTAACTCTTGATGGTTATTTCGCATATTAATATCACATTCATACCAATTCGGCTAGCCTGAGGCCTAAATCATCAAAATTATTAGCAAAATATTTTTTTTTATTTTTAACCTTTGAGGTCCATTTTGTATATTAATGCTAAATGCATGGTATTTCGGCTAGGTTAAATTCAACAATTATCAAAATTATTAACAAAAAATAACATTTATTTTATTATTAACTTTTGAGTTCAAATTTTCATATTAATATAACATTCATGCCAATTCGGTTAGGTAGAAGTCAAAATCGTCAACATTTTTGTCAAAAATAATTATTTTTATAATTTTTATCTTTGAGTGTAGTTTTTCATTCATACCAATTCGGCTAGCCTGAGGCCCAAACCATCAAAATTATTAGCAAAATATTTTTTTTTATTTTTAACCTTTGAGGTCCATTTTGTATATTAATGCTAAATGCATGGTATTTCGGCTAGGTTAAATTCAACAATTATCAAAATTATTAACAAAAAATAACATTTATTTTATTATTAACTTTTGAGTTCAAATTTTCATATTAATATTACATTCATGCCAATTCGGTTAGGTAGAAGTCAAAATCGTCAACATTTTTGTCAAAAATAATTATTTTTATAATTTTTAACTTTAAGTGTAGTTTTTCATATTAATATTAAATTCATGCAATTTCAGCTAGGGTAAAGCCCAAAATTATCATAAATAATAACAAAAATATTTATTTTCATAATGTTTAACTCTTGATGGTTATTTCGCATATTAATATCACATTCATACCAATTCGGCTAGCCTGAGGCCCAAATCATCAAAATTATTAGCAAAATATTTTTTTTTATTTTTAACCTTTGAAGTCCATTTTGTATATTAATGCTAAATGCATGGTATTTCGGCTAGGTTAAATTCAACAATTATCAAAATTATTAACAAAAAATAACATTTATTTTATTATTAACTTTTGAGTTCAAATTTTCATATTAATATAACATTCATGCCAATTCGGT
This sequence comes from Melanophora roralis, assembly GCA_963583895.1. Classification (NCBI taxonomy): domain Eukaryota; kingdom Metazoa; phylum Arthropoda; class Insecta; order Diptera; family Rhinophoridae; genus Melanophora; species Melanophora roralis. The sequence continues at coordinate 59,935,043 of OY757189.1, read as the reverse complement.
TAGGTAGAAGTCAAAATCGTAAACATTTTTGTCAAAAATAATTATTTTTTTAATTTTTAACTTTAAGTGTAGTTTTTCATATTAATATTAAATTCATGCCATTTCAGCTAGTATAAGTCCCAAAATTTTCATAAATAATAACAAAAATATTTATTTTCATAATGTTTAAATCTTGATGGTTATTTCGCATATTAATATCACATTCATGCCAATTCGGATAGCCTGAGGCCCAAATCATGAAGATTATTAACAAAAATAATTTCTTTTTATTATTTTTAACCTTTGAGGTCCATTTTGCATATTAATGTTAAATTAATGGTATTTCGGCTAGGTTAAATTCAACAAATATCAAAATTATTAACAAAAAATAACATTTATTTTATTATTAATTTTTGAGTTCAAATTTTCATATTAATATAACATTCATGCCAATTCGGCTAGGTAGAAGTCAAAATCGTCAACATTTTTGTCAAAAATAATTATTTTTATAATTTTTAACTTTGAGTGTAGTTTTTCATATTAATATTAAATTCATGCAATTTCAGCTAGGGTAAAGCCCAAAATTATCATAAATAATAACAAAAATATTTATTTTCATAATGTTTAACTCTTGATGGTTATTTCGCATATTAATATCACATTCATACCAATTCGGCTAGCCTGAGGCCCAAACCATCAAAATTATTAGCAAAATATTTTTTTTTATTTTTAACCTTTGGGGTCCATTTTGTATATTAATGCTAAATGCATGGTATTTCGGCTAGGTTAAATTCAACAATTATCAAAATTATTAACAAAAAATAACATTTATTTTATTATTAACTTTTGAGTTCAAATTTTCATATTAATATAACATTCATGCCAATTCGGTTAGGTAGAAGTCAAAATCGTCAACATTTTTGTCAAAAATAATTATTTTTATAATTTTTAACTTTGAGTGTAGTTTTTCATATTAATATTAAATTCATGCAATTTCAGCTAGGGTAAAGCCCAAAATTTTCATAAATAATAACAAAAATATTTATTTTCATAATGTTTAACTCTTGATGGTTATTTCGCATATTAATATCACATTCATGCCAATTCGGATAGCCTGAGGCCCAAATCATCAAGATTATTAACAAAAATAATTTCTTTTTATTATTTTTAACTTTTGAGGTCCATTTTGCATATTAATGTTAAATTCATGGTATTTCGGCTAGGTTAAATTCAACAAATATCAAAATTATTAACAAAAAATAACATTTATTTTTTTATTAACTTTTGAGTTCAAATTTTCATATTAATATAACATTCATGCCAATTCGGCTAGGTAGAAGTCAAAATCGTCAACATTTTTGTCAAAAATAACTATTTTTATAATTTTTAACTTTGAGTGTAGTTTTTCATATTAATATTAAATTAATGCAAGTTCAGCTATGATAAAGCCCAAAATTATCATAAATAACAAAAATATTCATTTTCATAATGTTTAAATCTTGATGGTTATTTCGCATATTAATATCACATTCATGCCAATTCGGATAGCCTGAGGCCCAAATCATCAAAATTATTAGCAAAATATTTTTTTTTTATTTTTAACCTTTGAGGTCCATTTTGTATATTAATGCTAAATGCATGGTATTTCGGCCGGGTTAAATTCAACAATTATCAAAATTATTGCCAAAAAAAATTATTTATTTTATTATCTTTTGAGTTCAATTTGGCATATTAATATAACATTCATGGTAATTTCGCATATAAATATTACATTCTTTCCGGCTAGGCTGCAGCCCAAATCATCATTATTAAATTCAATAATCATCAAAATTATTGAAAAAAAAATATATATATTTTATTATTATCTTTTAAGTTAAATTTTGCATAATAATATTACATTCATGGTAATTTCGCATATAAATATTACATTCTTTCTAATTCGGCTAGGCTGCAGCCCAAATCATCATTGATGGCAAGGTTAAAATGAAAAAAAAATATATATTTTATTATCAACTAAGAGATCAATTTTGCATATTAATATAACATTTATGCCATTTCGGCTAGGTAGAAGTGAAAATCGTCAACATTTTTGTCAAAAATAATTATTTTTTTAATTTTTAACTTTTGAGTGTAGTTTTGTATATTAATATTAAATTCCTGCCATTTCAGCTAGTATAAGGCCCAAAATTTTCATAAATAATAACAAAAATATTTATTTTCATAATGTTTAAATCTTGATGGTTATTTCGCATATTAATATCACATTCATGCCAATTCGGATAGCCTGAGGCCCAAATCATGAAGATTATTAACAAAAATAATTTCTTTTTATTATTTTTAACCTTTGAGGTCCATTTTGCATATTAATGTTAAATTAATGGTATTTCGGCTAGGTTAAATTCCACAAATATCAAAATTATTAACAAAAAATAACATTTATTTTATTATTACGTTTTGAGTTCAAATTTTCATATTAATATAACATTCATGCCAATTCGGCTAGGTAGAAGTCAAAATCGTCAACATTTTTGTCAAAAATAACTATTTTTATAATTTTTAACTTTGAGTGTAGTTTTTCATATTAATATTAAATTAATGCAAGTTCAGCTATGATAAAGCCCAAAATTATCATAAATAATAACAAAAATATTCATTTTCATAATGTTTAAATCTTGATGGTTATTTCGCATATTAATATCACATTCATGCCAATTCGGATAGCCTGAGGCCCAAATCATCAAAATTATTAGCAAAATATTTTTTTTTTATTTTTAACCTTTGAGGTCCATTTTGCATATTAATGTTAAATTAATGGTATTTCGGCTAGGTTAAATTCAACAAATATCAAAATTATTAACAAAAAATAACATTTATTTTATTATTACCTTTTGAGTTCAAATTTTCATATTAATATAACATTCATGCCAATTCGGCTAGGTAGAAGTCAAAATCGTCAACATTTTTGTCTATTTTTATAATTTTTAACTTTGAGTGTAGTTTTTCATATTAATATTAAATACATGCAATTTCAGCTAGGGTAAAGCCCAAAATTATCATAAATAATAACAAAAATAATTATTTTCATAATGTTTAACTCTTGATGGTTATTTCGCATATTAATATCACATTCATACCAATTCGGCTAGCCTGAGGCCTAAATCATCAAAATTATTAGCAAAATATTTTTTTTTATTTTTAACCTTTGAGGTCCATTTTGTATATTAATGCTAAATGCATGGTATTTCGGCTAGGTTAAATTCAACAATTATCAAAATTATTAACAAAAAATAACATTTATTTTATTATTAACTTTTGAGTTCAAATTTTCATATTAATATAACATTCATGCCAATTCGGCTAGGTAGAGAAGTCAAAATCGTCAACATTTTTGTCAAAAATAATTATTTTTATAATTTTTATCTTTGAGTGTAGTTTTTCATTCATACCAATTCGGCTAGCCTGAGGCCCAAACCATCAAAATTATTAGCAAAATATTTTTTTTTATTTTTAACCTTTGAAGTCCATTTTGTATATTAATGCTAAATGCATGGTATTTCGGCTAGGTTAAATTCAACAATTATCAAAATTATTAACAAAAAATAACATTTATTTTATTATTAACTTTTGAGTTCAAATTTTCATATTAATATAACATTCATGCCAATTCGGTTAGGTAGAAGTCAAAATCGTCAACATTTTTGTCAAAAATAATTATTTTTATAATTTTTAACTTTAAGTGTAGTTTTTCATATTAATATTAAATTCATGCAATTTCAGCTAGGGTAAAGCCCAAAATTATCATAAATAATAACAAAAATATTTATTTTCATAATGTTTAACTCTTGATGGTTATTTCGCATTTAATATCACATTCATACCAATTCGGCTAGCCTGAGGCCTAAATCATCAAAATTATTAGCAAAATATTTTTTTTTATTTTTAACCTTTGAGGTCCATTTTGTATATTAATGCTAAATGCATGGTATTTCGGCTAGGTTAAATTCAACAATTATCAAAATTATTAACAAAAAATAACATTTATTTTATTATTAGTTTTTGAGTTCAAATTTTCATATTAATATAACATTCATGCCAATTCGGTTAGGTAGAAGTCAAAATCGTCAACATTTTTGTCAAAAATAATTATTTTTATAATTTTTAACTTTAAGTGTAGTTTTTCATATTAATATTAAATTCATGCAATTTCAGCTAGGGTAAAGCCCAAAATTATCATAAATAATAACAAAAATATTTATTTTCATAATGTTTAACTCTTGATGGTTATTTCGCATACATATTAATATCACATTCATACCAATTCGGCTAGCCTGAGGCCCAAATCATCAAAATTATTAGCAAAATATTTTTTTTTATTTTTAACCTTTGAAGTCCATTTTGTATATTAATGCTAAATGCATGGTATTTCGGCTAGGTTAAATTCAACAATTATCAAAATTATTAACAAAAAATAACATTTATTTTATTATTAACTTTTGAGTTCAAATTTTCATATTAATATAACATTCGTGCCAATTCGGTTAGGTAGAAGTCAAAATCGTAAACATTTTTGTCAAAAATAATTATTTTTTTAAATTTTAACTTTTGAGTGTAGTTTTGCATATTAATATTAAATTCATGCCATTTCAGCTAGTATAAGGCCTAAAATTTTCATAAATAATAACAAAACTATTTATTTTCATAATGTTTAAATCTTGATGGTTATTTCGCATATTAATATCACATTCATGCCAATTCGGATAGCCTGAGGCCCAACTCATGAAGATTATTAACAAAAATAATTTCTCTTTATTATTTTTAACCTTTGAGGTCCATTTTGCATATTAGTGTTAAATTAATGGTATTTCGGCTAGGTTAAATTCAACAAATATCAAAATTATTAACAAAAAATAACATTCATTTTATTATTAACTTTTGAGTTCAAATTTTCATATTAATATAACATTCATGCCAATTCGGTTAGGTAGAAGTCAAAATCGTCAACATTTTTGTCAAAAAATAATTATTTTTTTAATTTTTAACTTTGAGTGTAGTTTTGCATATTAATATTAAATTCATGCAATTTCAGCTAGGGTAAAGCCCAAAATTATCATAAATAATAACAAAAATATTTATTTTCATAATGTTTAACTCTTGATGGTTATTTCGCATATTAATATCACATTCATGCCAATTCGGATAGCCTGAGGCCCAAATCATCAAAATTTTTAGCAAAATATTTTTTTTTTATTTTTAACCTTTGAGGTCCATTTTGTATATTAATGCTAAATGCATGGTATTTCGGCTGGGTTAAATTCAACAATTATCAAAATTATTGCCAAAAAAAATTATTTATTTTATTATCTTTTGAGTTCAATTTGGCATATTAATATAACATTCATGGTAATTTCGCATATAAATATTACATTCTTTCCGGCTAGGCTGCAGCCCAAATCATCATTATTAAATTCAATAATCATCAAAATTATTGAAAAAAAATATATATATTTTATTATTATCTTTTAAGTTAAATTTTGCATAATAATATTACATTCATGGTAATTTCGCATATAAATATTACATTCTTTCTAATTCGGCTAGGCTGCAGCACAAATCATCATTGATGGCTAGGTTAAAATGAAAAAAATATATATATATTTTATTATCAACTTAGAGATCAATTTTGCATATTAATATAACATTTATGCCATTTCGGCTAGGTAGAAGTGAAAATCGTCAACATTTTTGTCAAAATAATTATTTTTTTAATTTTTAACTTTTGAGTGTAGTTTTGTATATTAATATTAAATTCATGCCATTTCAGCTAGTATAAGGCCCAAAATTTTCATAAATAATAACAAAAATATTTATTTTCATAATGTTTAAATCTTGATGGTTATTTCGCATATTAATATCACATTCATGCCAATTCGGATAGCCTGAGGCCCAAATCATGAAGATTATTAACAAAAATAATTTCTTTTTATTATTTTTAACCTTTGAGGTCGATTTTGCATATTAATGTTAAATTAATGGTATTTCGGCTAGGTTAAATTCAACAAATATCAAAATTATTAACAAAAAATAACATTTATTTTATTATTACCTTTTGAGTTCAAATTTTCATATTAATATAACATTCATGCCAATTCGGCTAGGTAGAAGTCAAAATCGTCAACATTTTTGTCAAAAATAATTATTTTTATAATTTTTAACTTTGAGTGTAGTTTTTCATATTAATATTAAATTCATGCAATTTCAGCTAGGGTAAAGCCCAAAATTATCATAAATAATAACAAAAATAATTATTTTCATAATGTTTAACTCTTGATGGTTATTTCGCATATTAATATCACATTCATACCAATTCGGCTAGCCTGAGGCCTAAATCATCAAAATTATTAGCAAAATATTTTTTTTTATTTTTAACCTTTGAGGTCCATTTTGTATATTAATGCTAAATGCATGGTATTTCGGCTAGGTTAAATTCAACAATTATCAAAATTATTAACAAAAAATAACATTTATTTTATTATTAACTTTTGAGTTCAAATTTTCATATTAATATAACATTCATGCCAATTCGGTTAGGTAGAAGTCAAAATCGTCAACATTTTTTGTCAAAAATAATTATTTTTATAATTTTTATCTTTGAGTGTAGTTTTTCATTCATACCAATTCGGCTAGCCTGAGGCCCAAACCATCAAAATTATTAGCAAAATATTTTTTTTTTATTTTTAACCTTTGAGGTCCATTTTGTATATTAATGCTAAATGCATGGTATTTCGGCTAGGTTAAATTCAACAATTATCAAAATTATTAACAAAAAATAACATTTATTTTATTATTAACTTTTGAGTTCAAATTTTCATATTAATATTACATTCATGCCAATTCGGTTAGGTAGAAGTCAAAATCGTCAACATTTTTGTCAAAAATAATTATTTTTATAATTTTTAACTTTAAGTGTAGTTTTTCATATTAATATTAAATTCATGCAATTTCAGCTAGGGTAAAGCCCAAAATTATCATAAATAATAACAAAAATATTTATTTTCATAATGTTTAACTCTTGATGGTTATTTCGCATATTAATATCACATTCATACCAATTCGGCTAGCCTGAGGCCCAAATCATCAAAATTATTAGCAAAATATTTTTTTTTATTTTTAACCTTTGAAGTCCATTTTGTATATTAATGCTAAATGCATGGTATTTCGGCTAGGTTAAATTCAACAATTATCAAAATTATTAACAAAAAATAACATTTATTTTATTATTAACTTTTGAGTTCAAATTTTCATATTAATATAACATTCATGCCAATTCGGTTAGGTAGAAGTCAAAATCGTAAACATTTTTGTCAAAAATAATTATTTTTTAATTTTTAACTTTAAGTGTAGTTTTTCATATTAATATTAAATTCATGCCATTTCAGCTAGTATAAGTCCCAAAATTTTCATAAATAATAACAAAAATATTTATTTTCATAATGTTTAAATCTTGATGGTTATTTCGCATATTAATATCACATTCATGCCAATTCGGATAGCCTGAGGCCCAAATCATGAAGATTATTAACAAAAATAATTTCTTTTTATTATTTTTAACCTTTGAGGTCCATTTTGCATATTAATGTTAAATTAATGGTATTTCGGCTAGGTTAAATTCAACAAATATCAAAATTATTAACAAAAAATAACATTTATTTTATTATTAATTTTTGAGTTCAAATTTTCATATTAATATAACATTCATGCCAATTCGGCTAGGTAGAAGTCAAAATCGTCAACATTTTTGTCAAAAATAATTATTTTTATAATTTTTAACTTTGAGTGTAGTTTTTCATATTAATATTAAATTCATGCAATTTCAGCTAGGGTAAAGCCCAAAATTATCATAAATAATAACAAAAATATTTATTTTCATAATGTTTAACTCTTGATGGTTATTTCGCATATTAATATCACATTCATACCAATTCGGCTAGCCTGAGGCCCAAACCATCAAAATTATTAGCAAAATATTTTTTTTTATTTTTATTTTTAACCTTTGGGGTCCATTTTGTATATTAATGCTAAATGCATGGTATTTCGGCTAGGTTAAATTCAACAATTATCAAAATTATTAACAAAAAATAACATTTATTTTATTATTAACTTTTGAGTTCAAATTTTCATATTAATATAACATTCATGCCAATTCGGTTAGGTAGAAGTCAAAATCGTCAACATTTTTGTCAAAAATAATTATTTTTATAATTTTTAACTTTGAGTGTAGTTTTTCATATTAATATTAAATTCATGCAATTTTCAGCTAGGGTAAAGCCCAAAATTTTCATAAATAATAAACAAAAATATTTATTTTTCATAATGTTTAACTCTTGATGGTTATTTCGCATATTAATATCACATTCATGCCAATTCGGATAGCCTGAGGCCCAAATCATCAAGATTATTAACAAAAATAATTTCTTTTTATTATTTTTAACTTTTGAGGTCCATTTTGCATATTAATGTTAAATTCATGGTATTTCGGCTAGGTTAAATTCAACAAATATCAAAATTATTAACAAAAAATAACATTTATTTTTTTATTAACTTTTGAGTTCAAATTTTCATATTAATATAACATTCATGCCAATTCGGCTAGGTAGAAGTCAAAATCGTTAACTATTTTTATAATTTTTAACTTTGAGTGTAGTTTTTCATATTAATATTAAATTAATGCAAGTTCAGCTATGATAAAGCCCAAAATTATCATAAATAATAACAAAAATATTCATTTTCATAATGTTTAAATCTTGATGGTTATTTCGCATATTAATATCACATTCATGCCAATTCGGATAGCCTGAGGCCCAAATCATCAAAATTATTAGCAAAATATTTTTTTTTTATTTTTAACCTTTGAGGTCCATTTTGTATATTAATGCTAAATGCATGGTATTTCGGCTGGGTTAAATTCAACAATTATCAAAATTATTGCCAAAAAAAATTATTTATTTTATTATCTTTTGAGTTCAATTTGGCATATTAATATAACATTCATGGTAATTTCGCATATAAATATTACATTCTTTCCGGCTAGGCTGCAGCCCAAATCATCATTATTAAATTCAATAATCATCAAAATTATTGAAAAAAAAATATATATATTTTATTATTATCTTTTAAGTTAAATTTTGCATAATAATATTACATTCATGGTAATTTCGCATATAAATATTACATTCTTTCTAATTCGGCTAGGCTGCAGCCCAAATCATCATTGATGGCTAGGTTAAAATGAAAAAAAAATATATATTTTATTATCAACTAAGAGATCAATTTTGCATATTAATATAACATTTATGCCATTTCGGCTAGGTAGAAGTGAAAATCGTCAACATTTTTGTCAAAAATAATTATTTTTTTAATTTTTAACTTTTGAGTGTAGTTTTGTATATTAATATTAAATTCCTGCCATTTCAGCTAGTATAAGGCCCAAAATTTTCATAAATAATAACAAAAATATTTATTTTCATAATGTTTAAATCTTGATGGTTATTTCGCATATTAATATCACATTCATGCCAATTCGGATAGCCTGAGGCCCAAATCATGAAGATTATTAACAAAAATAATTTCTTTTTATTATTTTTAACCTTTGAGGTCCATTTTGCATATTAATGTTAAATTAATGGTATTTCGGCTAGGTTAAATTCCACAAATATCAAAATTATTAACAAAAAATAACATTTATTTTATTATTACCTTTTGAGTTCAAATTTTCATATTAATATAACATTCATGCCAATTCGGCTAGGTAGAAGTCAAAATCGTCAACATTTTTGTCTATTTTTATAATTTTTAACTTTGAGTGTAGTTTTTCATATTAATATTAAATACATGCAATTTCAGCTAGGGTAAAGCCCAAAATTTTCATAAATAATAACAAAAATATTTATTTTCATAATGTTTAACTCTTGATGGTTATTTCGCATATTAATATCACATTCATACCAATTCGGCTAGCCTGAGGCCAAATCATCAAAATTATTAGCAAAATATTTTTTTTTATTTTTAACCTTTGAAGTCCATTTTGTATATTAATGCTAAATGCATGGTATTTCGGCTAGGTTAAATTCAACAATTATCAAAATTATTAACAAAAAATAACATTTATTTTATTATTAACTTTTGAGTTCACATTTTCATATTAATATAACATTCATGCCAATTCGGTTAGGTAGAAGTCAAAATCGTAAACATTTTTGTCAAAAATAATTATTTTTTTAATTTTTAACTTTAAGTGTAGTTTTTCATATTAATATTAAATTCATGCCATTTCAGCTAGTATAAGTCCCAAAATTTTCATAAATAATAACAAAAATATTTATTTTCATAATGTTTAAATCTTGATGGTTATTTCGCATATTAATATCACATTCATGCAATTCGGATAGCCTGAGGCCCAAACCATCAAAATTATTAGCAAAATATTTTTTTTTATTTTTAACCTTTGAGGTCCATTTTGTATATTAATGCTAAATGCATGGTATTTCGGCTAGGTTTAATTCAACAAATATCAAAATTATTAACAAAAATAACATTTATTTTTTTATTAACTTTTGAGTTCAAATTTTCATATTAATATAACATTCATGCCAATTCGGCTAGGTAGAAGTCAAAATCGTCAACATTTTTGTCAAAAATAACTATTTTTATAATTTTTAACTTTGAGTGTAGTTTTTCATATTAATATTAAATTAATGCAAGTTCAGCTATGATAAAGCCCAAAATTATCATAAATAATAACAAAAATATTCATTTTCATAATGTTTAAATCTTGATGATTATTTCGCATATTAATATCACATTCATGCCAATTCGGATAGCCTGAGGCCCAAATCATCAAAATTATTAGCAAAATATTTTTTTTTTATTTTTAACCTATGAGGTCCATTTTGTATATTAATGCTAATGCATGGTATTTCGGCTGGGTTAAATTCAACAATTATCAAAATTATTGCCAAAAAAAATTATTTATTTTATTATCTTTTGAGTTCAATTTGGCATATTAATATAACATTCATGGTAATTTCGCATATAAATATTACATTCTTTCCGCTAGGCTGCAGCCCAAATCATCATTATTAAATTCAATAATCATCAAAATTATTGAAAAAAAAATATATATATTTTATTATTATCTTTTAAGTTAAATTTTGCATAATAATATTACATTCATGGTAATTTCGCATATAAATATTACATTCTTTCTAATTCGGCTAGGCTGCAGCCCAAATCATCATTGATGGCTAGGTAAAATGAAAAAAAAATATATATTTTATTATCAACTAAGAGATCAATTTTGCATATTAATATAACATTTATGCATTTCGGCTAGGTAGAAGTGAAAATCGTCAACATTTTTGTCAAAAATAATTATTTTTTTAATTTTCAACTTTTGAGTGTAGTTTTGTATATTAATATTAAATTCATGCCATTTCAGCTAGTATAAGGCCCAAAATTTTCATAAATAATAACAAAAATATTTATTTTCATAATGTTTAAATCTTGATGGTTATTTCGCATATTAATATCACATTCATGCCAATTCGGATAGCCTGAGGCCCAAATCATGAAGATTATTAACAAAAATAATTTCTTTTTATTATTTTAACCTTTGAGGTCCATTTTGCATATTAATGTTAAATTAATGGTATTTCGGCTAGGTTAAATTCAACAAATATCAAAATTATTAACAAAAAATAACATTTATTTTATTATTACCTTTTGAGTTCAAATTTTCATATTAATATAACATTCATGCCAATTCGGCTAGGTAGAAGTCAAAATCGTCAACATTTTTGTCTATTTTTATAATTTTTAACTTTGAGTGTAGTTTTTCATATTAATATTAAATACATGCAATTTCAGCTAGGGTAAAGCCCAAATTATCATAAATAATAACAAAAATAATTATTTTCATAATGTTTAACTCTTGATGGTTATTTCGCATATTAATATCACATTCATACCAATTCGGCTAGCCTGAGGCCTAAATCATCAAAATTATTAGCAAAATATTTTTTTTTTTATTTTTAACCTTTGAGGTCCATTTTGTATATTAATGCTAAATGCATGGTATTTCGGCTAGGTTAAATTCAACAATTATCAAAATTATTAACAAAAAATAACATTTATTTTATTATTAACTTTTGAGTTCAAATTTTCATATTAATATAACATTCATGCCAATTCGGCTAGGTAGAGAAGTCAAAATCGTCAACATTTTTGTCAAAAATAATTATTTTTATAATTTTTATCTTTGAGTGTAGTTTTTCATTCATACCAATTCGGCTAGCCTGAGGCCCAAACCATCAAAATTATTAGCAAAATATTTTTTTTTATTTTTAACCTTTGAGGTCCATTTTGTATATTAATGCTAAATGCATGGTATTTCGGCTAGGTTAAATTCAACAATTATCAAAATTATTAACAAAAAATAACATTTATTTCATTATTAAATTTTGAGTTCAAATTTTCATATTAATATAACATTCATGCCAATTCGGTTAGGTAGAAGTCAAAATCGTCAACATTTTTGTCAAAAATAATTATTTTTATAATTTTTAACTTTAAGTGTAGTTTTTCATATTAATATTAAATTCATGCAATTTCAGCTAGGGTAAAGCCCAAAATTATCATAAATAATAACAAAAATATTTATTTTCATAATGTTTAACTCTTGATGGTTATTTCGCATATTAATATCACATTCATACCAATTCGGCTAGCCTGAGGCCCAAATCATCAAAATTATTAGCAAAATATTTTTTTTTATTTTTAACCTTTGAAGTCCATTTTGTATATTAATGCTAAATGCATGGTATTTCGGCTAGGTTAAATTCAACAATTATCAAAATTATTAACAAAAAATAACATTTATTTTATTATTAACTTTTGAGTCCAAATTTTCATATTAATATAACATTCATGCCAATTCGGTTAGGTAGAAGTCAAAATCGTAAACATTTTTGTCAAAAATAATTATTTTTTTATTTTTAACTTTTGAGTGTAGTTTTGCATATTAATATTAAATTCATGCCATTTCAGCTAGTATAAGGCCTAAAATTTTCATAAATAATAACAAAACTATTTATTTTCATAATGTTTAAATCTTGATGGTTATTTCGCATATTAATATCACATTCATGCCAATTCGGATAGCCTGAGGCCCAACTCATGAAGATTATTAACAAAAATAATTTCTTTTTATTATTTTTAACCTTTGAGGTCCATTTTGCATATTAATGTTAAATTAATGGTATTTCGGCTACGTTAAATTCAACAAATATCAAAATTATTAACAAAAAATAACATTCATTTTATTATTAACTTTTGAGTTCAAATTTTCATATTAATATAACATTCATGCCAATTCGGTTAGGTAGAAGTCAAAATCGTCAACATTTTTGTCAAAAAATAATTATTTTTTTAATTTTTAACTTTGAGTGTAGTTTTGCATATTAATATTAAATTCATGCAATTTCAGCTAGGGTAAAGCCCAAAATTATCATAAATAATAACAAAAATATTCATTTTCATAATGTTTAAATCTTGATGGTTATTTCGCATATTAATATCACATTCATGCCAATTCGGATAGCCTGAGGCCCAAATCATCAAAATTATTAGCAAAATATTTTTTTTTTATTTTTAACCTTTGAGGTCCATTTTGTATATTAATGCTAAATGCATGGTATTTCGGCTGGGTTAAATTCAACAATTATCAAAATTATTGCCAAAAAAAATAATTTATTTTATTATCTTTTGAGTTCAATTTGGCATATTAATATAACATTCATGGTAACTTCGCATATAAATATTACATTCTTTCCGGCTAGGCTGCAGCCCAAATCATCATTATTAAATTCAATAATCATCAAAATTATTGAAAAAAAATATATATATTTTATTATTATCTTTTAAGTTAAATTTTGCATAATAATATTACATTCATGGTAATTTCGCATATAAATATTACATTCTTTCTAATTCGGCTAGGCTGCAGCACAAATAATCATTGATGGCTAGGTTAAAATGAAAAAAAAAATATATATTTTATTATCAACTTAGAGATCAATTTTGCATATTAATGTAACATTTATGCCATGGTGAAATAATCGTACCAGGTGGTGTTACAAGCACAGCTGATCTACTTTTTTCATACATAAATCGAGGCTGGGTAGTCAAAGTTGTTTACATTAACATACATTTTTTTGACAACAGAGCCAACGAAAACTACAACAAAAACGAAAATTTTATTCACCAAATTTTGTTGTTGTAAAATCAACACCACCTGATAAATTATTGCGCCATGATTTATGCCATTTCGGCTAGGTAGAAGTGAAAATCGTCAACATTTTTGTCAAAAATAATTATTTTTTTAATTTTTAACTTTTGAGTGTAGTTTTGTATATTAATATTAAATTCATGCCATTTCAGCTAGTATAAGTCCCAAAATTTTCATAAATAATAACAAAAATATTTATTTTCATAATGTTTAAATCTTGATGGTTATTTCGCATATTAATTTAACATTCATGCCAATTCGGATAGCCTGAGGCCCAAATCATGAAGATTATTAACAAAAATAATTTCTTTTTATTATTTTTAACCTTTGAGGTCCATTTTGCATATTAATGTTAAATTAATGGTATTTCGGCTAGGTTAAATTCAACAAATATCAAAATTATTAACAAAAAATAACATTAATTTTATTATTAACTTTTGAGTTCAAATTTTCATATTAATATAACATGCATGCCAATTCGGCTAGGTAGAAGTCAAAATCGTCAACATTTTTGTCAAAAATAATTATTTTATAATTTTTAACTTTGAGTGTAGTTTTTCATATTAATATTAAATTCATGCAATTTCAGCTAGGGTAAAGCCCAAAATTAACATAAATAATAACAAAAATATTTATTTTCATAATGTTTAACTCTTGATGGTTATTTCGCATATTAATATCACATTCATACCAATTCGGCTAGCCTGAGGCCCAAACCATCAAAATTATTAGCAAAATATTTTTTTTTATTTTTAACCTTTGAGGTCCATTTTGTATATTAATGCTAAATGCATGGTATTTCGGCTAGGTTAAATTCAACAATTATCAAAATTATTAACAAAAAATAACATTTATTTTATTATTAACTTTTGAGTTCAAATTTTCATATTAATATAACATTCATGCCAATTCGGTTAGGTAGAAGTCAAAATCGTCAACTATTTGTCAAATATAATTATTATGCATGGTATTTCGGCTGGGTTAAATTCAACAATTATCAAAATTATTGCCAAAAAAAATTATTTATTTTATTATCTTTTGAGTTCAATTTGGCATATTAATATAACATTCATGGTAATTTCGCATATAAATATTACATTCTTTCCGGCTAGGCTGCAGCCCAAATCATCATTATTAAATCATCAAAATTATTGAAAAAAAATATATATATTTCATTATTATCTTTTAAGTTAAATTTTGCATAATAATATTACATTCATGGTAATTTCGCATATAAATATTACATTCTTTTTAATTCGGCTAGGCTGCAGCCCAAATCATCATTGATGGCTAGGTTAAAATGAAAAAAAATATATATTTTATTATCAACTTAGAGATCAATTTTGCATATTAATATAACATTTATGCCATTTCGGCTAGGTAGAAGTGAAAATCGCAACATTTTTGTCAAAAATAATTATTTTTTTAATTTTTAACTTTTGAGTGTAGTTTTGTATATTAATATTAAATTCATGCCATTTCAGCTAGGGTAAAGCCCAAAATTATCATAAATAATAACAAAAATATTTATTTTCATAATGTTTAACTCTTGATGGTTATTTCGCATATTAATATCACATTCATACCAATTCGGCTAGCCTGAGGCCCAAATCATCAAAATTATTAGCAAAATATTTTTTTTTATTTTTAACCTTTGAGGTCCATTTTGTATATTAATGCTAAATGCATGGTATTTCGGCTAGGTTAAATTCAACAATTATCAAAATTATCATAAATAAATAAAAATTTTCATAAATAATAACAAAAATATTTATTTTCATAATGTTTAAATCTTGATGGTTATTTCGCATATTAATATCACATTCATGCCAATTCGGATAGCCTGAGGCCCAAATCATGAAGATTATTAACAAAAATAATTTATTTTTATTATTTTTAACCTTTGAGGTCCATTTTGCATATTAATGTTAAATTAATGGTATTTCGGCTAGGTTAAATTCAACAAATATCAAAATTATTAACAAAAAATAACATTAATTTTATTATTAACTTTTGAGTTCAAATTTTCATAATAATATAACATCCATGCCAATTCGGCTAGGTAGAAGTCAAAATCGTCAACATTTTTGTCAAAAATAATTATTTTATAATTTTTAACTTTGAGTGTAGTTTTTCATATTAATATTAAATTCATGCAATTTCAGCTAGGGTAAAGCCCAAAATTAACATAAATAATAACAAAAATATTTATTTTCATAATGTTTAACTCTTGATGGTTATTTCGCATATTAATATCACATTCATACCAATTCGGCTAGCCTGAGGCCCAAACCATCAAAATTATTAGCAAAATATTTTTTTTTATTTTTAACCTTTGAGGTCCATTTTGCATATTAATGTTAAATTAATGGTATTTCGGCTAGGTTAAATTCAACAAATATCAAAATTATTAACAAAAAATAACATTTATTTTATTATTAACTTTTGAGTTCAAATTTTCATATTAATATAACATTCATGCCAATTCGGCTAGGTAGAAGTCAAAATCGTCAACATTTTTGTCAAAAATAATTATTTTTATAATATTTAACTTATGAGTGTAGTTTTGCATATTAATATTAAATTCATGCCATTTCAGCTAGGGTAAAGCCCAAAATTATCATAAATAATAACAAAAATATTTATTTTCATAATGTTTAACTCTTGATGGTTATTTCGCATATTAATATCACATTCATACCAATTCGGCTAGCCTGAGGCCCAAATCATCAAAATTATTAGCAAAATATTTTTTTTTATTTTTAACCTTTGAGGTCCATTTTGTATATTAATGCTAAATGCATGGTATTTCGGCTAGGTTAAATTCAACAAATATCAAAATTATTAACAAAATATAACATTTATTTTATTATTAACTTTTGAGTTCAAATTTTCATATTAATATAACATTCATGCCAATTCGGCTAGGTAGAAGTCAAAATCGTCAACATTTTTGTCAAAAATAATTATTTTTATAATTTTTAACTTTGAGTGTAGGTATTCATATTAATATTAAATTCATGCAATTTCAGCTAGGGTAAAGCCCAAAATTATCATAAATAATAACAAAAATATTTATTTTCATAATGTTTAACTCTTGATGGTTATTTCGCATATTAATATCACATTCATACCAATTCGGCTAGCCTGAGGCCCAAATCATCAAAATTATTAGCAAAATATTTTTTTTTATTTTTAACTTTTGAGGTCCATTTTGCATATTAATGTTAAATTAATGGTATTTCGGCTAGGTTAAATTCAACAAATATCAAAATTATTAACAAAAAATAACATTTATTTTATTATTAACTTTTGAGTTCAAATTTTCATATTAATATAACATTCATGCCAATTCGGCTAGGTAGAAGTCAAAATCGTCAACATTTTTGTCAAAAATAATTATTTTTATAATATTTAACTTATGAGTGTAGTTTTGCATATTAATATTAAATTCATGCCATTTCAGCTAGGGTAAAGCCCAAAATTATCATAAATAATAACAAAAATATTTATTTTAATAATGTTTAACTCTTGATGGTTATTTCGCATATTAATATCACATTCATACCAATTCGGCTAGCCTGAGGCCCAAATCATCAAAATTATTAGCAAAATATTTTTTTTTTATTTTTAACCTTTGAGGTCCATTTTGTATATTAATGCTAAATTAATGGTATTTCGGCTAGGTTAAATTCAACAAATATCAAAATTATTAACAAAAAATAACATTTATTTTATTATTAACTTTTGAGTTCAAATTTTCATATTAATATAACATTCATGCCAATTCGGCTAGGTAGAAGTCAAAATCGTCAACATTTTTGTCAAAAATAATTATTTTTATAATTTTTAACTTTGAGTGTAGTTTTTCATATTAATATTGTTACGTTTATACCTTTTATAAACGTGGGTTTATTTCCTTTAAATAAACCTGGATTCTTTTTATTGCCAAAGTAATAATAAACACTTGAAATTTTATTTTAACAGAACAAAACTTTATTTATTTAAAACACACTGTCGTATACTTATTTACAATCTTCTTTAAAACACTTAAAGTTATTCACTTTTATTATTTAGCACTTTTGAATGTTCACTTATTCAACTCAACTGTTAAACTTAAACTGCTTGCGGCATTCGTGTTACTCGACTATTTATAGTAGTGGGTAATACGCTGTAATGTTCCACAAGATTCGATAACACACTAGAACTTTCTAGCGAATGGCCGTTACATTTAAACAACTTCTTAGCACAGACAACAACCGCCAATCATGTTACATACCCGGTAAACATTTACATACCCGGTCAACATTTAACTCCGTAACACTACCGCCCGCTTAAGCCTGTTCGTCCCACTTTTTCCATAATTGGCAAGGCGCTCGAGATGAACCACTTTCATCTTTGATCTTGGGTTTTTGTATTTTTGAATTCTATACACGACATCATTTATTCTTTTTATTACCTTATACGGTCCATCCCTTTTTCCGTTGTGGGTTATATAGTAGAACTAGCTGACCCTCATTAAAACCTTCGGAATTCGCTGCTAGATCGTATCTGGCTTTCATTTTGTCACTGGTCATTCTTTTTCGGCCACGTACGAATTCATGAACTTGGTTAAGATCTTTTCGTTCCCTTGAAGAGTCGTCTAAATTATACTGCTGCAGTGGTCCTCTACTTCTTTTTACTGGGCCTTTGGCTGCGATACATCGTCCACAGTTTTCTATCCAATCAGCAACAGATTGTTGACATCCAACCCAATAGAACCGGTGTTTAATCTTCTCTACGGTTTTTGTTACGCCAAGGTGACCACCGCTAGGACCATCATGAAACTCATTCACTACCTCTTCGATTTTAGAGGATGGCACCACAATTAAATTCGTTTTCGATTTACCATCAGCGCTCTCCCATTGGCGATAAAGGCATCCGTTAATTAACTGCAGACTATTCCACAGCGCCCAATATGATTTCATCAGTGGACTTTCCGCTGAAATTTGGTTACGGGTTGGCCTTTTATCTTCCTCCTTCGCCGAAATAATTTTCGCCAGTACGGGATCGTCCCTTTGTGCCGCTGACCAGTCGTCACTTGTCTCTATGCGTGTAAGTCGAACATCAACGACGCCTTCTTTTTCTTCAGCTTTTAGTCCGTATTTGCATTCTGATCTGCTAGGTCTGCGGGGGAGTGCATCCGTATTTCCATGCTTAGCTCCTTTTCTATTTGTTTGTTCTACCACCCGCAACCGGTTGTCCACACAATCTCCCTCTAAACGTGGCGTTATTTTCTCATGTTCTATAACGAATAGCTTCCTTACAGGCGATTTATCTTCGTAACCAACATCTAGGGGTATCTCAATATTCTGCCAAATCATGGTCTTTTGCCCCATATGCAGACTAATTCCATGATTGATCATAAAGTCTGCACCGATGATTACTTCGTCCACAATATCGGCAGCAATGAATACATGATTCACACTTATGTTGGCAATAGTTACTTTTACGTTTATTTTACCATAGACAGTAGCAGGCTCTACAGTTGCTGTTCGTAGACTTACGCCATATAACGGTTCAATTGTTTTCTTGACTATATCAGGTCTGATAATGGATTGCGATGCTCCTGTGTATAGTAAAAATATGCCTTCGACCATTGATATACCCACAAGCAGTAAGGTTGCTATTTTTCTGTTGCATGACTGATATGGAGATTGTGGGGCCCTCGGTTATGGGAGCTAGCTCTTGCCCCGTAGTGCTAGCTCGTGTTAGTTTAACGGTGACTCGTTTGCTGATTTCATGTTTACGCGTTTGCTGTTTCTCGGTGGTGAAACAGATCTAGCCCGCTTTCTTGATGCTTTACAATTTCGCTGAAAATGGCCACTCTTACCGCAGTTATAGCATTTGACTCGGACTGTACCTCGCTTTTCTTCCAATGCCTGCATAACTGCATTTTTTAACTCATCGACAATATTTCTGTCTCTTTCTGCGGTAATTTCGAGATTTCTCACCTTATGTATTTGCGGCTTAGACAGTAATTTTGCGGTCTCCTGTGTCAGCGCGTATGATACGGTTTCAGCAAAAGTAGACTTCTGTGTGCCAAACACCGCGTGCTTGATTTCAGGATCGCGTATTCCACTCACAAACGTTTCTATTTTAAATTGATCCAAAAATGGATGGTTCTCGCCTGGATATGTCAACTGCACCAACCGCTCGATTTCGGTTGCAAAATCTTGTAGCGATTCGTTGGCTTTCTGTACTCTACCTCGCAATTCCATTCGGTATATATCTCGTTTGTGCTCACCGCCATACTTGCGTTGTAGTGCAACCATTATCTCTTCGTAGTTTTCTCTGCAGCCAATAGGTGTGCTTTCTAGAACTTGCGCTGCGTTACCTTTTAAGGCCAAAATCAACTCTAAGGCCTTTTCTTCATTGTTCCACGCATTTCTATTGGCAACTGTCTCGAACTGGAACTTGAAAACATTAAATGGTGCGCTACCGTCAAAAGTAGGGGCCTTTATTCTGTTCGACATTTCTGGAATTACTCGCACTGGTACCTCATGACTTTGAAGACTATTAATTCCTGTTTCTAGATTTTTACATTTTTCGTCAACATCTTGGACTTTCTTATTAAAGTCACTTGCTTGCGCAACCATGCCATCTTCAAGGTGAGATAGTTTCTTATCGATTTTAATGACTTCCTTTACTATGCCTTCTACTCTGTTGTTTACAGCTTCAGAAATTTCTTGCAGTTTAAACTCCATAGCTTTAGAAGATTCCTGAACTTCATGAAACTTCATCTCTATTTTTTCATTATTAATTCTAAAAGTTTCCTGAACTCCCTGGAAATTCATTCTAGAAGTTTCCTGAACTTCTTGGAATTTTCTTTCTATTTTTTCATTAATAACTCTAGAAGTTTCCTGAGCTTCTTGGAACTTCATTTCCATTTTTTCATTATAGCAGCAAGCATTGTGCCTATATCGGCATTGTTAGTTGTTGTACAGGTAGCAACCTCCAGTTCTTCCTTTTCGTCAAACTCATAAACATCAATGTCGATATTACGCCGCTTGAATTCCTCAATCAGCCTCTTTTGCAACTCTGCCTATTACCTGCTGTAGGTAATGTCAGCTTGCTCAACTCTCTCTTCAGCTGCTCAACTTTAAGTTCCTCGAATTTCATGTTTATTAAAATGCAATTCCGCTTCTGACACCAATTGTTACGTTTATACCTTTTATAAACGTGGGTTTATTTCCTTTAAATAAACCTGGATTCTTTTTATTGCCAAAGTAATAATAAACACTTGAAATTTTATTTTAACAGAACAAAACTTTATTTATTTAAAACACACTGTCGTATACTTATTTACAATCTTCTTTAAAACACTTAAAGTTATTCACCTTTATTATTTAGCACTTTTGAATGTTCACTTATTCAGCTCAACGGTTAAACTTAAACTGCTTGCGGCATTCGTGTTGCTCGACTATTTATAGTGGTTGGTAATACGCTGTAATGTTCCACAAGATTCGATAACACACTAGAACTTTCTAGCGAATGGCCGTTACATTTAAATAACTTCTTAGTACAGACAACAACCGCCAATCATGTTACATACCCGGTAAACATTTACATACCCGGTCAACATTTAACTCCGTAACAATATTAAATTTATGCAATTTCAGCTATGATAAAGCCCAAAATTATCATAAATAATAACAAAAATATTTATTTTCATAATGTTTAACTCTTGATGGTTATTTCGCATATTAATATCACATTCATGCCAATTCGGATAGCCTGAGGCCCAAATCATCAGGATTATTAACAAAAATAATTTCTTTTTATTATTTTTAACCTTTGAGGTCCATTTTGCATATTAATGATAATGCATGGTTTTTTGGCTAGGTTAAATTCAACAATTATCAAAATTATTAACAAAAATAACATTTATTTTATTATTAACTTTTGAGTTCAAATTTTCATATTAATATAACATTCATGCCAATTCGGCTAGGTAGAAGTCAAAATCGTCAACATTTTTGTCAAAAATAATTATTTTTATAATTTTTAACTTTGAGTGTAGTTTTTCATATTAATATTAAATTCATGCAATTTCAGCTAGTATAAGGCCCAAAATTTTCATAAATAATAACAAAAATATTTATTTTCATAATGTTTAAACTATTATTAAATTTCGCATATTAATATCACATTCATACCAATTCGGCTAGCCTGAGGCCCAAATCATCAAAATTATTAGCAAAATATTTTTTTTTATTTTTAACCTTTGAGGTCCATTTTGTATATTAATGCTAAATGCATGGTATTTCGGCTAGGTTAAATTCAACAATTATCAAAATTATTAACAAATAATAACATTTATTTTATTATTAACTTTTGAGTTCAAATTTTCATATTAATATAACATTCATGCCAATTCGGTTAGGTAGAAGTCAAAATCGTCAACATTTTTGTCAAAAATAATTATTTTTTTAATTTTTAACTTATGAGTGTAGTTTTGCATATTAATATTAAATTCATGCCATTTCAGCTAGTATAAGGCCCAAAATTTTCATAAATAATAACAAAAATATTTATTTTCATAATGTTTAAATTTGATGGTTATTTCGCATATTAATATCACATTCATGCCAATTCGGATAGCCTGAGGCCCAAATCATGAAGATTATTAACAAAAATAATTTCTTTTTATTATTTTTAACCTTTGAGGTCCATTTTGCATATTAATGTTAAATTAATGGTATTTCGGCTAGGTTAAATTCAACAAATATCAAAATTATTAACAAAAAATAACATTTATTTTATTATCAACTTTTGAGTTCAAATTTTCATATTAATATAACATTCATGCCAATTCGGCTAGGTAGAAGTCAAAATCGTCAACATTTTTGTCAAAAATAATTATTTTTATAATTTTTAACTTTTAGTGTAGTTTTTCATATTAATATTAAATTCATGCAATTTCAGCTATGATAAAGCCCAAAATTATCATAAATAATAACAAAAATATTTATTTTCATAATGTTTAACTCTTGATGGTTATTTCGCATATTAATATCACATTCATACCAATTCGGCTAGCCTGAGGCCCAAATCATCAAAATTATTAGCAAAATATTTTTTTTTATTTTTAACCTTTGAGGTCCATTTTGTGTATTAATGCTAAATGCATGGTATTTCGGCTAGGTTATATTCAACAGTTATCAAAATTATTAACAAAAATAACATTTATTTTATTATTAACTTTTGAGTTCAAATTTTCATATTAATATAACATTCATGCCAATTCGGCTAGGTAGAAGTCAAAATCGTCAACATTTTTGTCAAAGATAATAATTTTTATAATTTTTAACTTTTGAGGGTAGTTTTGCATATTAATATTTAATTCATGCCATTTCAGCTAGGATAAAGCCCAAAACTATCATAAATAATAACAAAAATATTTATTTTCATAATGTTTAACTCTTGATGGTTATTTCGCATATTAATATCACATTCATGCCAATTCGGATAGCCTGAGGCCCAAATCATCAGAAATATTAACAAAAATAATTTCTTTTTATTATTTTTAACCTTTGAGGTCCATTTTGTATATTAATGCTAAATGCATGGTATTTCGGCTAGGTTAAATTCAACAATTATCAAAATTATTAACAAAAAATAACATTTATTTTATTATTAACTTTTGAGTTCAAATTTTCATATTAATATTACATTCATGCCAATTCGGTTAGGTAGAAGTCAAAATCGTCAACATTTTTGTCAAAAATAATTATTTTTTTAATTTTTAACTTATGAGTGTAGTTTTGCATATTAATATTAAATTCATGCCATTTCAGCTAGTATAAGGCCCAAAATTTTCATAAATAATAACAAAAATATTTATTTTCATAATGTTTAAATTTGATGGTTATTTCGCATATTAATATCACATTCATGCCAATTCGGATAGCCTGAGGCCCAAATCATGAAGATTATTAACAAAAATAATTTCTTTTTATTATTTTTAACCTTTGAGGTCCATTTTGCATATTAATGTTAAATTAATGGTATTTCGGCTAGGTTAAATTCAACAAATATCAAAATTATTAACAAAAAATAACATTTATTTTATTATTAACTTTTGAGTTCAAATTTTCATATTAATATAACATTCATGCTAATTCGGCTAGGTAGAAGTCAAAATCGTCAACATTTTTGTCAAAAATAATTATTTTTACAATTTTTAACTTTGAGTGTAGTTTTTCATATTAATATTAAATTCATGCAATTTCAGCTATGATAAAGGCCAAAATTATCATAAATAATAACAAAAATATTTATTTTCATAATGTTTAACTCTTGATGGTTATTTCGCATATTAATATCACATTCATGCCAATTTGGATAGCCTGAGGCCCAAATCATCAGGATTATTAACAAAAATAATTTCTTTTTATTATTTTTAACCTTTGAGGTCCATTTTGCATATTAATGATAATGCATGGTATTTTGGCTAGGTTATATTCAACAGTTATCAAAATTATTAACAAAAATAACATTTATTTTATTATTAACTTTTGAGTTCAAATTTTCATATTAATATAACATTCATGCCAATTCGGCTAGGTAGAAGTCAAAATCGTCAACATTTTTGTCAAAGATAATAATTTTTATAATTTTTAACTTTTGAGGGTAGTTTTGCATATTAATATTTAATTCATGCCATTTCAGCTAGGATAAAGCCCAAAACTATCATAAATAATAACAAAAATATTTATTTTCATAATGTTTAACTCTTGATGGTTATTTCGCATATTAATATCACATTCATGCCAATTCGGATAGCCTGAGGCCCAAATCATCAGAATTTTTAACAAAAATAATTTCTTTTTATTATTTTTAACCTTTGAGGTCCATTTTGCATATTAATGATAATGCATGGTTTTTTGGCTAGGTTAAATTCAACAATTATCAAAATTATTAACAAAAATAACATTTATTTTATTATTAACTTTTGAGTTCAAATTTTCATATTAATATAACATTCATGCTAATTCGGCTAGGTAGAAGTCAAAATCGTCAACATTTTTGTCAAAAATAATTATTTTTATAATTTTTAACTTTGAGTGTAGTTTTTCATATTAATATTAAATTCATGCAATTTCAGCTAGTATAAGGCCCAAAATTTTCATAAATAATAACAAAAATATTTATTTTCATAATGTTTAAATCTTGATGGTTATTTCGCATATTAATATCACATTCATACCAATTCGACTAGCCTGAGGCCCAAATCATCAAAATTATTAGCAAAATATTTTTTTTTATTTTTAACCTTTGAGGTCCATTTTGTATATTAATGCTAAATGCATGGTATTTCGGCTAGGTTAAATTCAACAATTATCAAAATTATTAACAAAAAATAACATTTATTTTATTATTAACTTTTGAGTTCAAATTTTCATATTAATATAACATTCATGCCAATTCGGTTAGGTAGAAGTCAAAATCGTCAACATTTTTGTCAAAAATAATTATTTTTTTAATTTTTAACTTATGAGTGTAGTTTTGCATATTAATATTAAATTCATGCCATTTCAGCTAGTATAAGGCCCAAAATTTTCATAAATAATAACAAAAATATTTATTTTCATAATGTTTAAATCTTGATGGTTATTTCGCATATTAATATCACATTCATGCCAATTCGGATAGCCTGAGGCCCAAATCATGAAGATTATTAACAAAAATAATTTCTTTTTATTATTTTTAACCTTTGAGGTCCATTTTGCATATTAATGTTAAATTAATGGTATTTCGGCTAGGTTAAATTCAACAAATATCAAAATTATTAACAAAAAATAACATTTATTTTATTATTAACTTTTGAGTTCAAATTTTCATATTAATATAACATTCATGCCAATTCGGCTAGGTAGAAGTCAAAATCGTCAACATTTTTGTCAAAAATAATTATTTTTACAATTTTTAACTTTGAGTGTAGTTTTTCATATTAATATTAAATTCATGCAATTTCAGCTATGATAAAGCCCAAAATTATCATAAATAATAACAAAAATATTTATTTTCAAAATGTTTAACTCTTGATGGTTATTTCGCATATTAATATCACATTCATGCCAATTCGGATAGCCTGAGGCCCAAATCATCAGGATTATTAACAAAAATAATTTCTTTTTATTATTTTTAACCTTTGAGGTCCATTTTGCATAATAATGATAATGCATGGTATTTTGGCTAGGTTATATTCAACAATTATCAAAATTATTAACAAAAATAACATTTATTTTATTATTAACTTTTGAGTTCAAATTTTCATATTAATATAACATTCATGCCAATTCGGCTAGGTAGAAGTCAAAATCGTCAACATTTTTGTCAAAGATAATAATTTTTATAATTTTTAACTTTTGAGGGTAGTTTTGCATATTAATATAAAATTCATGCCATTTCAGCTAGGATAAAGCACAAAATTATCATAAATAATAACAAAAATATTTATTTTCATAATGTTTAACTCTTGATGGTTATTTCGCATATTAATATCACATTCATGCCAATTCGGATAGCCTGAGGCCCAAATCATCAGGATTATTAACAAAAATAATTTCTCTTTATTATTTTTAACCTTTGAGGTCCATTTTGCATATTAATGATAATGCATGGTATTTTGGCTAGGTTAAATTCAACAATTATCAAAATTATTAACAAAAATAACATATATTTTATTATTAACTTTTGAGTTCAAATTTTCATATTAATATAACATTCATGCCAATTCGGCTAGGTAGAAGTCAAAATCGTCAACATTTTTGTCAAAAATAATTATTTTTATAATTTTTAACTTTGAGTGTAGTTTTTCATATTAATATTAAATTCATGCAATTTCAGCTAGGGTAAAGCCCAAAATTATCATAAATAATAACAAAAATATTTATTTTAATAATGTTTAACTCTTGATGGTTATTTCGCATATTAATATCACATTCATACCAATTCGGCTAGCCTGAGGCCCAAATCATCAAAATTATTAGCAAAATATTTTTTTTTATTTTTAACCTTTGAGGTCCATTTTGTATATTAATGCTAAATGCATGGTATTTCGGCTAGGTTAAATTCAACAATTATCAAAATTATCATAAATAAATAAAAATTTTCATAAATAATAACAAAAATATTTATTTTCATAATGTTTAAATCTTGATGGTTATTTCGCATATTAATATCACATTCATGCCAATTCGGATAGCCTGAGGCCCAAATCATGAAGATTATTAACAAAAATAATTTATTATTATTATTTTTAACCTTTGAGGTCCATTTTGCATATTAATGTTAAATTAATGGTATTTCGGCTAGGTTAAATTCAACAAATATCAAAATTATTAACAAAAAATAACATTTATTTTATTATTAACTTTTGAGTTCAAATTTTCATATTAATATAACATTCATGCCAATTCGGCTAGGTAGAAGTCAAAATCGTCAACATTTTTGTCAAAAATAATTATTTTTATAATTTTTAACTTTGAGTGCAGTTTTTCATATTAATATTAAATTCATGCAATTTCAGCTAGGGTAAAGCCCAAAATTATCATAAATAATAACAAAAATATTTATTTTCATAATGTTTAACTCTTGATGGTTATTTCGCATATTAATATCACATTCATACCAATTCGGCTAGCCTGAGGCCCAAATCATCAAAATTATTAGCAAAATATTTTTTTTTATTTTTAACCTTTGAGGTCCATTTTGTATATTAATGCTAAATGCATGGTATTTCGGCTAGGTTAAATTCAACAATTATCAAAATTATTAACAAAAAATAACATTTATTTTATTATTAACTTTTGAGTTTAAATTTTCATATTAATATAACATTCATGCCAATTCGGTTAGGTAGAAGT
This sequence comes from Melanophora roralis, assembly GCA_963583895.1. NCBI lineage: Eukaryota > Metazoa > Arthropoda > Insecta > Diptera > Rhinophoridae > Melanophora > Melanophora roralis. The sequence continues at coordinate 59,906,810 of OY757189.1, read as the reverse complement.
CAAAATCGTCAACATTTTTGTCAAAAATAATTATTTTTTTAATTTTTAACTTATGAGTGTAGTTTTGCATATTAATATTAAATTCATGCCATTTCAGCTAGTATAAGGCCCAAAATTTTCATAAATAATAACAAAAATATTTATTTTCAAATGTTTAAATCTTGATGGTAATTTCGCATATTAATATCACATTCATGCCAATTCGGATAGCCTGAGGCCCAAATCATGAAGATTATTAACAAAATTAATTTCTTTTTATTATTTTTAAACTTTGAGGTCCATTTTGCATATTAATGTTAAATTAATGGTATTTCGGCTAGGTTAAATTCAACAAATATCAAAATTATTAACAAAAAATAACATTTATTTTATTATTAACTTTTGAGTTCAAATTTTCATATTAATATAACATTCATGCCAATTCGGCTAGGTAGAAGTCAAAATCGTCAACATTTTTGTCAAAAATAATTATTTTTATAATTTTTAACTTGTGAGTGTAGTTTTGGATATTAATATTAAATTCATGCTATTTCAGCTAGGGTAAAGCCCAAAATTATCATATATAATAACAAAAATATTTATTTTCATAATGTTTAACTCTTGATGGTTATTTCGCATATTAATATCACATTCATACCAATTCGGCTAGCCTGAGGCCCAAATCATCAAAATTATTAGCAAAATATTTTTTTTTATTTTTAACCTTTGAGGTCCATTTTGTATATTAATGCTAAATTAATGGTATTTCGGCTAGGTTAAATTCAACAAATATCAAAATTATTAACAAAAAATAACATTTATTTTATTATTAACTTTTGAGTTCAAATTTTCATATTAATATAACATTCATGCCAATTCGGCTAGGTAGAAGTCAAAATCGTCAACATTTTTGTCAAAAATAATTATTTTTATAATTTTTAACTTTGAGTGTAGTTTTTCATATTAATATTAAATTCATGCAATTTCAGCTATGATAAAGCCCAAAATTATCATAAATAATAACAAAAATATTTATTTTCATAATGTTTAACTCTTGATGGTTATTTCGCATATTAATATCACATTCATGCCAATTTGGATAGCCTGAGGCCCAAATCATCAGGATTATTAACAAAAATAATTTCTTTTTATTATTTTTAACCTTTGAGGTCCATTTTGCATATTAATGATAATGCATGGTATTTTGGCTAGGTTAAATTCAACAATTATCAAAATTATTAACAAAAATAACATTTATTTTATTATTAACTTTTGAGTTCAAATTTTCATATTAATATAACATTCATGCCAATTCGGCTAGGTAGAAGTCAAAATCGTCAACATTTTTGTCAAAGATAATAATTTTTATAATTTTTAACTTTTGAGGGTAGTTTTGCATATTAATATTTAATTCATGCCATTTCAGCTAGTATAAGGCCCAAAATTTTCATAAATAATAACAAAAATATTTATTTTCATAATGTTTAAATCTTGATGGTTATTTCGCATATTAATATCACATTCATGCCAATTCGGATAGCCTGAGGCCCAAATCATGAAGATTATTAACAAAAATAATTTCTTTTTATTATTTTTAACCTTTGAGGTCCATTTTGCATATTAATGTTAAATTAATGGTATTTCGGCTAGGTTAAATTCAACAAATATCAAAATTATTAACAAAAAATAACATTTATTTTATTATTAACTTTTGAGTTCAAATTTTCATATTAATATAACATTCATGCCAATTCGGCTAGGTAGAAAATCGTCAACATTTTTGTCAAAGATAATAATTTTTATAATTTTTAACTTTTGAGGGTAGTTTTGCATAAGCCCTTATGACACTTGCTTTTTTCTTTATTGATTGCTTTTGGATTGAAAGAAAGAAACAGCAAAATATATATGTATGTATTACCTTAAAAAACTTATTTTGACAGTTCATAGAAAGTAAAAGGAAAGCACGCGACTTTTATAACTAATCTCCGTTTAGTTATTTTTAAAAAAACTAAATTTAGACAGTTGAACCGTCTAAGCGAGACAAGATCAAGAAACAGACTAACTTTATTTCATTTTTAATTTCTTACAATTCAGTTTTTTCTTATTTGCTAAATTACATAAAATTGTTGATTTTGCTTAAAAATAAAATATGTTAATTCTTTGGAAATTATTGTTTTAATTTTAATCTAAATAAAATTGTTGAATTTGCTTAAATAAGTAAAACGGTAAAATTCTTTGGAAATTATTATGGATTGCGACATGTGGCGGAAACTGATATTGGGTTACCGCTTTTGTTAATTGTATTTAAAAATTCTTCGAATTTATCAGGTGCATTGGCTTTGAAGTCAATGTAGCTGTTTGCATATGTAACTTCTCCTCCCTTTAGATTAGAATTCTCCTGAATTCTTTTATTTAAATTTATTTTTATATATTTTAGCTTTGTTCTCCAAAAGACAATTATTAATATTATTGTTAAAGCGAGAAAAAAGTTACACCCGTATATGATTTTGTTATGTATTTTCAACTTAGATATATTTTTGAAATTTATTTTATTTTCTTCATCTATTTGTTCGAATGTAAGTTTTTCCGTAAAATTCTTTATATTGTCATATTGCAATCTCATAATATTTCTTTCAAATCTTTCTATAAAATTAGAGAAATAATAATCATTAATTTTTATTGAACAATTATTAAATTGGAGTGCGTAATTTCCATTTAAAACAGTGTCATTCATGTTACATGTATTGTTTACAATTAAATTTACTGCATTTTTAACTAGAACTGTTTTTTCGTCCAGTGCTATGATTTCTAATTCTTTGCTTAATATTAATTTGCAATTTTTCTTTATTATACAATGAGTGCTGGGTTTTAGTTGTCTGAAATGTTTATTTTCTTCAAATTTCATAACTTTATTTTTATAAGTAAAAACTTCTTCTATATCTGATTCTATTTCTTTTTGATTCTTATTTGGTAGTGGTACAATTTTTCTTATTTTTATTTGTATAAATGATTTTGGAATTTTAATGCTTATTATTAAATATGTATTATTAAAAGTTGCTATTCCTAGCTGTAAATATTTTAATTTATTAAAATCAATTTTATAATTGATAATTTCTTGATTTGTTAGAATATTTGGGTGAACAAGTCCATATTTGGCTGCGACTACATTGTCTTGGATTTGTTCTATTTTACTTTTTATTAACTGAATTTTTGTCATTTGTTGTAAGTACATGTGTTGTTGGTATTCTTCGTCCATGAATTTATTTATACTATTAAGTCCTTTTTCAATTTCCTTCCTATCGTCTTGTACAATATTTTTTATTTGTTTCATTGCCAAATTAAAATGTTCATTTATATGTATTTGTTGATTCAACATTTCGTCTGTTTGTGTTAAATGCTTTTGAATTGTCTGTCTGTCATCGTCGTCCATTGTGCCAAATGTCCATTTTGCTACAGTACCTATTGCGTTTACAAGTCCTCTCTTTTGTCTTTTTTCTATTGGTATTAATGTCATTAACTTATTTTTTGCTTCTAATAATTCTGTTTGTAATATATTTTTGTTAGTTGTCTTTACTCGTATAATATTTTCTGTCATTTCGTTAATAATATTTTCTATTTCTGTAACGTCAATTATATGAAGTACTATATCACTGTCCTTAACTATGTCCTGGTCTCTTATTTGTATGTCAACAAATCCTGTTTGGTCCGTCAGTTCCGTTAGAATTATCTTGCTGTCACTATGTCCGATCAATGTCATCACAAGTATCGTAAGTAGTATCTGAAAATTTTTATTTAAGTAATATTTAATTCTTCGTTTGATTGAATTTCTAAAGTGTTTTTGTTTCTTCTTTTAATTTCTTCTAAACGTTGAGACAAATATTCGAAATCAATGTCGTCGTCTTCATTGTTAGTGTCCGAGAATTTATACGGTCTTTTAATATTGTTTGGATGAATGTTTTCTAATTTTCCCTTCCTATACTTTGGTTGTTCCTTATGCCTAACCGCTTTATAATTCTTTATGAATCCTTCTGTTCTTTCCTCTTTATAATCTTCCCTGCTTTTGTTCAATTTACCTATAATTTTATGCTTTTTTTCTTCTAAATTGTTCTTTACTATTTCTGGATTTATTTTATTGTCATGTACTTCGTTTGGTGTACATTTTATTGTCGAATGGAATCTATCATTATAATTTCGTATAGCTTTCTGTATTAAGTGTTTAATTGATAAACCTTTTTCCAATTTATATAAAATTCTAAACTTTTCCGCGATCGTATTGTGAAACCGCTCAATATCAGCATTGCCAGTATGGCTATTAGGTTTTGTTAAATGAATCTCTATATTTTCCTTGTCTAAGAACTCTTTTATTCTTGCTGCCTTAAATTCATTATCTGCAATTATTTTCCTTGGTTTCCCTATTTTAGCAAAATGTTCCTCTAACTGTTCAATAATGGTAATATGATTTCTATCATTCAAGGAGTACGCTGCTCCGAACTTTGAGAATTTATCTATAACCGTTAAAAAATAGTTTCCCTTCATGATATACGTATCTATGTGTATAATTTCATTTTTCTTTGTTGGCGTTTCTGAGAGATTTAATTTCGGTTTTATGGGTTTCCTATCATATTTTACTTCCTGGCAAATTTCACATTGATTTATAACCAAGTGAACTAATTCCAATAACTTAGGATAGTATATTTTGTTTTTTATTTGATTGTATGTTTCTAAAATACCTGAATGTAAACTTTCTCTAACATGGTAAAAGGAAATTTGTTTTATGGCTTCAACCTCTGTTTCAATGTCTTGTGCTCTTTTTGTACACTTAGTAAATTGAAGTTGGTTATCATTCGAATACATACTAATCAGTTTTTCTTGTACTATGTTATAACTGTGGTCGGTTAGTTCAGAAAATATTCCAATTTTCCCTTTTGAAATATATCTCCTGAAAATTTCTCCCATTTGTTCAAAATCACCTTCTGCAATAAAAATTATCCTTTTTCCGTGTATCTCTCTAAATTCCTCTGTTTTATTATTTGTAAGAATAATCTGTGTTCTATATTTGTTCACTATCTCTTCCTTAATCGCAAAATGGTCACCCAAGTTCTCCTCTGCTGAATGTATTGTTGCCATGCTTACGTTGTCTTCCTCCTCATTGGCCGAAATTAAGTTTATACTATTAAAGCTGTCATCATCTTCATGTTTTAAAATATTTTCTTCGCTTTTTTCTATTCTACTTAGAAAATCCGCTACTTTGTTCTCTCTGCCTTTTATGTAGTCTATTTCGAAATCGTACTCTCCTAGTTTGAGTAGCCATCGTTGGTGTCTTGGCGATATATCCTTTCCTTTGTGTTTTGTACATAAAAACTTAATAGGTTGATGGTCAGTAAGAATTTTAAATTTCTTACCATACAAATATGGTCTCAGGTAATTTACACTCCATAGTATTGCTAAAAATTCTTTGTCCGTTGCTGAATAATTTCGTTCGTGGTTATTCAGTGTTCTGGATGCGAAGCAAATCGGGTGTCCTTCTTGTGAAAGAACAGCACCAATAGCATAATTAGATGCATCCGTGGTTAATGTGAACTGTCTATTAAAATTAGGATATCTTAATATTGGATGGGAACTTATCAGCTGTTTCAATTTTTCAAATGCTTCGACATAGGTAGGGTCTTTTGTGTTCACTTTTACTCCTTTTTTTAAATATTTCGTCATCGGTTGGGCCACCTTGGCATAATCTTTCACAAATTTTCTATAATATCCTGTAAGACCCAGAAAACTTTTGATCTGTTTTTCTGTTCGTGGTATATCTAATTCTTGAATTACTTTTATTTTGTTTGGATTGGGCTTTAGTCCTTCATTTGTTAAAATATGCCCTAGAAATTCGGTTTCTTTTTTCATGAAATTACACTTGTCTATTTGTATTTTTAAATTTGCGTCTTCTAATACTCTGAAAATATCTGTTATTGCTTTGACGTGTTCCTTCAAAGAAGTACTAAATATCAAAATGTCGTCCAGATAAACAACGCATGTTTTATTAATAAATTCGCGTAATGTTTCGTTCATAAGTCGTTGGAATGTCGCTGGAGCATTTTTCAGCCCAAACGGCATTCGTATAAATTCATACAGTCCGTGGGGTGTAACAAAAGCCGTCTTTTCTCTGTCTTTTTCTTCTATCAAAATTTGATGGTATCCCTTAGCCAAATCTAGGGTTGTAAAATATTGTGCTCTTCCTAGCTTGTCCAGGATTGAATCGATATTTGGTAGTGGGAATTTGTCATCTATTGTTATTTCATTTAATTTCCTGTAATCCACTACTATTCTGTACTTTTTCTCCCCTGAATTATCCAACTTCTTTGGCACAACTATTAATGGGCTGGCATAACGAGAGCAACTTTTCCTGATGATACCCTGCTCTTCCATTTCCTTGATTTGTCGTCTTACTTCAGTTTCGTGCTGTGGTGGATACCTATATAATTTAGCGTTTATCTGTTCTTCCGTCGTTGTTCTAATTGTATGTTTTATGTTCGTTGTACTAGTCAGTTTGTCACCTTCTTTAAAAAATAAGTTCTCAAATCTATTTAAAATTTTCATAATTTCCTTATATTCTTCAGCATTTAAATGTTCTAGATGTAACCTATTCCAGTCAGGATTTGTTCCTTCCAAGGTACATATTTGAAGATTTTTGTATGGATTTACTATAAAATTTGTTATTTTGTTATTAAAAGAAACATTTCCGTCTACCAAATTTATCATTGTGTCAAAACAGTTTAATAGATCGATCCCTATTATGAAATTGTATTTTCTTCCTCTTAACTGAGCAACTTTCCACTTAATCATAGCATTTTCTACATTAAATTCTTTGGGTGCATCCGAAATGACCTCGAATTCAATCATACCTTTCCCTGTTATTGTCTTAAATTCTATCGGTTGTCTTAAAGGAGTTCTTCTAAAATCTTTTATGTCTTTATCTATTATACTTACACTTGCTCCTGTGTCTATTAAAGCAGTATATTTTTTATTATTAATAGTAAGTTCTATGATGGGTAAATAGTCTGGGGTTGTTCCCGAAAAAAATTGTTTTCGTAATTTTCCTGATGTTCCATTGTCTCCCTTAGATACTGCCCAGGTTGAGTCAAGCGATTTTGGCTGACATTTGGCCTGGGGTTTCCCATCTGTGGGATTCTTTGAAACTGATTCACCTCTATGTTATCTACCTCCATTGGCTCGGTTCGGTCTTGCCTAGGTTGATTCCAGCGATATTGGCCGGAATTTGGCCTAGGGTTTCCTACCTGTGCGGGCCTTTGGAAATTTCCTGAATTATTGTTTGGGACTTTAAAGTGTCCGGAATTAAAATTTCTATTCATATAATTATTATCGTATCTGTTTTTATTATTGTTAAAATTGCTATTATAATTATTAGGGCGGTTTTTAAAATTGTTTTGAATTCCATTCTGATTTCTATTATAATTCATATTCGCATTATTATAATTCATATTCGCATTATTATAATTCATATTCGCATTATTGTATTTGTTCACTTTAAATTTTCTATACTCAGGGCGAATGCAACTGTCTTCGTACCGTCGTCTTGTCATAATGTCCAATATGCTACCTAAATCCCTCATGTCATAGATTTTGTCTAATAAAGTGCCCTGCGTCATTTCTTTAACTGTATTTACCAACACACTATCTACATTGCTTAAATCTATGCAGTGATCATCACTATGATATATTACTAATTCATCAGACTTGTATTTAATTTTTTGTATTTCTATTGCTAATTCACTTACATTTTTTACATGCAGATTGTTGATTTTTTTATATATTTGATGTGGTTCGGTGTCTGGCCTGTATCTTAGTTTAAGAAGTCTTTTTATCAGCTGCCAGTTGTCTACTTGTTGCACGTTAATTATGGTATTCTTTGCCTCTCCTTGGATGTTTCTATAGTAAATTGCTTTAATCGCCTCTTTCTTCATTTCCTCATTGCTTATTGTTGAAAGAAGATATTCCACATTACTCATGAATGAATTAATGGTCACCTGGCCTTCTCCAGTAAACGTTGGTAGATGCGAGACATTTCTATAGATATGTTCTATATGTTGTTGTAGTACCAAATTTGAAACTGCATGTTCCTGTGGTTGTTGTTGAGCTTGCTGCTGTTGTTGTTGTTGTTGCTGAAATTGTTCTTGCAACTGCATGTATGCATTGCGCAACCTCTCAAGTTGTGTTTCCTTTCGTGCTAGTTCATCTGCTATGTTCACACCTGATGAGTGAGCCTGTTCCTCCATTATTAGTCTCTGCTTGTCGAAAGTTCTTTGTCGTTTGGAATACACTTTGAAAATTAATTAATATTTTGTTTTCTTAATTTGTGTATACGGTTCTTATTTAATGTTCACTGAATTAGGTTTATCCTAATTGTGCCCACTATATTTTAATATTTTTCTTAATTGTGTCCACTGTTAATCAATGTTCACTGAATTAAGTTTTATTGATTGTGTCCTTTATTACTTAGAGTTCACTGAATTAAATTTTTATTTTTAATTGTGTTCACTAGTATTTATACTTTGCACGTATGTTCGAACACTGGATCCTTTTTATTTACGTTTAAGGATCCTACCGACTGCGCCACTTTTATAACTAATCTCCGTTTAGTTATTTTTAAAAAAACTAAATTTAGACAGTTGAACCGTCTAAGCGAGACAAGATCAAGAAACAGACTAACTGTATTTCATTTTTAATTTCTTACAATTCAGTTTTTTCTTATTTGCTAAATTACATAAAATTGTTGATTTTGCTTAAAAATAAAATATGTTAATTCTTTGGAAATTATTGTTTTAATTTTAATCTAAATAAAATTGTTGAATTTGCTTAAATAAGTAAAACGGTAAAATTCTTTGGAAATTATTATGGATTGCGACATGTGGCGGAAACTGATATTGGGTTACCGCTTTTGTTAATTGTATTTAAAAATTCTTCGAATTTATCAGGTGCATTGGCTTTGAAGTCAATGTAGCTGTTTGCATATGTAACTCGCGCGAACATTAAAAATATAATTATAAATCTTTAAAACTACTTTAATTTGGTAAAAATGACAAAATCTTGGACAGAAGAAGAAGTTTTATTTTTAATAAATGAAGTAAAACAAGTGCCGTATATTTGGAATGCAAAATCTCCAGAATATAAAAATAAATTGAAAAAACTTAAATTTTGGGAAGAGCTCGTCGTAAAAATCAACAAAAACTTCTGTCCGGATGTTCCCTTTGATTATGGTACGTAAAACTATACTTATTTAAGTTTTTTTTGTATATAACCTGAAGCTTAATATTAGCTGATGTGTCTAAAAAATGGAATAATTTGAAATCGTATTTCAATTCGGAACACACCAAAGGAATAAAAGCTAAGAAAAGTGGAGAAAGTGCAGAAACTGTTGAAAGTATAATGACGTTCTGGAAATATAGTCAATCAATGGAATTTCTACTTTCCGCTAACGAAGCAGCTTTTTCGGTAAACAATTTTAACAAAAAAAGCCTTTGTGTAAGTATATTTTTGCTTGTGGTGTTAAATCTACATACAAATAAGAAATATCCTTCAGGAATTATATACTGAGCCTTCTGTAGAAATTGAGATTTTATCTGAAGATGATATTGAATATGAAAATGCTATGAATAGCGAGGAAAATCTTGAATCCCATTATCCCTCAAGCCTAACACCAAGTATCAGTCAAAATTCCTCTCATACTTCTCGTAAAAAAAGGAAGGCCGAAAATGATAGTTTTAAAGAAATCTGCGATAGCTCAAAAAAACTTACTGAAGCCCTTGCAAAAAAACTATCAACAGATGTACCAAACGCTGCATTTGGAGCATTTGTTGTCAACGAAATTAACAACCTTACAAAACGAAAACAGTTGACAGCTAAGTCTAAAATTACAACAATTCTTTTTGATCTTCAAGAGGATGAGCCATAACAATACAAAAAATTAACTAATTTATGCGTTTTTATTTAATGCATAAAAAGTTACTTAACACATGGTGCGCTTAAATAAATAAACTGTGTTATTCATAGCTTTTGTGATTTTTAAAAACAAAGCTTTAAACAAATTTAGATTTTTTTTGTTTTATGTATATGAATTGTGATAATTTTTTTTAATGTTTTTTTTTACGTGATCCATAAGTAATAACTTATGTTTCTAATATGTAAATATTTAAGTGAATTTTTTTTTGACAATTAATTTTTTTTTTAATAATCTTAAAAATTAATTAATTTAATGTTATTTATGTTACCCTAAAATTTTTTGTTTTTTAATAAACTGTGCATTTAAAAAATTTGGTTTATTTCTTTTCAGATTTTTAAAAATAAAAATACCTTTATTTTTAAACAAACATTATTTATTTTATTTAAACAATCTTGTTTAATTATATTTCATTGATTCTTACACCAAATTATCTGTAGACTTATACCAAGTTTATTACCAAAAAATTTTTTATTAGTTACTTTAAAATTTGGCCATTGTTGACAACTATTATTTTGTTCCTTGGCTTTGCCATATATAATCCGCCAAGGCATTTCTAATCTTTTCTCCGCTCTTTTGGGGTTTTCTTCTATCTGATGGCATATTTTGATAATTTTCGTTATTTATTAAATTAATTTCTTCTGTCGATAAGTTGTCAAAACTGTTCTTATCAATTGAGTTTGCTGTTCTTAAAAAATTGTGGAGGCAAATGCATGCTAAAACAATTTTGGTAGCTTCTGCAGGCTCTCTGTGAATAGGGATAAACAAAACTCTGAATCGGTTTGCTAATAACCCAAAAGCGTTTTCGACAACTCGTCTATTTCGTGACAGCATTTTATTAAAATTAATCTGTTTTTCACTGAGATTTCTTTGAGAGTACGGTTTCATCATATAGTCGGTTAACGCAAAAGCATCGTCGGATAGAAATGTGAATGGCGAAACCACATCAGAAAAAGGCAGGTTTTGTGGCGGTGGAATATTTACTTTTCTGTCCTCAATTGCATATTTGAGATCCGAACGTAACCAAACCCCAGCGTCTCCTATTCTTCCGTTGACCCCAACGTCCGCATATAAAAAAACGATAATTAGCATCTGCTATACCCATTAATATTATTGAGTTAAATCCCTTGTAATTATAATATGTAGAACCAGCCTTTTTACATCCAATAATATTGCAGTGTTTACCTTTGTATAAGTATTAGGTACTTTATTTAAAACAAATATGTTTATGTGCATAATTTAGTTACCATCTATTGCTCCTATGCAATTAGGAAAACCCCACATCTCGAAAAAATCTAGGGCGATAGAATGCCATTCTTTTTTCGGACTGAGGAAATTTTATAAACTCTTCATTCAATGCAGTATATATAGCTGGAACTGTTGCTTTGAGAATTTTACATATGGTTGATTGGTGAATTCTAAAGGGAAGTTGCAACGACGATTGTGTTTCTCCTGTGGTAAATTAGACATATGTATGTATTAAAACATAGTAATAGAATTAAAACATCATATATATATATATGTATATATATATATATATATATATATATATATATATATATATATATATATTTACCTGTGGCAAGGTACCTCAATGTAACAAGAAGTCTTTCTTTAGGTCCAATACAATTTCTAAAGTGGGTGTCTTGCTTTGTAATGTATGGCTTAACTTTTTCCAGCAATACTGAAAATTGATGAGGAGTCATTCTTAAAATACTCCTATAAAGTTTTGAGTCCTCACATTCGATTTCCTTGTACAGTTTATGTACAAACCCTTCATCCTCCCTGAGAAGCAGCCACCGTGAAGAAAATTTTTTTGATTTTCTTTTTAATAGGTACTTTGCACTTATAATGTTGTTCAAACTATTAATTACTATTAAAGATGTAATAATATCTTCCATTTTTAGTATTTTCTTTTTTTTAATAAGAATTATTTGATATTTTCAATTTTGCTTGCTTTTTTTTAAAAAATAAAAGCTGATAAAAAGTAAACAAACGAAACAATGTTGCCCACTTGATATTTTGTTGCAGAGCGGAAAATCTGAAATAAAATTTAATAAACGCGCGAAAAATCGCTTTTTTAACTATAAACTGATCAAATTGACAACATGTTTAGAGTTTTAATCTTAAAACGTCAAGTTTAAGTTAAAAATTTTTACATTTTTTTTGACAGATTCTGCTTTTTTATCAATTGCATTTGGGGAGCTTTTGACGTTTTGGTATTTTTCTTTATATAGCTTAACTCTTCACACTTAGTATAATTTTCCTATATTATAAGTAGGTACTGTTCTTCAAAGTTTATAAAATGCAAAAAAAAGCAAGTGTCATAAGGGCTATATTAATATTAAATTCATGCCATTTCAGCTAGGATAAAGCACAAAATTATCATAAATAATAACAAAAATATTTATTTTCATAATGTTTAACTCTTGATGGTTATTTCGCATATTAATATCACATTCATGCCAATTCGGATAGCCTGAGGCCCAAATCATCAGGATTATTAACAAAAATAATTTCTCTTTATTATTTTTAACCTTTGAGGTCCATTTTGCATACTAATGATAATGCATGGTATTTTGGCTAGGTTAAATTCAACAATTATCAAAATTATTAACAAAAATAACATATATTTTATTATTAACTTTTGAGTTCAAATTTTCATATTAATATGACATTCATGCCAATTCGGCTAGGTAGAAGTCAAAATCGTCAACATTTTTGTCAAAAATAATTATTTTTATAATTTTTAACTTTGAGTGTAGTTTTTTAATATTAATATTAAATTCATGCAATTTCAGCTAGGGTAAAGCCCAAAATTATCATAAATAATAACAAAAATATTTATTTTCATAATGTTTAACTCTTGATGGTTATTTCGCATATTAATATCACATTCATACCAATTCGGCTAGCCTGAGGCCCAAATCATCAAAATTATTAGAAAAATATTTTTTTTTATTTTTTACCTTTGAGGTCCATTTTGTATATTAATGCTAAATGCATGGTATTTCGGCTAGGTTAAATTCAACAATTATCAAAATTATTAACAAAAAAAAACATTTATTTTATTATTAACTTTTGAGTTCAAATTTTCATATTAATATAACATTCATGCCAATTCGGCTAGGTAGAAGTCAAAATCGTCAACATTTTTGTCAAAAAAAATTATTTTTTTAATTTTTAACTTATGAGTGTAGTTTTGCATATTAATATTAAATTCATGCCATTTCAGCTAGTAAAAGGCCCAAAATTTTCATAAATAATAACAAAAATATTTATTTTCATAATGTATAAATCTTGATGGTTATTTCGCATATTAATATCACAATCATGCCAATTCGGATAGCCTGAGGCCCAAATCATGAAGATTATTAACAAAATATTTTTTTTTATTTTTAACCTTTGAGGTACATTTTGTATATTAATGCTAAATTAATGGTATTTCGGCTAGGTTAAATTCAACAAATATCAAAATTATTAACAAAAAATAACATTTATTTTATTATTAACTTTTGAGTTCAAATTTTCATATTAATATAACATTCATGCCAATTCGGCTAGGTGAAGTCAAAATCGTCAACATTTTTGTCAAAAATAATTATTTTTATAATTTTTAACTTTGAGTGTAGTTTTTCATATTAATATTAAATTCATGCAATTTCAGCTATGATAAAGCCCAAAATTATCATAAATAATAACAAAAATATTTATTTTCATAATGTTTAACTCTTGATGGTTATTTCGCATATTAATATCACATTCATACTAATTCGGCTAGCCTGTGGCCCAAATCATCAAAATTATTAGCAAAATATTTTTTTTTATTTTTAACCTTTGAGGTCCATTTTGTATATTAATGCTAAATGCATGGTATTTCGGCTAGGTTAAATTCAACAATTATCAAAATTATTAACAAAAAATAACATTTATTTTATTATTAACTTTTGAGTTCAAATTTTCATATTAATATAACATTCATGCCAATTCGGCTAGGTAGAAGTCAAAATCGTCAACATTTTTGTCAAAGATAATAATTTTTATAATTTTTAACTTTTGAGGGTAGTTTTGCATATTAATATTAAATTCATGCCATTTCAGCTAGGATAAAGCCCAAAATTATTATAAATAATAACAAAAAATATTTATTTTCATAATGTTTAACTCTTGATGGTTATTTCGCATATTAATATCACATTTATGCCAATTCGGCTAGCCTGAGGCCCAAATCATCAAAATTATTAGCAAAATTTTTTTTTTATTTTTCACCTTTGAGGTCCATTTTGTATATTAATGCTAAATGCATGGTATTTCGGCTAGGTTAAATTCAACAAATATCAAAATTATTGCCAAAAAAAATTATTTATTTTATTATCTTTTGAGTTCAATTTGGCATATTAATATAACATTCATGGTAATTTCGCATATAAATATTACATTCTTTCCGGCTAGGCTGCAGCCCAAATCATCATTGATGGCTTAAATTCAATAATCATCAAAATTATTGAAAAAAAAAAAATATATATATTTTATTATTATCTTTTAAGTTCAATTTTGCATAATAATATTACATTCATGGTAATTTCGCATATAAATATTACATTCTTTCTAATTCGGCTAGGCTGCAGCCCAAATCATCATTGATGGCTAGGTTAAAATGAAAAAAAAAATATATATTTTATTATCAACTTAGAGATCAATTTTGCATATTAATATAACATTTATGCCATTTCGGCTAGGTAGAAGTGAAAATCGTCAACATTTTTGTCAAAAATAATTATTTTTTTAATTTTAACTTTTGAGTTCAAATTTTCATATTAATATAACATTCATGCCAATTCGGCTAGTTTTTCATATTAATATTAAATTCATGCAATTTCAGCTATGATAAAGCCCAAAATTATCATAAATAATAACAAAAATATTTATTTTCATAATGTTTAAATCTTGATGATTATTTCGCATATTAATATTCACATTCATGCCAATTCGGATAGCCTGAGGCCCAAATCAAGAAGATTATTAACAAAAATATTTTCTTTTTATTTTTTTTAACCTTTGAGGTCCATTTTGTATATTAATATTAAATACATTGTATTTCGGCTTGTTTAAATTCAATGATCATCAAAATTATTGACAAAGAAATATTTATTTTATTATTAACGTTTGAGTTAAATTTTGCATATTAATATAACATTCATGCCATTTCGGCTAGGATAAAGTCCAAAATCATCATAATTAATAACAAACGTATTTTCTTTTTATTATTTTTAACCTTTGAGGTCCATTTTGTATATTAGTATTAAATGCATGGTATTTCGGCTTGTTTAAATTCAACAATTGTCAAAAATATTGACAAAAAAATATTTATTTATTATCAACTTGGCATACTAATACAACATTCATGCCATTTCGGCTAGGTTAGTCCAAAATCATCAACATTTTTGTACCAAAAATAATTACTTTTTAATTTTTAACTTTTGATATTACATTCATGCCAATTCGGCTAGCCTGAGGCCCAAATCATCAAAATTATTAACAAAAATAATTTTTTTTCTTATTTTTAACCTTTGAGGTCCATTTTGCATGGTATTTCGGCTAAGTTAAATTCAACAAATATCAAAATTATTAACAAAAAATAACATTTATTTTATTGTTAACTTTTGAGTTCAAATTTTCATATTAATATAACATTCATGCCAATTCGGCTAGGTAGAAGTCAAAATCGTCAACATTTTTGTCAAAAATAATTATTTTTTTAATTTTTAACTTTGAGTGTAGTTTTGCATATTAATATTAAATTCATGCAATTTCAGCTAGGATAAAGCCCAAAATTATCATAAATAATAACAAAAATATTTATTTTCATAATGTCTAACTCTTGATGGTTATTTCGCATATTAATATCACATTCATGGCAATTCGGATAGCCTGAGGCCCAAATCATCAGGATTATTAACAAAAATAATTTCTTTTTATTATTTTTAACCTTTGAGGTCCATTTTGCATATTAATGATAATGCATGGTGTTTTGGCTAGGTTAAATTCAACAAATATCAAAATTATTAACAAAAAATAACATTTATTTTATTATTAACTTTTGAGTTCAAATTTTCATATTAATATAACATTCATGCCAATTCGGCTAGTTTTTCATATTAATATTAAATTCATGCAATTTCAGCTATGATAAAGCCCAAAATTATCATAAATAATAACAAAAATATTTATTTTCATAATGTTTAACTCTTGATGGGTATTTCGCTTATTAATATCACATTCATGCCAATTCGGATAGCCTGAGGCCCAAATCATGAAGATTATTAACAAAAATAATTTCTTTTTATTATTTTTAACCTTTGAGGTCCATTTTGTATATTAATGCTAAATGCATGGTATTTCGGCTAGGTTAAATTCAACAATTATCAAAATTATTGCCAAACAAAAATATTTATTTTTTTATCTTTTCTGTTCATATTAATATAACATTCATGGTAATTTCGCATATAAATATTACATTCTTTCCGGCTAGGCAGCAGCCCAAATCATCACTGATGGCTTAAATTCAATAATCATCAAAATTATTGAAAAAATATATATATATTATTATCAACTTAGAGATCAATTTTGCATATTTATATAACATTTATGCCATTTCGGCTAGGTTGAAGTCCAAAATCATCAAAATGTTTGTACCAAAAATAATTATTTTTTAACTTTTGAGAGTAGTTTTGCAGATTAATTTTAAAAGCATGTCATTTCAGCTAGGATAAAGCTCAAACACTTCATAAATAATAACAAAAATATTTATTTTCATTAGTTTTATCTCTTGATGGTTATTTTGTATATTAATATTACATTCATGCCAATTCGGCTAGCCTGAGGCCCAAATCAATAAAATTATTAACAAAAATAATTTTTTTTTTCTTATTTTTAACCTTTGAGGTCCATTTTGCATGGTATTTCGGCTAGGCTTAATTCAACAATTATCAAAATTATTAACAAAAATAATATTAATTTTATTATTAACTTTTGAGTTCAAATTTTCATATTAATATAACATTCATGCCAATTCGGCTAGGTAGAAGTCAAAATCGTCAACATTTTTGTGAAAAATAATTATTTTTATAATTTTTAACTTTTGAGTGTAGTTTTGCATATTAATATTAAATTCATGCCATTTCAGCTAGTATAAGGCCCAAAATTTTCATAAATAATAACAAAAATATTTATTTTCATAATGTTTAAATCTTGATGGTTATTTCGCATATTAATATCACATTCATGCCAATTCGGATAGCCTTAGGCCCAAATCATCAAGATTATTAACAAAAATAATTTCTTTTTATTATTTTTAACCTTTGAGGTCCATTTTGCATATTAATGTTAAATTCATGGTATTTCGGCTAGGTTAAATTCAACAATTATCAAAATTATTAACAAAAAATAACATTTATTTTATTATTAACTTTTGAGTTCAAATTTTCATATTAATATAACATTCATGCCAATTCGGCTAGGTAGAAGTCAAAATCGTCAACATTTTTGTGAAAAATAATTATTTTTATAATTTTTAACGTTTGAGGGTAGTTTTGCATATTAATATTAAATGCATGCCATTTCAGCTAGGATAAAGCCCAAAATTATCATAAATTATAACAAAAATATTTATTTTCATAATTTATTTATTTAGTTTCTTGATGGTTATTTCGCATATTAATATCACATTCATGCCAATTCGGCTAGCCTGAGGCCCAAATCATCAAAATTATTAGCAAAAATAATATTTTTTATTTTTAACCATTTTGTATATTAATGTTAAATGCATGGTAATTCAACAATTATCAAAATTATTGCCAAAAAAAATATTTATTTTTTAATTATTATCTTTTGAGTTCAATTTGGCATATTAATATAGCATTCATGGTAATTTCGCATATAAATATTACATTCTTTCCAATTCGGCTAGGCTGCAGCCCAAATCATCATTGATGGCTAGGTTAAGTTCAATAATCATCAAAATTATTGACAAAAAAATATATATTTTGTTATCAACTTTTGAGATCAATTTTGCATATTAATATAACATTTATGCCATTTCGGCTAGGTTGAAGTCCAAAATCATCAACATTTTTGTACTAAAAATAATTATTTTTTAACTTTTAACTTTTGAGAGTAGTTTTGCAGATTAATATTAAATCCATTTCAGCTAGGATAAAGCTCAAACACTTCATAAATAATAACAAAAATATTTATTTTCATAATGTTTAACTCTTGATGGTTATTTCGCATATTAATATCACATTCATGCCAATTCGGCTAGGTAGAAGTCAAAATCGTCAATATTTTTGTCAAAAATAATTATTTTTATAATTTTTAACTTTTGAGTGTAGTTTTGCATATTAATATTAAATTCATGCCATTAAAGCCCAAAATTATCATAAATAATAACAAAAATATTTATTTTCATAATGTTTAACTCTTGATGGTTATTTCGCATATTAATATCACATTCATGCCAATTCTGATAGGCTGAGGCCCAAATCATCAAAATTATTAGCAAAATATTTTTTTTTATTTTTAACCTTTGAGGTCCATTTTGTATATTAATGCTAAATGCATGGTATTTCGGCTAGGGTAAATTCAACAATTATCAAAATTATAAACAAACAAGTAAGAGCGCTATATTCGGCTGTGCCGAATCTTATATACCCTTCACATTGGTCTTTAAATATACCCAGCCGAGTAATTTTGTACTGCAAATAATATAATAAAAAACCTTGTGCGAGTTTTAAAGAAAAAATAACAAAATTTTCCCGTTCGTATGAATAATAGAAATAGATGAAGAAGATTTGAGGTCGAGAGTTTTATTCATATTTGAAGGTTAATAAAACTTGTTAAATGTCTAGTCCACCTGCTCTTCTCCAACTTTTTCTCCAAAATGTATGAATTATTTGATTATTACTTTTTGTAGAATATTCGAAGTTGATAGCTGTTATAGTTTCCGAAATATAGCGTATCGAATATTTTATAATAGTTGTCGATTTGTATGGGAGCTACCCCTTTTTTTGCCCCCACTCAAAAAAATTTTTCTTTAAAGCGTAGCTCTTATGGCCCAATTACTTTTTGTAGAACATTTCATTTCGATATCTGTTACAGTTTCCGAGATATAGCGTATCGAATATTTTATAAAAATTGTCGATTTGTATGGGAGCTACCCCTTTTTTTGCCCCCACCCAAAAAATTTTTTTCTTTTAGCCGTAGCCCTTAGCGTGCAATTACTTTTTGTAGAACATTTCATTTCGATATCTGTTATAGTTTCCGAGATATAGCTTATCGAATATTTCATAATAATTGTCGATTTGTATGGGAGCTACCCCTTTTTTGTCCCCACCCAAAAAATTTTTTCTTTAAGGCGTAGTTCTTAGCGTGCAATTACTTTTTGTAGAACATTTCATTTCGATATCTGTTATAGTTTCCGAGATATAGCTTATCGAATATTTTATAATAATTGTCGATTTGTACGGGAGCTACCCCTTTTTTTGCCCCCACTCGAAAATTTTTTCTTTAAGGCGTAGCCCTTAGCGTGCAATTACTTTTTGTAGAACATTTCATTTCGATATCTGTTATAGTTTCCGAGATATAGCGTATCGAATATTTGATAATAATTGTCGATTTGTATGGGAGCTACCCCTTTTTTTGCCCCCACCCAAAAAATTTTTTCTTTAAGGCGTAGCCCTTAGCGTGCAATTACTTTTTGTAGAACATTTCATTTCGGTATCTGTTATAGTTTCCGAGATATAGCGTATCGAATATTTGATAATAATTGTCGATTTGTATGGGAGCTACCCCTTTTTTTGCCCCCACCCAAAAAATTTTTTCTTTAAGGCGTAGCCCTTAGCGTGCAATTACTTTTTGTAGAAAATTTCAATTCGATAGCTGTTATAGTTTACGAGATACAGCGCATAAAATATTTCACCAAATTTGTGCAATTGTAGGAAAACTACCACTTCCCCTGATCCTATCTAAAAAAAATTTTTCCATTATTTAGGTGCCTTTTTAAAGAGTATCAGTTCCAAGTTTTGTGGCAATAGTGACTATACTTACTGAGATATAGGGATATATGCACGGATTTTGTCCTAAAAAAAATGGGTTGTTTTGGGTTTTCGCTTATATCTCGTTCAATAGTGAACCGATTTTGCTGATTTTAAATAGCGATTGTTAGCGGGATATTTCTAATCGTTTGACACCATTAACTGGTCTGTATCTTTTTATTTGACTCCGGAAACTTGATTTCAACAGACGGACAGACAGACACACAGAAACACAGACAGACAGACAGACGGACAGACGGACATCGCTAAATCGGCTTCCCTATCTATAAGGATCCAGAATATATATACTTTATGGGGTCGCAAATAAAGAAATTACAAACGGAATGACAAAGTGATATATACCCTATCACTATGTGAAGGGTATAAAAATAACATTTATTTTATTATTAACTTTTGAGTTCAAATTTTCATATTAATATAACATTCATGCCAATTCGGCTAGGTAGAAGTCAAAATCGTCAACATTTTTGTCAAAAAAAAATTATTTTTATAATTTTTAACTTTTGAGGGTAGTTTTGCATATTAATATTAAATGCATGCCATTTCAGCTAGGATAAAGCCCAAAACTGTCATAAATAATAACAAAAATATTTATTTTCATAATGTTTAACTCTTGATGGTTATTTCGCATACTAATATCACATTCATGGCAATTCGGATAGCCTGAGGCCCAAATCATCAAAATTATTAACAAAAATCATATTTTTTTATTATGTTTAACCTTTGAGCTCCGTTTTGCATATTAATGATAATTCATGGTATTTCGGCTAGGTTATATTCAACAGTTATCAAAAATATTAACAAAAATAATATTTATTTATAATTAACTTTTGAGTTCAATTTTGCATATTAATATAACATTCATGCCAATTCGGCTAGGTAGAAGTTAAAATCGTCAACATTTTTTTCAAAAATAATTATTTTTATAATTTTTAACTTTTGAGGGAAGTTTTGCATATTAATATTAAATTCATGCCATTTCAGCTAGGATAAAGCCCAAAATTATCATAAATAATAACAAAAATATTTATTTTCATAATGTTTAACTCTTGATGGTTATTTCGCATATTATATCACATTCATGCCAATTCGGATAGCCTGAGGCCCAAATCATCAAAATTATTAACAAAAATAATTTCTTTTTATTATGTTTAACCTTTGAGCTCCGTTTTGCATATTAATGATAATACATGGTATTTCGGCTAGGTTAAGTTCAACAATTATCACAATTATTAAAAACTATAACATTTATTTTATTATTAACTTTTGAGTTCAATTTTGCATATTAATATAACATTCATGCCAATTCGGCTAGGTAGAAGTTAAAATCGTCAACATTTTTTTCAAAAATAATTATTTTTATAATTTTTAACTTTTGAGGGAAGTTTTGCATATTAATATTAAATTCATGCCATTTCAGCTAGGATAAAGCCCAAAATTATCATAAATAATAACAAAAATATTTATTTTCATAATCTTTAACTTTTGAGGGTTATTTCGCATATTAATATCACATTCATGCCAATTCGGATAGCCTGAGGCCCAAATCATCAAAATTATTTTTAACCTTTGAGGTCCATTTTGCTTATTAATGATAACACATGGTATTTCGGCTTGGTTAAATTCAACAATTATCAAAATTATTAACAAAAAATAACATTTATTTTATTATTAACTTTTGAGTTCAATTTTGCATGTTAATATAACATTCATGCCAATTCACCTAGGTAGACATCAAAATCGTCAACATTTTTGTCAAAAATAATTATTTTTATAATTTTTAAGTTTTGAGTGTAGATTTGCATATTAATATTAAATTCATTCCATTTTCGCTAGGATAAAGCCCAAAATTATCATAAATAATAACAAAAATATTTAGTTTCGCATATTAATATCACATTCATGCCAATTCGGATAGCCTGAGGCCCAAATCATCAAAATTATTAACAAAAATAATTTCTTTTTATTATTTTTAACCTTTGAGGTCCATTTTGCATGGTATTTCGGCTAGGTTAAATTCAACAATTATCAAAATAATTAACAAAATAATTTTTATTTAATATTATTAAGTTTTGAGTTCATTTTTGCATATTAATATAACATTCATGCCAATTCGGCTAGGTAAAAGTCCAAAATCATTTTTGTACCAAAAATAATTATTTTTTAATTTTTAACTTTTGATTCAGCTAGGATAAAGCACAAACACTTCAAAAATAATAACAAAAATATTTCTTTTCATTATTTTTAACTCTTGATGGTTATTTCGCATATTAATATTACATTCATGCCAATTCTGCTAGCCTCAGGTCCATATCATCAAAACTAACAAAAATGTTTTTTTTTTAGTTTTAACCTTTGAGGTCAAATTTGAGACCCAAAATCATCAACATGTATGTCAAAAATAATATTTTTATAACTTTTAACTTTTGAGGGTAGTTTTGCATATTAATATTAAATTCATGCCATTTCAGCTTGGATAAAGCCCAAAATTATCATAAATAATAACAAAAATATTTATTTTCATAATTTTTAACTCTTGGTGGTTATTTCGCATAATAATATTACATTCTTGCCAATTCGGCTAGCCTGAGGCCCAAATCATCAAAATTATTATCAAAAATAATTTTTTTTTTTTTTTAACCTTTGAGGTCCATTTTGTATATTAATGTTAAATGCATGCTATTTCGGCTAGGTTAAATTTAACAATTATCAAATTATTGACAAAAAAAATATTTGAGTTCAATTTGGCATATTAATATAGCATTCATGGTAATTTCGCATATAAATATTACATTCTTTCCAATTCGGCTAGGCTGCAGCCCAACTCATCATTGATGGCTAGGTTAAATTCAATAATCAACAAAATTATTGAAAAAAAATATATATTTTATTATAATTAACTTAGAGATCAATTTTGCATATTAATGTAACATTTATGCCATTTCGGCTAGGTTGAAGTCCAAAATCATAAAAATTTTTGTACCAAAAATAATTATTTTTTAATTTTTAACTTTTGAGAGTAGTTTTGCAGATTAATGATGATCAACTGTATGGATATCGTAGACGTACCCGCGTACGCAGTATATGTCGTCAAGGCCAGAAATATATGGCATCAAAATTTATTGGGCTTGTGATGCATTAAACTCTTATCCTTTGCATGGAAAGTTTTACACTGGTAAACGATCAGAAGGCGAACGTGAAACAAATATCGGCGAAAGAACGATTTTAGATCTAGTTTTGCAATACAAAAACTCAGGAAGCAATGTAACAACTGACAACTTTTTTACATCCTTAGAGCTAGCAAAAACTTTAAGTTCATGGAACTTAACACTTAATGGAACAGTAAGTAAGAAAAATTGTTTCTTGCAGCCATATAAAGACAGGCTTGTGCTTAACATGGTTTATTTTCTGGTTGTATAACTTTAGATAATGTAAGAGTTTTTTTGTGTTGGTTAATTTTATATTTACGACTTTATTTTACACAAAAATATGAACTATAAACTTTGCCTTTAGCTAAAATTCATCACTGTGCTCTTATGTACCGAAAAAGAAGAAAGCTCTAGTTATTTTATCAACTATGCATGTAAAGCCTAATCTCGAATCAACTCTTGCTGCTAACCCAAAGGAGGAGTTAACAATATGGACAAACTGTTAGGCGAATGTTCCTCCGAACGCAGAACAAATCGATGGCCACTATCACTTTTTTACAATACTATTGATGGAGCAGCGTTAGCATCTTTTATAATATATATGGAACACAATTGCGTTCCACAGCTCGTCGTAGACAATTTTTGAAAGAGCTAACCTTGGAATGGTGTAAGGAAAACAATAAACAACGCATTAAAAATCCAAGAGTTATTCAGTCATCAGTCAAATCTGCAATGAACAATGTGTTTGGAGAAGATTTTGAAGTTTCAATGTCAAACATTTCAGGTTTACAAAAATATAAAAAAGCGGCCGTACTCCCGTAGTAGGGAGTTTTCACGTGTGCTCGCAACTTATGAACGAACTTATCAAGCAGAAAAACAAGTAAAGCTTGCACCAGATATTTAAACCGATTTGTAATGAGCATTCAACAAACTGTCCAATATACCCAAATTGTTCACAAAGCGATCAATAAAAATTTATTTGTAGGTAAATGTTATTTTTTATTTGTGCATGTGTTTGTTTGTTTTTGTTTTACCAAATTTAAAGTTTAATTAAATCTAAAAGAGAAGAACTTTCTTTAATTTTATTTTAGTAACACTTCACTAAAAAAAATACTTGCAATAATTGTTTTTTTTATATTTAATATATAAAGGTACCCGGGTACCTTGCCATGCTGGTCCACCACACCTCTTTAAAATATCTTTAAGCTAAAAAAATTAAGATAGTATAAAATTTATTAAAAGTTAGGAGTTCTCAAGAATTTTCAAATATGTGGGTCATCTACTTCTATAAAAAAAAATAAGATGAAAATGCTAAAAGTACCCGGGTACCTTGCCACTCACATAAAGGTTAATATTAAAAACATGCCATTTCAGCTAGGATAAAGCCCAAATTATCATAAATAATAACAAATATATTTATTTTCATAATGTTTAACTCTTGATGGTTATTTCGCATATTAATATCACATTCATGCCAATTCGGATAGCCTGAGGCCCAAATCATCAAAATTATTTTTAACCTTTGAGATCCATTTTGCTTATTAATGATAACGCATGGTATTTCGGCTAGGTTAAATTCAACAAATATCAAAAATATTAACAAAAAATAACATTTAGTTTATTATTAACTTTTGAGTTCAATCTTTCATTTTAATATAACATCATAATCGTCAACATTTTTGTCAAAAATAATTATTTTTAACTTTTGAGGGTAGTTTTGCATATTAATATTAAATTCATGCCATTTCAGCTAATATAAAGCCCAAAATTATCATAAATAATAACAAAAATATTTATTTTCATAATGTTTTACTCTTGAAGGTTATTTCGCATATTAATATCACATTCATGCCAATTCGGCTAGCAAAAATATTTTTTTTTTATTTTTAACCTTTGAGGTCCATTTGGTATATTAATATTAAATGCATGGCATTTCGGCTAGGTTAAAGTCAACAATTATCAAAATTATTGCCAAAAAAAATATTTATTTTATTATTATCTTTTGAGTTCAATTTGGCATATTAATATAACATTCATGGTAATTTCGCATATAAATATTACATTCTTTCCAATTTGGCTAGTCTGCAGCCCAATTCATCATTGATGGCTAGGTTAAATTCAATAATCATCAAAATTATTGACAAAAAAATATATATTTTATTATCAACTTTAGAGATCAATTTTGCATATTAATATAACATTTATGCCATAATATATAATAATAATAATTTTTTAATTTTTAACTTTTGAGAGTAGTTTTGCAGATTAATATTAAGAGCATGCCATTTCAGCTCAAACAAAAATATTTATTTTTATTAGTTTTAACTCTTGATGGTTATATCGCATATTAATATTACATTCATGCCAATTCGGCTAGCCTGAGGCCTAAAACAAAAATTTTTGTCAAAAGTAATAATTTTTATAATATTTCACTTTTGAGGGTAGTTTTGCATATTTATATTAAATGCATACCATTTCTCCTAGTATAGAGCCCAAATTTATCATAATTAATAACAAAAATATTTCTTTTCATAATTTTTAACTTGTGATGGTTATTTCGCATATTTATATTACATTCATGCCAATTCGGGTAGCCTGAGGCCCAAATCATCAAAATTATTAACAAAAATATTTTCTTTTTATTATTTTTAACCTTTAAGGTCCATTTTTTATATTAATATTAAATGCATGGTATTTCGGGTTGTTTAAATTCAATAATCAGCAAAATTATTGACAAAGAAATATTTATTTTATTATCAACTTTTGAGTTCAATTTTGCATATTAATATAACATTTATGCCATTTCGGCTAGGTTGAAGTCAAAAATCATCAAAATTTTTGTCAAAAATAATAATTTTTATAATTTTTCACTTTTGAGGGTAGTTTTGCATATTGATATTAAATGCATGCCATTTCAGCTACTATAAGGCCCAAAATTTTCATAAATAATAACAAAAATATTTATTTTCATAATGTTTAAATATTGATGGTTATTTCGCATATTAATATCACATTCATGCCAATTCGGATAGCCTAAGGCCCAAATCATCAAAATTATTAACAAAAATAGTTTCTTTTTTTAGTTTTAACCTTTGAGGTCAATTTTGAGGTCCAAAATCATCAACATTTTTGTCAAAAATAATTATTTTTATAATTTTCACTTTAGAGAGTAGTTTTGCATATTAATATTAAACGCATGCCATTTAAGCTAGGATAAAGCATAAAATTATAATAAATAATAACAAAAATATTTATTTTCATAATGTTTAACTCTTGATGGTTATTTCGCATATTAATATCACATTCATGCCAATTCGGATAGCCTGAGGCCCAAATCATCAAAATTATTAACAAAAATAATATTTTTTTATTATTTTTAAACTTTGAGGTCCATTTTGCATATTAATGATAATGCATGGTATTTTGGCTAGGTTAAATTCAACAATTATCAAAATTATTAACAAAAATAACATTTGTTTTATTATTAACATTTGAGTTCAATTTTGCATATTAATATAACATTCATGCCAATTCGGCTAGGTAGAAGTCAAAATCGTCAACATTTTTGTCAAAAATAATTATTTTTTTAATTTTTAACTTTTGAGTGGAGTTTTGCATATTAATATTAAATTCATGCCATTTCAACTAGTATAAGGCCCAAAATTTTCATAAATAATAACAAAAAAATTTATTTTCATAATGTTTAAATCTTGATGGTTATTTCGCATATTAATATCACATTCATGCCAATTCGGATAGCCTGAGTGAGGCCCAAATCATTAAAATTATTAGCAAAATATTTTTTTTTTATTTTTAACCTTTGAGGTCCATTTTGTATATTAA
This sequence comes from Melanophora roralis, assembly GCA_963583895.1. Taxonomy (NCBI): domain Eukaryota; kingdom Metazoa; phylum Arthropoda; class Insecta; order Diptera; family Rhinophoridae; genus Melanophora; species Melanophora roralis. The sequence continues at coordinate 59,879,718 of OY757189.1, read as the reverse complement.
TGCTAAATGCATGGTATTTCGGCTAGGTTAAATGCAACAATTATCAAAATTATTGCCAAAAAAATATTTATTTTATTATTATCTTTTGAGTTCAATTTGGCATATTAATATAACATTCATGGTAATTTCGCATATAAATATTACATTCTTTCCGGCTAGGCTGCAGCCCAAATCATCATTTATGGCTAGGTTAAATTCAATAATCATCAAAATTATTGAAAAAAAAATATATATTTTATTATCAACTTAGAGATCAATTTTGCATATTAATATAACATTTATGCCATTTCGGCTAGGTTGAAGTCCAAAATCATCAAAATTTTTGTACCAAAAATAATTATTTTTTTAATTTTTAACTTTTGAGAGTAGTTTTGCAGATTAATTTTAAAAGCATGTCATTTCAGCTAGGATAAAGCTCAAACACTTCATAAATAATAACAAAAATATTTATTTTCATTAGTTTTAACTTTTGATGGTTATTTCGCATATTAATATCACATTCATGCCAGTTCGGATAGCCTGAGGCCCAAATCATCAAAATTATTAACAAAATTCATTTCTTTTTATTATGTTTAACCTTTGAGTTCCATTTTGCATATTAATGATAATACATGGTATTTCGGCTAGGTTAAATTCAACAATTATCAAAATTATTAATAAAAATAATATTTATTTATTATTATTAACTTTTGAGTTCAATTTTGCATATTAATATAACATTCATGCCAATTCGGCTAGGTAGAAGTTAAAATCGTCAATATTTTTGTCAAAAATAATTATTTTTATAATTTTTAACTTTTGAGGGTAGCTTTGAATATTAACATTAAATTCATGCCATTTCAGCTAGGATAAAGCCCAAAATTATCATAAATAATAACAAAAATATTTCTTTTCATAATTTTTAACTTGTGATGGTTATTTCGCATATTTATATTACATTCATGCCAATTCCGGTAGCCTGAGGCCCAAATCATCAAAATTATTAACAAAAATATTTTCTTTTTATTATTTTTAACCTTTAAGGTCCATTTTGTATATTAATATTAAATGGATGGTATTTCGGGTTGTTTAAATTCAATACTCATCAAAATTATTGACAAAGAAATATTTATTTTATTATCAATTTTTGAGTTCAATTTTGCATATTAATATAACATATATGCCATTTCGGCGAGGTTGAAGTCCAAAATCGTCAACATTTGTACCAAAAATAATTATTTTTTAATTTTTAACTTTTGAGAGTAGTTTTGCAGATTAATTTTAAAAGCATGTCATTTCAGCTAGGATAAAGCTCAAACACTTCATAAATAATAACAAAAATATTTATTTTCATTAGTTTTAACTTTTGATGGTTATTTCGCATATTAATATCACATTCATGCCAATTCGGATAGCCTGAGGCCCAAATCATAAAGATTATTAACAAAAATAATTTATTTTTATTATTTTTAACCTTTGAGGTCCATTTTGCATATTAATGTTAAATTGGTATTTCGGCTAGGTTAAATTCAACAATTATCAAAATTATTAACAAAAATTAACATTTATTTTATTATTAACTTTTGAGTTCAAATTTTCATATTAATATAAAATGCATGCCATTTCAGCTAGAATAAATCCCAAACGCTTCATAAATAATAACAAATATATTTATTTTCATTATTTTTAATGCCCTAAACACAACTGGAACGAACGTCGAATTTTTCTGTGCGAATATTCGTCTTAAAAAATAAAACACGTTTGTGTTTATGAAAATGCACACAAACAGTGCGTCGACTAAAATTCGTCATGCGTAACAAACTTTGCGATAGGTTTATTTCTATTCCTTACGCAGACGAACGGCGAATAATTTGGCACAAAGTGACCATTTTTCTTTTATTTTGTTATTAAATAATGTTTTTTTAATACTTTAAGAATAACTTTCACTTTTTATTTGTTGCATTAAATACAATTAGTGTATTTTAAGTGTTTAAGAATTGGCATGAGTGAGGCTAATCTCAGGTCTATATCATCAAAATTATTAACAAAAATATTTACTTTTTTTAGTTTTAACCTTTGTGGTCAATTTTGAGGTCCAAAATCATTAACATTTTTGTCAAAAAAATTTATTTTTATAATTTTCACTTTTGAGGGTAGTTTTGCATATTAATATTAAACGCATGCAATTTCAGCTAGGATAAAGCCCAAAATTATCATATATATTAACAAAAATATTTATTTTCACAATTTTTAACTCTTGATGGTTATTTTGCATATTAATATTACATTCATGCCAATTCGGGTATCCTGAGACCCAATCATCAAAATTATTAACAAAAATAATTTCTTTTTATTATTTTTAACCTTTGAGGTCCATTTTGTATATTAATATTAAATGCATGGTATTTCGGTTTGTTTAAATTCAATAATTATCAAAAATATTGACAAAAAAATATTTATTTATTATCAACTTTTGAGTTCAATTTTGCATATTAATATTACATTTATGCCACTTCGGCTAGGTTGCAGTCCAAAATCATCAACATTTTTGTATCAAAAAAAATTATTATTTAATTTTTAACTTTTGAGAGTAGCTTTGCAGATTAATATTAAATGCATGCCATTTCAGCTAGGATAAATCCCAAACTCTTCATAAATAATAACAAAAATATTCCTTTTCATTATTTTTAACTCTTGATGGTTATTTTGCATATTAATATTACATTCATGCCAATTCGGGTAGCCTGAGACCCAAATCATCAAAATTATTAACAAAAATAATTTTTTTTTATTATTTTTAGCCTTTGCGGTCCATTTTGCATATTAATGACAATGCATGGTATTTCGGCTAGGTTAAATTCAACAATTATCGAAATTATTAACAAAAATAATATTTATTTATTATTATTAACTTTTGAGTTCGATTTTGCATATTAATATTACATTTATGCCACTTCGGCTAGGTTGCAGTCCAAAATCATCAACATTTTTGTATCAAAAAAATTATTATTTAATTTTTAACTTTTGAGAGTAGCTTTGCAGATTAATATTAAATGCATGCCATTTCAGCTAGGATAAATCCCAAACTCTTCATAAATAATAACAAAAATATTCCTTTTCATTATTTTTAACTCTTGATGGTTATTTTGCATATTAATATTACATTCATGCCAATTCGGGTAGCCTGAGACCCAAATCATCAAAATTATTAACAAAAATAATTTTTTTTTATTATTTTTAGCCTTTGCGGTCCATTTTGCATATTAATGACAATGCATGGTATTTCGGCTAGGTTAAATTCAACAATTATCGAAATTATTAACAAAAATAATATTTATTTATTATTATTAACTTTTGAGTTCGATTTTGCATACTAATATAACATTCATGCCAATTCGGCGAGGTAGAAGTTAAAATCGTCAACATTTTTGTACCAAAAATAATTATTTTTTAATTTTTAACTTTTGAGAGTAGTTTTGCAGATTAATATAAAATGCACACAATTTCAGCTAGAATAAATCCAAACGCTTCATAAATAATAACAAATATATTTATTTTCATTATTTTTAATGCCCTAAACACAACTGGAACGAACGTCGAATTTTTCTTTGCGAATATTCGTCTTAAAAAATAAAACACGTTTGTGTTTATGAAAATGCACACAAACAGTGCGTCGACTAAAATTCGTCATGCGTAACAAACTTTGCGATAGGTTTATTTCTATTTCTTACGCAGACGAACGGCGAATAATTTGGCAGAAAGTGACCATTTTTCTTTTATTTTGTTACTAGCTAAGCCCCGGTGTGCTTCGCTACCCCAATCATAGTAAAATTATTCAAATATGTTAACACAAAAGAATTTATATTTTTTTAAATTTATTGGTTGCCCCACATAAGTTGCAATAAATAATAAGTCAGCCCTACTATTTACTTAGCTCATAAAAATTGGAAATGTACCAGGCTTACAGTTTTGGATATTCAGAAAGTTTTAATAAGCAAAAATTATTTATAATCAAAAGAAGTTCAAACTTCTCTTATATTGTTAAATTCAAATTTTATTATGCTTTTGTGCAAATTTTTGTGCCTCACCAAAGAAAAAGGTCTGAGACCCACCTCCAATTATACCGCTCGACACAGAATAACTTCCTGAGTCGATTAAAACCTGTCAGTCCATCCGTCCGGCTGGGAGTTAGGCTGAATTCCAAAACGCAGTTTGCTTTGCATTACAAATTTTCAACTTCTTCCCTTATACACTCCCTACAATTTTGACAACGTTTTTTGCTTCCAGGGCATTAATATAGCCGCAAACACTCATTTGGAAGTAAAAGATATTATCAAAAACCTCATCTTTGCTTTCAGGAAAAACTTGAAATTTTGTGATGCAAAGCAAACTGCGTTTTGGAATTCAGCGTTAATATATTGTTACGGAGTTAAATGTTGACTGGGTATGTCAATGTTTACTGGGTATGTAACATGATTGGCGGTTGTTGTCTGTGCTAAGAAGTTATTTAAATGTAACGGCCATTCGCTAGAAAGTTCTAGGGTGTTATCGAATCTTGTGGAACATTACAGCGTATTACCAACCACTATAAATAGTCGAGTAACACGAATGCCGCAAGCAGTTTAAGTTTAACAGTTGAGTTGAATAAGTGAACATTCAAAAGTGCTAAATAATAAAAGTGAATAACTTTAAGTGTTTTATAGAAGATTGTAAATAAGTGTTTTAAATAAATAAAGTTTTGTACTGTTAAAATAAAATTTCAAGTGTTTATTATTACTTTGGCAATAAAAAGAATCCCGGTTTATTTAAAGGAAATAAACCAACGTTTATAAAAGGTATAAACGTAACAATTGGTGTCAGAAGCGGAATTGCATTTTAATAAACATGAAATTTGAGGAGCTTAAAGTTGAGCAGCTTAAGAGAGAATTGAGTAAGCTGACATTACCTACAGCAGGTAATAAGGCAGAGTTACAAAAGAGGCTGATTGAGGAATTCAAGCGGCGTAATATCGACATTGATGTTTATGAGTTTGACGAAAAAGAAGAACTGGAGGTTGCTACCTGTACAACAACAAACAATGTCGATATAGGCACAATGCTGGCTGCTTTAATAGAAAAAATGGAAATGAAGTTCCAAGAAGCTCAGGAAACTTCTAGAGTTAACAATGAAAAAATAGAAAGGAAATTCCAAGAAGCTCAGGAAACTTCTAGAATGAATTTCCAGGGAGTTCAGGAAACTTTTAGAATTAATAATGAGAAAATAGAAATGAAGTTTCGCGAAGTTCAGGAAACTTCTAGAATGAATTTCCAGGAAGTTCAGGAAACGTCTAGAGCTATGGAGTTAAAACTTCAAGAAATTTCTGAAGCTGTGAACAACAGAGTAGAGGGTATAGTAAAGGAAGTTATTAAAATTGATAAAAAACTAGCTCACCTTGAAGATGGCATGGTTGCACAAGCAAGCGACTTCAATAGTAAATTGCAACTACAAGTCAAAGATGTTGACGAAAAATTCAAAAATCTGGAAACAAAAATTAATAGTCTTCAATGTCATGAGGTACCAATGCGAGTTATTCCAGAAATATCAAACAGAATTAAGGCCCCTACTTTTGACGGTAGCGCACCATTTAATGTTTTTAAGTTCCAGTTCGAGACAGTTGCCAATAGAAATGCGTGGAGCAATGAAGAAAAGGCGTTAGAGTTGATTTTGGCCTTAAAAGGTAACGCAGCTCAAGTTCTGGAAAGCATACCTATTGGCTGCAGAGAAAACTACGAAGATTTAATGGTTGCACTACAGCGCAAGTATGGCGGTGAACACAAACGAGATATATACCGAATGGAATTGCGAAGTAGAGTACAGAAAGCCAACGAATCGTTACAAGATTTTGCAACAGAGATCGAGCGTTTGGTACAGTTGGCATATCCAGGCGAGAACCACCCATTTTTGGATCAATTTAAGATAGAAACGTTTGTGGGTGGAATACGTGATCCTGAAATAAAACGAGCTGTGTTTGGCGCACTGAGGTCAACGTTTGCAGAAACCGTATCATACGCGTTGACACAGGAGACTGCAAAATTACTCTCTAAGCCGCAAATACATCAGGTAAGAAATCTTGAAATCACCGCAAAAGAAGACGGAGATATAGTAGATGAGATAAAAAATGCAGTTATACAGGCGTTGAAAGAAAAGCGAGGTACAGCCAGAGCCAAATGCTATAACTGCGGTAAGATCGGGCATTTTCAGCGAAATTGTAAAGCAGCGACAAAGAGGGCTAGATCTGTTTCGCCACTTAGAAACAGTAAACGTGTAAACTTGAAATCAACAAATCAAATGACACAAGCTAGCCCTACGAGGCAAGAGCTAGGTTCTGAGGGCCCCACAATCTCCATATCAGTTGGGCAACAGAAAAATAGCAACCTTACTGCTTGGGGGTATATCAATGGTCGAAGGCATATTTTTGCTATAGACACAGGAGCGTCGCAGTCTATTATCAGACCCGATTTAGTCAATAAAACAATTGAACCGTTATATGGCGTAAGTCTACGAACGGCTAGTGGAGAGCCTGCTACTGTCTATGGTAAAATAAATGTAAAAGTAACTATTGCCAACAAAAGTGTATATCATGTTTTCATTGTCGCCGAGATTGTAGATGAAGTAATCATAGGTGCAGATTTTATGATCAATCATGGAATAAGTCTGCATGTGGGACAAAAGACAATGATTTGGCGGAATACTAAAATACCCCTTGATGTTGGCTACAAAGATAAGGCGTCTGTAAGGAAGCTATTTATTATAGAACATGAGAAAATAACACCACGTTTAGAGGGAGATTGTGTGGGCAACCGGTTGCGGGAAGTAGAACAAAGAAAAAGAAAAGGCGCTAAGCATGGGAATGCGGATGCAATCTCCCGAAGACCTAGCAGATCAGAATGCAAATATGGACTAAAAGCTGAAGAAAAAGAAGGCGTCGTTGATGTTCGACTCAAGCGCATAGAGACAAGTGACGACTGGTCAGCGGCACAAAGGGACGATCCTGTACTGGCGAAAATTATTTCGGCAAAAGAGGAAGACAAAAGGCCAACCCGTAACCAAATATCAGCGGAAAGTCCACTGATGAAATCATATTGGGCGCTGTGGAATAGTCTGCAGTTAATTAACGGATGCCTTTATCACCAATGGGAAAGCGCTGATGGTAAATCGAAAACGAATTTAATTGTAGTGCCATCCTCTAAAATCGAAGAGGTAGTGAAAGAGTTTCATGATGGTCCTAGCGGTGGTCATCTTGGCGTAACAAAAACCGTAGAGAAGATTAAACACCGGTTCTATTGGGTTGGATGTCAACAATCTGTTGCTGATTGGATAGAAAACTGTGGACGATGTATCGCAGCCAAAGGCCCAGTAAAAAGAAGTAGAAGACCACTGCAGCAGTATAATTTAGACGACTCTTCAAGGGAACAAAAAGATCTTAACCAAGTTCATGAATTCGTACGTGGCCGGATAAAAATGACCAGTGAAAAAATGAAAGCCAGATACGATCTAGCAGCGAATTCCGAAGGTTTTAATGAGGGTCAGCTAGTTCTACTATATAACCCACAACGGAAAAAGGGATTGTCTCCTAAGCTACAAACCCATTGGGATGGACCGTATAAGGTAATAAAAAGAATAAATGATGTCGTGTATAGAATTCAAAAATACAAAAGCCCAAGATCAAAGATGAAAGTGGTTCATCTCGAGCGCCTCGCCAATTATGGAAAAAGTGAATCTATGCCTGTTCGGGACGAACAGGCTTAAGCGGGCGGTAGTGTTACGGAGTTAAATGTTGACTGGGTATGTCAATGTTTACTGGGTATGTAACATGATTGGCGGTTGTTGTCTGTGCTAAGAAGTTATTTAAATGTAACGGCCATTCGCTAGAAAGTTCTAGGGTGTTATCGAATCTTGTGGAACATTACAGCGTATTACCAACCACTATAAATAGTCGAGTAACACGAATGCCGCAAGCAGTTTAAGTTTAACAGTTGAGTTGAATAAGTGAACATTCAAAAGTGCTAAATAATAAAAGTGAATAACTTTAAGTGTTTTATAGAAGATTGTAAATAAGTGTTTTAAATAAATAAAGTTTTGTACTGTTAAAATAAAATTTCAAGTGTTTATTATTACTTTGGCAATAAAAAGAATCCCGGTTTATTTAAAGGAAATAAACCAACGTTTATAAAAGGTATAAACGTAACAATATGTATTCTTGTAAACAAAGTAGAGACCGCATTTTTGCAGATATTTCGATGAAATTTGGAACAGATAAGTTTTTTGGCATAAGAAAAAAGCATGTTGTTTGTGGTGATGATCAGTTAATTTTTCGACAGAGCTCCCATACAAATGTCCTTCCGGATTAACCGTTTTGGGCTATAACTGGCTCAAATATGGCCTTATCTTCACATAATTTTGCACGTTTGTCTATCTTTATGCCACCAATTTTTGTACCGAAAATAAACGTTATCGGTCTATTTTTGAGCTTCATAAAAATCGCAAAAATAGAAGAACCAGTATGAAAACTTACATATTTGTGGGCGCTGCAATCCTCCATTTTTGTCCTTTAAAATTTCGGAATTAGAGGCCTTCTATATGTGTGCCAATTTTAAAAAATCAGTGCAATAAAAGTACCAGCATAATAAGTTTAACTTTTATGGGCGTGGCACCGCCCACTTTTTTACCTTTAAAATTTTAACTTTAAAAGCCGTTTACGTGCAAACTAATTTCCAAAATTCGGTCTGGAAGAAGAATTTAAATTATGTTTCTATCTTAATTGATTTTAAAGTTACAAAAAGTACTAAAACATAATTTTAACCCTTTCTTGCCCTTAGGATTTAATAATTAAAAAAGTATCTAAAAACGTACTCATATTTTTTAGGCTTGTCACACTTAATTTGAATAATGTTCCTATTTTTATTAGTTTAAAGTTACAAAAAACGCATAAAATAATTAAAATATATTATTAACCCTTTTTTCACCATTTGGGCCCAAAATTCAAAAAAGATACGATAAACGTAATCATATTTTTGTAAAACCTATTGAACGCAATTTGAAAAATTTTTCTATTTTTATTGGTTTAAAAGTAACAAAAAAGTACCAAAAAGTACCAAAATATAATTTTAACCCCTTTTTTCGCCCTTTCGGACCAACATTTAAAAAAAAACTCCAGATTCCTGTCTGTTTATTTCTTAAGGAAAACGCTAAACTTTTTAAATTTTGTTTCTATCTTATATACATCAAAAGATAGTAGGTTACAGATTTTTCCCTTTTTGTCCCCTTTTTATCCCTTTACGGGCCCAATGTTTAAAAATTCATGTGCATTTAAACAAACATGTAAAGCTTAACACGTGTTATAAATTTCATGTATTTAGCTCTACGCGTTTGATCAATATGGCCTTGGGTAATTTTGTTAGGCCATTAATAACCTAACCTTCCCACACAAATGGGCGTATTGTGGGCGTGGCAGCAATAGTTTTTTAAAAAAAAGTAGCCTATTGTTCCTTTTAGACTTAAGACAACTCCCTGTAAAAATTTCACAAAAATCGATCCACTGGTGTGGCCAGCTATAAAATACAAACATACATACATACATACATACATACACACACATCCCTTCTTTATATAATAGATATAGGGATTACATTTCAAGTGTTTTTCAAAAGGAGTTTAAAGTTCTCTTATATTGTTATACCCAAATTTTATTATGTTTTTGTAAAAAATTTTTGGTACCTTACAAAAGCAAAGGTCTCAGACCTGCCTCTAATTATACCGATTGCCACATAATCACTTCCTGAGTCTATTTAAACATGTCAGTCCGTCAGTCCGGCTGGTAGTTAATGTATTCTTGTGAACAATGTAGAGACCGCATTTTTGCAGATATTTCAATAAAATTTGGAACAGATACGTATTTTGGCATGGCAAAAAAGCATGTTGTTTATGGTGATGATCAGTTAATTTTTTGACCTAGCTCCCATACAAAAGTCCTCCCGGATTTAGCGTTTTAGGCTATAACTGGCTTAAATATTGCTCTATCTTCCAATATTTTTGCACGTTTGTCCATCTTTGTGCCACTAATTATTGTACCGAAAAAAATAAAAATTATAGGTCAATTTTTGAGCTTCATAAATATCGCAGCAATAGAAGAACCAGTATGAAGACTGTAATTTTTGTGGGCGCGGCAACCCCTAGTTCTTGTCCTTTAGAATTAGAGGCCTTTTATATGTGCGCCAAGTTTGAAAAAATAATCGGCGCAATAAAAGTACTAGCAAAAAAAAAGTTTAATTTTTGTGGGCGTGGCACCGCCCACTTTTTTACCTCCAAAATTTTAACTTGGAAGCCGTTTATATGCGAACTAATTTGAAAAAAATCGGTCTGCAATAAGTGCCTTTCATATAATTTTTGTTTTAGGAGGCGTGGCCCCGCCTCCTTTTTTGCCTTAAAATTTTTTTCCGTTAGTGGCCTTATAAATGTGTACAAAATTTTGAAAAAATCGGTCCAACATATGCACCAGTATTAAAAGTTATTTTTTTTACAGTAGAAGTACAGTTAGATTTGAAGTGCTGTGGGCGTGGCACCTCCCCTTTTTCCAAAACCGTATAGCCTATAGCACACCCAAGGCTTTAAGGTACTTACATTCCAAATTTCATGAAAATCGGTCTAGCCGTTTAGGCGTGATTGCGTGACAAACAAACAAACAAACAAACAAACAAACAAACAAACAAACAAACTTACACCTTGATTTTATAATATATATAGGGATTAAATAATGTTTTTTTAATACTTTAAGAATAACTTTCACTTTTTTTTTGTTGCATTAAATACAATTAGTGTATTTTAAGTGTTTAAGAATTGGCATGAATGAGGCTAGTCTCAGGTCCATATCATCAAAATTATTAACAAAAATATTTTTTTTTTTTAGTTTTAACCTTTGTGGTCAATTTTGGGTCCAAAATCATTAACATTTTTGTCAAAAAAATTTATTTTTATAATTTTCACTTTTGAGGGTAGTTTTGCATTTTAATATTAAACGCATGCAATTTCAGCTAGGCCCAAAATTATCATAAATATTAACAAAAATATTTATTTTCACAATTTTTAACTCTTGATGGTTATTTTGCATATTAATATTACATTCATGCCAATTCGGGTAGCCTGAGACCCAAATCATCAAAATTATTAACAAAAATAATTTCTTTTTATTATTTTTAACCTTAGAGGTCCATTTTGCATGGTATTTCGGCTAGGTTAAATTCAATAATCATCAAAATTATTGACAAAAGAAAACATATATTATATTGTCAACTTTTGAGATCAATTTTGCATATTAATATTACATTTATGCCATTTCGGTTAGGTTGAAGTCCAAAATCATTAACATTTTTGTACCAAAAATAATTATTTTTTAATTTTTAACTTTTGAGAGTAGCTTTGCAGATTAATATTAAAAGCATGCCATTTCAGCTAGGATAAAGCTCAAACACTTCATAAATAATTCAAAAATATTTATTTTCATATAATGGTTATTTCGCATTCTAATATTACATTCATGCCAATTCGGCTAGCCTGAGGCCCAAAACATCAAAATTATTAATTATTATTATTATTCAACACAATTTTTAAATTATTTAGGATTTAATCCCAATTTTCTTGTTAATTTATAGGGTTTGTTGTTGGTTAAGTTTGTCTATATGCAATTCATTGGTTCTTACACCAAATCATCAGTAGACTTCAACCACCCAAATTCTTAAAAAACTCATGAATATTTTCTGTCTTTATATAATAACTTCATCAAACGAAATGAGAATTACTATAGAAAACCAAAACGTTCAAGTTTTTTTAAGAATCCAACAAACCATTATTCGCTATTCGCTTGTTTTGATTTTCTTTTTCCCCTTACATTTGAATAACCATTGGTTATTACTAAATGTATTGTAGGGCAACCGAAAACAAAACCTTGTTGTTAAACAACACAATTTTTAAACTTGAACGTTTTGGTTTTTATAGTAATTCTCATTTCGTTTGATGAAGTTATTATATAAAGACAGAAAATATTCATGAGTTTTTTAAGAATTTGGGTGGTTGAAGTCAACTGATGATTTGGTGTAAGAACCAATGAAATGCATATAGACAAACTTAACCAACAACAAACCCTATATATTATTATTATTATTATTTTTAACCTTCGAGGTCAATTTTAAAGTCCAAAATCATCAAAATTTTTGTCAAAAATTATAATTTTTATAATTTTTCACTTTTGAGGGTAGTTTTGCATATTTATATTAAAATTTCAGCTAGGATAAATCCCAAACACTTCATAAATAATAACAAAATATTTCTTTTCATTATTTTTAACTCTTGATGATTATTTCGCATATTAATATTACATTCATGCCAATTCGGCTAGCCTCAGGTCCATATCAGCAAAATAATTAACAAAAATGTTTTCTTTTTTTAGTTTTAACCTTTGAGGTCAATTTTGAGGTCCAAAATCATCAACATTTTTGTTAAAAATAATTATTTTTATAGTTTTTCACTTTTGAGGGTAGTTTTGCATATTAATAAATATTAATATTAAATGCATGCCATTTCAGCTAAGATAAAGCCCAAAATGATCATAAATAATAACAAATAAATTTATTTTCATAATTTTTAACTCTTGATTGTTATTTCGCATATTAATATTACATTCATGCCAATTCGGGTAGCCTGAGGCGATAATCATCAAAATTATTAACAAATATAATTTCTTTTTATTACTTTTAACCTTTGAGGCCCATTTTGCATAATAATGTTAAATGCATGGTATTTCGGCTAGGTTAAATTAAACAATTATCAAAATTATTGCCAAAAAAAATATTTATTTTATTATTACCTTTTGAGTTCAATTTGGCATATTAATATAACATTCATGGTAATTTCGCATATAAGTATTACATTCTTTCCAATTCGGCTAGGCTGCAGCCCAAATCATCATTGATGGCTAGGTTAAATTCAATAATCATCAAAATTATTAACAAAAAATAAATATTTTATTATCAACTTTAGAGATCAATTTTGCATATTAATATAACATTTATGCCATTTCGGCTAGGCTGAAGTCCAAAATCATCAAAATTTTTTTCAAATATAATAATTTATATAATTTTTCACCTTCGAGGGTAGTTTTGCATATTGATATTAAATGCATGCCATTCAGCTAGTATGGAGCCCAAAATTATTATAAATACTAACAAAAATAATTCTTTTCATAATTTTCAACTTTTGATGGTTATTTCGCATATTAATATAACATTCATGCCATTTCGGCTAGCCTGAGGCCCAAATCATCAAAATTATTAACAAAAATATTTTCTTTTTATTCTTTTTAACCTTTGAGGTCCATTTTGCATGGTATTTCGGCTAGGTTAAATTCATCAATTATCAAAATTATTAACAAAAATAATTTTTATTTATTATTATTATTTTATGAGTTCAATTTTGCATATTAATATAACAATAATGCCAATTCGGCTAGGTAGAAGTCCAAAATCGTCAACATTTTGGTCAAAAATATTTATTTTTTTAATTTTTAACTTTTGAGAGTAGTTTTGCAGATTAATATTAACAGCATGCCATTTCAGCTAGGATAAAGCTCAAACACTTCATAAATAATAACAAAAATATATATTTTCATTAGTTTTAACTCTTGATGGTTATTTCGCATATTAATATTACATTCATGCCAATTCGGCTAGCCTGAGGCCCAAAACAAAAATAAATTCTTTTTATTATTTTTACCCTTTGAGGTCAGTTTTGAAGTCCAAAATAATCAAAATTTTTGTCAAGAGTAATAATTTTTATAATTTTTCACTTTTGAGGGTAGTTTTGTATATTTATATTAAATGCATGCCATTTCAGCTAGTATAGAGCCCAAAATTATCATAATTAATAACAAAAATATTTCTTTTCATAATTTTTAACTTGTGATGGTTATTTCGCATATTTATATTACATTCATGAAAATTCGGGTAGCCTGAGGCCCAAATCATCAAAATTATTAACAAAAATATTTTCTTTTTATTATTTTTAACCTTTGAGGTTCATTTTGCATATTAATGATAATGCATGGTATTTCGGCTAGGTTAAATTCAACAATTATCAAAATTATTGACAAAAATAACATTTATTTTATTATTAACTTTTGAGTTCAATTTTGCATATTAATATAACATTCATGCCAATTCGGCTAGGTAGAAGTCAAAATCGTCAACATTTTTCTCAAAAATAATTATTTTTATAATTTTTAACTTTTGAAGGTAGTTTTGCATATTAATATTAAATTCATGCCATTTCAGCTAGAATAAAACCCAAAATTATCATATATAATAAAAATATTTATTTTCATTAGTTTTAACTCTTGATGGTTATTTCGCATATTAATATTACATTCAAGCCAATTCGGCTAGCCTGAGGCCCAAAACAAAAATAGTTTCTTTTTTTTATTTTTAACCTTTGAGGTCAATTTTGAGGTTCAAAATAATCAAAATTTTTGTCAAGAGTAATAATTTTTATAATTTTTCACTTTTGAGGGTAGTTTTGCATATTTATATTAAATGCATTCCATTTCAGCTAGTATAGAGCCCAAAAGTATCATAATTAATAACAAAAATATTTCTTTTCATAATTTTTAACTTGTGATGGTTATTTCGCATATTTATATTACATTCATGCCAATTCGGGTAGCCTGAGGCCCAAATCATCAAAATTATTAACAAAAATATTTTCTTTTTATTATGTTTAACCTTTGAGGTCCATTTTGTATATTAATATTAAATGGATGGTATTTCGGGTTGTTTAAATTCAATACTCATCAAAATTATTGACAAAGAAATATTTATTTTATTATCAATTTTTGAGTTCAATTTTGCATATTAATATAACATATATGCCATTTCGGCGAGGTTGAAGTCCAAAATCGTCAACATTTTTGTCAAAAATAATTATTTTTTAATTTTTAACTTTTGAGAGTAGTTTTGCAGATTAATATTAAAAGCATGCCATTTCAGCTAGGATAAAGCTCAAACACTTCATAAATAATAACAAAAATATTTATTTTCATTAGTTTTAACTCTTGATGGTTATTTCGCATATTAATATTACATTCATGCCAATTCGGCTAGCCTGAGGCCCAAATCATCAAAATTATTAACAAAAGTAGTTTCTTTTTATTATTTTTAACCTTTGAGGTCAATTTTGAAGTCCAAAATCATTAAAATTTTTGTCAAATATAATAATTTTTATAATTTTTCACTTTTGAGGGTAGTTTTGCATATTTATATTAAATGCATGCCATTTCAGCTAGTATAGAGCCCAAAATTATCATAAATATTAACAAAAATATTTCTTTTCATAATTTTTAACTTTTGATGGTTATTTCGCATATTAATATAACATTCATGCGATTTCGGCTAGCCTGAGGCCCAAATCATCAAAATTATTAACAAAAATGTTTTCTCTTTTTAGTTTTAACCTTTGAGGTCAATTTTGAGGTCCAAAATCATCAATATTTTTGTCAAAAATAATTATTTTTATAATTTTTCACTTTTGAGGGTAGTTTTGCATATAAGTATTAAATGCATGCCATTTCAGCTAGGATAAAGCCCAAAATTATCATAAATAATAACAAAAATATTTATTTTCATAATTTTTAACTCTTGATGGTTATTTCGCATATTTATATTACATTCATGCCAATTCGGGTAGCCTGAGGCCCAAATAATCAAAATTATTAACAAAAATAATTTCTTTTTATTATTTTTAACCTTTGAGGTCCATTTTGCATATTAATGATAATGCATGGTATTTCGGTTAGGTTAAATTCAACAATTATCAAAATTATTAACAAAAATAACATTATTTTATTATTAACTTTTGAGTTCAATTTTGCATATTAATATAACATTCATGCCAATTCGGCTAGGTAGAAGTCCAAAATCGTCAACATTTTTGTGAAAAATAATTATTTTTATAATTTTTAACTTTTGAGGGTAGTTTTGCATATTAATATTAAATGCATGACATTTCAGCTAGGATAAAGCCCAAAATTATCATAAATAATAACAAAAATATTTATTTTCATAATTTTTAACTCTTGGTGGTTATTTCGCATATTAATTCATGCCCATTCGGGTAGCCTGAGGCCCAAATCATCAAAATTATTAGCAAAAATATTTTTTTTTTTATTTCTAACCTATGAGGTCCATTTTGTATATTACGGTTAGATGCATGGCATTTCGGCTAGGTTAAATTCAACAATTATCAAAATTATTGACAAAAAAATATTTATTTTATTATTATCTTTTGAGTTCAATTTTGCATATTAATATAACATTCATGGTAATTTCGCATATAAATATTACATTCTTTCCAATTTGGCTAGGCTGCAGCCCAAATCATATTTGATGGCTAGGTTAAATTCAATAATCATCAAAATTATTGACAAAAAAATATTTATTTTATTATCAACTTTTGAGATCAATTTTGCATTTTAATATAACATTTATGCCATTTCGGCTAGGTTGAATTCCAAAATCGTCAACATTTTTGTCAAAAATAATTTTTAACTTTTGAGGGTAGTTTAGCATATTAATATTAAATTCATGCCATTCCAGCTAGGATAAAGCCCAGAATTATCATAAATAATAACACAAATATTTATTTTCATAATTTTTAACTCTTAGTGGTTATTTCGCATATTTATATTACATTCATGCCAATTCGGCTAGCCTGAGGCCCAAATCATCAAAATTATTAGCAAAAATAATTTTTTTTTATTTTTAACCTTTGAGGTCCATTTTATATATTACGGTTAGATGCATGGTATTTCGGCTAGGTTAAATTCAACAAATATCAAAATTATTGACAAAAAAATATTTATTTTATTATTATCTTTTGAGTTCAATTTTGCATATTAATATAACATTCATGGTAATTTCGCATATAAATATTACATTCTTTCCAATTTGGCTAGGCTGCAGCCCAAATCATATTTGATGGCTAGGTTAAATTCAAAAATCACCAAAATTATTGACAAAGAAATATTTATTTTATTATCAACTTTTGAGTTCAATTTTGCATATTAATATAACATTCATTCCATTTCGGCTAGGTTGAAGTCCAAAATCATCAACATTTTTGTACCAAAAATAATTATTTTTTAATTTTTAACTTTTGATATTACATTAATGCCAATTCGGCTAGCCTGAGGCCCAAATCATCAAAATTATTTACAAAAATAATTTTTTTTTCTTATTTTCAACCTTTGAGGTCCATTTTGCATGGTATTTCGGCTAGGTTAAATTCAACAATTATCAAAATTATTAACAAAAATAATATTTATTTTATTATTAACTTTTGAGTTCAATTTTGCATATTAATATAACATTCATGCCAATTCGGCTAGGTAGAAGTCCAAAATCGTCAACATTTTTGTCAAAAATAATTATTTTTATAATTTTTAACTTTTGAGTGTAGTTTTGCATATTAATATTAAATTCATGCCATTTCCGCTAGGATAAAGCCCAAAATTATCATAAATAATAACAAAAATATTTAGTTTCATAATTTTTAACTCTTGATGGTTATTTCGCATACTAATATCACATTCATGCCAATTCGGATAGCCTGAGGCCCAAATCATCAAAATTATTAACAAAAATAATTTCTTTTTATTATTTTTAACCTTTGAGGTCCATTTTGCATGATATTTCGGCTAGGTAAAATTCAAAAATTATCAAAATTATTAACAAAATAATTTTTATTTATTATTATTAACTTTTGAGTTCAATTTTGCATATTAATATAACATTCATGCCAATTCGGCTAGGTAGAAGTCCAAAATCGTCAACATTTTTGTGAAAAATAATTATTTTTTTAATTTTTAACTTTTGAGGGAAGTTTTGCATATTAATATTAAATGCATGCCATTTCAGCTAGGATAAAGCCCAAAATTATCATAAATAATAACAAAAATATTTATTTTCATAATTTTTAACTCTTGGTGGTTATTTCGCATATTAATTCATGCCAATTCGGCTAGCCTGAGGCCCAAATCATCAAAATTATTAGCAAAAATAATTTTTTTTATTTTTAACCTTTGAGGTCCATTTTATATATTACGGTTAGATGCATGGTATTTCGGCTAGGTTAAATTCAACAAATATCAAAATTATTGACAAAAAAATATTTATTTTATTATTATCTTTTGAGTTCAATTTTGCATATTAATATAACGTTCATGGTAATTTCGCATATAAATATTACATTCTTTCCAATTCAGCTAGGCTGCAGCCCAAATCATCATTGATGGCTAGGTTGAATTCAATAATCATCAAAACTATTGACAAAAAGTATATATTTTACTATCAACTTTTGACATCAATTTTGCATATTAATATAACATTTATGCCATTTCGGCTAGGTTGAAGTCCAAAATCGTCAACATTTTTGTCAAAAATAATTATTTTTATAATTTTTAACTTTTGAGGGTAGTTTAGCATATTAATATTAAATGCATGCCATTTCAGCTAGGATAAAGCCCAGAAATTTATTTTCATAATTTTTAACTCTTGGTGGTTATTTCGCATATTAATATTACATTCATGCCAATTCGGCTAGCCTGAGGCCCAAATCATCAAAATTATTAGCAAAAATAATTTTTTTTTATTTTTAACCTTTGAGGTCCATTTTGTATATTAATGTTAAATGCATGGTATTTCGGCAAGGTTAAATTCAACAATTATCAAAATTATTGACAAAAAAAATATTTATTTTAATCAACACAATTTTTAAAAAATTATTTAGGATTTAATCCCAATTTTTTCGTTAATTTATAGGGTTTGTTGTTGGTTAAGTTTGTCTATATGCATTTCATTGGTTCTTACACCAAATCATCAGTAGACTTCAACCACCTAAATTCTTAAAAAACTCATGAATATTTTCTGTCTTTATATAATAACCTCATTAAACAAAATGAGAATTACTATAAGAAAACCAAAACGTTCAAGTTTTTTTAAGAATCCAACAAACCATAATTCGTTATTCGCTTGTTTTGATTTTCTTTTTCCCCTTACATTTGAATAACCATTGGTTATTACTAAATGTATTAAGGAGCAACCGAAAACAAAACCTTGTTGTTAAACAACACAATTTTTAAAAAATTATTTAGGATTTAATCCCAATTTTTTCGTTAATTTATAGGGTTTGTTGTTGGTTAAGTTTGTCTATATGCATTTCATTGGTTCTTACACCAAATCATCAGTAGACTTCAACCACCTAAATTCTTTAAAAACTCATGAATATTTTCTGTCTTTATATAATAGCCTCATTAAACAAAATGAGAATTACTATAAGAAAACCAAAACGTTCAAGTTTTTTTAAGAATCCAACAAACCATTATTCGCTATTCGCTTGTTTTGATTTTCTTTTTCCCCTTACATTTGAATAACCATTGGTTATTACTAAATGTATTAAGGGGCAACCGAAAACAAAACCTTGTTGTTAAACAACACAATTTTTAAAAAAATATTTAGGATTTAATCCCAATTTTTTCGTTAATTTATAGGGTTTGTTATTGGTTAAGTTTGTCTATATGCATTTCATTGGTTCTTACACCAAATCATCAGTAGACTTCAACCACCTAAATTCTTAAAAAACTCATGAATATTTTCTGCCTTTATTTAATATTTAGGATTAAATCCTAAATAATTTTTTAAAAATTGTGTTGTTTAACAACAGGGTTTTGTTTTCGGTTGCCCCTTAATACATTTAATAACCAATGGTTATTCAAATGTAAGGGGAAAAAGAAAATCAAAACAAGCGAATAGCGAATAATGGTTTGTTGGATTCTTAAAAAAACTTGAACGTTTTGGTTTTCTTATAGTAATTCTCATTTTGTTTAATGAGGTTATTATATAAAGACAGAAAATATTCATGAGTTTTTTAAGAATTTAGGTGGTTGAAGTCTATATTTATTTTAATATTATCTTTTGAGTTCAACTTTGCATATAAATGTAACATTCATGGTAATTTCGCATATAAATATTACATTCTTTCCAATGCGGCTAGACTGCAGCCCAAATCATCATTGATGGCTAGGTTAAATTAAATAATCATCAAAATTATTGACAAAGAAATATTTATTTTATTATCAACTTTTGAGTTCAATTTTGCATATTAATATAACATTCATGCCATTTCGGCTAGGATAAAGCCCAACATCATCATAAATAATAACAAAAGTATTTTCTTTTTATTATTTTTAACCTTTGAGGTCCATTTTGTATATTAGTATTAAATGCATGGTATTTCGGCTTGTTTAAATTCAACAATTACCAAAAATATTGACAAAGAAATATTTATTTATTATCAACTTTGCATATTAATATAACATTCATGCCATTTCGGCTAGGTTGAAGTCCAAAATCATCAACATTTTTGTACCAAAAATAACTATTTTTTAATTTTCAACTTTTGAGAGTAATTTTGCATGCCATTTCAGCTAGGATAAATCCCAAACGCTTCATAAATAATAACAAATATATTTAATGCATGCCATTTCAGCTAAGATAAATCCCACACACTTCATAAATAATAACATATATATTTCTTTTCATTATTTTTAACTCTTGATACAATTATAACATTCATGCCAACTCGGCTAGGTAGAAGTCCAAAATCGTCAACATTTTTGTGAAAAATAATTATTTTTATAATTTTTAACTTTTGAGGGCAGTTTTGCATATTAATATTAAATGCATGCCATTTCAGCTAGGATAAAGCCCAAAATTATCATAAATAATAACAAAAATATTTATTTTCAAAAACACTTGGTGGTTATTTCGCATATTAATTCATGCATATTTTAGCATATTAATATTAAATGCATGCCATTTCAGCTAGGATAAAGCCCAGAATTTATCATAAATAATAACACAAATATTTATTTTCATAATTTTTAACTCTTGGTGGTTATTTCGCATATTAATATAACATTCATGCCAATTCGGCTAGCCTGAGTCCCAAATCATCAAAATTATTAGCAAAAATATTTTTTTTTTATTTTTAACCTTTGAGGTCCATTTTGCATATTAATGTTAAATGCATGGCATTTCGGCTAGGTTAAATTCAACAATTATCAAAATTATTGACAAAAAATATTTATTTTAATATTATCTTTTGAGTTCAATTTTGCATATTAATATAACATTCATGCCAATTTGTCTAGGTAGAAGTCCAAAATCGTCAACATTTTTGTCAAAAAAATTATTTTTATAATTTTTTACTTTTGAGTGTGTTTTGCATATTAATATTAAATTCATGCCATTTCCGCATTCTTAATCTCGTAGTGTACGGGCGTGTGTACGCGAGTGTAATATTGTTAATAGGTGATATTAGTAATAGGTAGCAAACGAAATTATTAATATATGTACATATATACACAAAAAAGTGAGAAAAGAAAAACAAAAACAACAATCTAAATAAAAAAAAAGCGAACTGTTAATGAGTAACAGTAATGTCACTAGTGGGCCTGATAGCCGAAATGCTTACATTGTGTTAAGCAGTGTTAGCAATGAGAACATAAGAGACCCTGAATTTAATAGAAATTATTTAAATGCGAGACCAAAAATAATTACAAGCAATCTTAGTTCAAGTGCGCCTAATTTAGATAAATGTACTGAACAAGGGACTAATTTAGCCCAATCTTTATTTAATAATTATAAAAAAAATTCTGAGGTACCATCTTTGTCGCGGTCACCATTATCAAATTCTGGAATTGAACCTGCAGCTGCTAAAGCCGCATCAAGCTTAATTTCTGCACCGGCACCTAAGATCCAGGTAGGGATGGACCGCTATGTGACAGTTCTTAAAAGGGGAAGAAGCCCTAAATCGGCAGAAGCATCTCAACCTGCAAAAATTTTAAAAGACGATGAAAGACCAACCTCATCGCAAAATCGTTTTGCAATTTTACAAGAGGATAATGAGCCCCCGTCAGTGAAAGAAAGTCCTTTAAGCCACCTCCCATTTATTTGAGGGAAAAAAACTCAAATGATCTCGTAAAGTTTTTAGTCGGTTTGATTGGGGAAAATAACTTTTATGTTTCAAACGTTAAACGGGGTAACATATTTGAGACAAAAATTCAAGTGAACCATGAAAACGCCTACCGCGCTACGGTTTCGGAGCTCGAAAAACTTAACAAAAACTTCTATACCTACCAACTCAAGACCGCAAAAGGCCTTCAGGTAGTCATTAAAGGCATTGATTCTAATGTTGACCCAGAAGAGGTCAAGACCAGTTTATTAAGCAAAGGGTTTATGGTTAGGAGGGTATCCAATATGAGAAACAGGGAAAAACACCCCCAACCATTATTCAGAGTGGAGCTTCAGCCTGGTGATATCAAATTGAAAAAAAGTGAAACTCACCCCATCTATGATTTAAAATATATTATGCACCGACGAGTTACTGTGGAAGTGCCACATAAGCGATCTGGGCCCGTACAGTGCTTGAACTGCCAGGAGTATGGCCACAATAAAGCTTATTGTAAGCTGCCTACTGTTTGTGTTGTGTGTGGGGATCTGCACGATACGACCAAGTGCGACAAGCCAAAAGATGATCCTAGGATGAAGAAATGCAGCCACTGCGGGGGAAACCACACACCTCTATAGGTTGCCCTGTTTTTAATTCGGTTATGCGCTCAACTAAGCCGAAAATAGTTCCTGCCCCTCCCCAGCCTTTAGATATACCAACTACAAATATGCCTCCGTTAGCACAACCAACTACAAATCAAGTTTCTTACGCCGCTGCATTAAAGTCTAACCAGCCTAACGCACGTAAGTCTACCGAGCCTACAACACCACAACAAGTGCCAACAAGTGAACCAACTGGTTCCAATTTTAGCCGCCTGGAAGCCGTAATTGACAATATGGTCAAACAATTTACGCAGGTAAGGGCGCAAATGGCTAGCATGATGCAGGAGATGCAGAAAATGCAGTCTGCTCTTCTGCAGGCCATGCTTAAAAGACCATGAACTGCCTCAGGGTTTGTTTTTGGAACGCAAACGGCATCCGCCAACACAAAAATGAGCTCAAATACTTTTTAACACACCAAAAAGTCGATGTCATGTTGATTTCCGAAACTCATATGACATCTAGAAGCACTTTCAAAATAAGTGGCTATACTTTTTTTAATTCAAAAGATCCCAGAGATAGGTCATGTGGTGGCTATATTAATTAAATCAAGAATCAAACACCAATGGATGGGTGGTCTCTCCGAAAATTATATACAAGCAACAAACGTCTGCATCGATGAATTTTACCATAATCTCGTTATTTCGTCAGTTTATTGTCCACCCAGATTCTCCATGACGAAGGATCAGTACAACAGTTTTTACAAATCTTTAGGTCCTCACTTTATAGCTGCTGGAGACTACAACGCTAAACACACATACTGGGGCTCCCGCCTAATAAGTCCCAGAGGTCGTGTCTTGTATGGTTCTGTATCGGAAATGAGACTTCACGTTATTTCAACTGGGCAACCAACATATTGGCCAACTGATCACAATAAAATTCCAGACGTTATCAATTTTGGCGTAACATAAGGTATATCCCCGGAACTTATTGAGGCTCAACCCTCCTTGGATTTATCTTCTGATCACTCACCCACAATTTTTACTATTTGCAGTCCTCATCAAATTGCAACTAGTGATATTTTTCTGTCAAAAAGAATAAACTGGTTGAAATACAAAAAATTTATCAGCACGCACTGTTCGGAACACCAATCCTTAAAAACTTCCGAAGAAATCGATGAGTGCCTGAGTAGCCTCAATGAAAATATTAAAAAAGCCGTTGAAAATGCTTCTTCTACCTACCGTCAGGCCAGATAAAACAAAATTTACTCAAGCGATGTTGAAAAGCTCTTATCTGAAAAAAGGAGAGCCCGAAGAGAATGGCAAAAGTATAGATCGCCCCTACTTAAGAATAAGCTGAAGGAATATACAAACCGATTAAAAAACATGCTGGAAGTACATAGAATGTCATCATTGAAGGAATACCTGGAAGGTCTAGACGCGACTCCTCAAACAAACTATTCTCTATGGCGAACAGCCAGACGTCTTAAAAGACCCGTAATCGCAAAACCACCACTGCGTAACCTGAGAGGATCCTGGGCTAGAAATGACGAAGAAAAATGCGATCTGTTCGCAAGCCATTTAAGGAACGTCTTCACTCCTAATTCATGCACTGACGTGAGAGAATTACCGCTTGTTGTAGCAAGACGTCCTATAGAAAAACGTTTCCAATTTTCAGATGTTATAGAGGCAATCGCTAATCTAAATGACAAAAAAGCTCCCGGCGTTGATAAGATAAGCAACAAAATGCTTTTAGAGCTACCCTTTACAGGTAAAAGAATTATTATTTTTGTTTTTAATGCCATAATTCGGCTTGAACACTTTCCGCCAGTATGGAAAATTGCCTTAGTGAAGATGATTCCCAAGCCTGGTAAAGATCCTTCGAAGGTGGAGTCTTATAGGCCTATAAGTTTGCTACCAACTTTGGCGAAACTATTCGAAAAGCTGCTTAAAAACATGCTGAGTCCGAACCTGAATGACAACAACTGCATCCCAGATCACCAATTTGGTTTTAGAAGTCAACATAGTACAATCGAACAAACTCACAGACTGGTGCAGGTTATAAGAAAAGCCTTTGAGGAAAAGAAGTACTGCTCCGCGCTTTTTATCGATGTCTCTCAAGCATTCGATAAAGTATGGCACGAAGGCCTGTTAATCAAACTAAAACTCTATCTACCAGCTAATATTTCAAGCCTGCTAGAAAAATACTTAACCGGCAGACAATTTATGATCAAAGAGGGAAACCAAATAAGTTGTTCCCCACCAATAAAGGTTGGTGTACCTCAAGGGAGTATACTAGGTCCAATTTTGTACTTGCTTTACACAGCAGATATGCCAACCAACTGTTTTACGCACACGTCCACATTTGCTGATGATACTGCTTTTCTCAGTATTGATAAAGACCCTAAAGAGGCTTCGAGTCAACTGCAACAACACGTTAGCCAAGTTGAGAAATGGGCAAGGTTATGGGGAATAAAAATAAATGAACAAAAATGTACCCACGTAACTTTTACTTTAAGCAAAGAAACGTGCCCTCCAATCACTATAAACAACCACTTGGTGCCTAAACGATCCGAGACAAAATATCTTGGTGTTCACCTGGATCGCCGCCTCACATGGAAGCCTCATATAGATGCAAAGCTGACGCAAATGAAACTTATGGTGTTTTCCATTCTAAAAAAAAATGTTACAATAAGTATGTGTAACATTTTTATCAGTTTACACACACACTTAAAAAGTTTTCCATTTTTTTTGTTTTAATGGAACAGAAAATTGCTTGATTTTAATAAAAACTGCACTCTGTGTTAAAAACTCGCCTGCATAAAAAAGTATTTACATACATAACACAGCTGTAAAAAGTGGTACTTTGTTACACTGCAATATAATTGGGGGTAAGAAATGTTACACTCTTGCCAGTTATTTGTGCAACATGTTCAGAAAGGAACACGATAACTGTTTTCACTCTTGCATGTATGTACATATTTTTAGAATGGAACATATACCCGCTCTAATGGTAGCATTAATGTAACATTTTTGCCAGAAAGGAAAACGCCATTAAAGCTGCACAAATCCACTGGCTTATGGGTAGAAACTCTGTGCTTCATCTGGATTGTAAACTTCTACTATACAACTCAATTTTAAAATCAATTTGGTGCTACGGTATACAATTATGGGGCACTGCTTCCGCCTCTAACATAGAAAAAATACAACGCCGTCAAAATAAAATCCTAAGAATGATAACTGGTGCTGCATGGTATGTCAAAAACAGCAACATCCATAAGGATCTAGAAGTTCCACTTGTTAAATTCGAAATCCTGAAATATGTGGACAAGTATTTAAATAAGCTGGAAACACATCCAAACCCGCTCGCTCGAAGTATCTTGCAACATAGCGGACACTTCCGTCTAAAAAGGAGGGATACTATTGCGCTTAGATGAAGATAACTATTTATATTATGAGAACGTAATTTTTAGTCTGGCACTGGGGGGACCAATATTATTTCCTTAGTCTTAATATTTGAAAACTTATTGTTAGTTCGCTAAAGCGAAAATTTAATAATAAAAAATATGCAAAAAAAAAAAAATTCCGCTAGGATAAAGCCCAAAATTATCATAAATAATAACAAAAATATTTAGTTTCATAATTTTTATCTCTTGATGGTTATTTCGCATATTAATATCACATTCATGCCAATTCGGATAGCCTGAGGCCCAAATCATCAAAATTATTAACAAAAATAATTTATTTTTATTATTTTTAACCTTTGATGTCCATTTTGCATATAAATGATAATGCATGGTATTTCGGCTAGGTTAAATTCAACATATATCAAAATTATTAACAAAAATAAGATTTATTTTATTATTAACTTTTGAGTTCAATTTTGCATATTAATATAACATTCATGCCAATTCGGCTAGGTAGAAGTCCAAAATCGTCAACATTTTTGTCAAAAATAATTATTTTTATAATTTTTAACTTTTGAGTGTAGTTTTGCATATTAATATTAAATGCATGCCATTTCAGCTAGGATAAAGCCCAAAATTATCATAAATAATAACAAAAATATTTATTTTCATAATTTTTAACTCTTGGTGGTTATTTCGCATATTAATTCATGCCAATTCGGCTAGCCTGAGTCCCAAATCATCAAAATTATTAGCAAAAATATTTTTTTTTTATTTTTAACCTTTGAGGTCCATTTTGCATATTAATGTTAAATGCATGGCATTTCGGCTAGGTTAAATTCAACAATTATCAAAATTATTGACAAAAAAATATTTATTTTATTATTATCTTTTGAGTTCAATTTTGCATATTAATATTACATTCATGGTAATTTCGCATACAAATATTACATTCTTTCCAATTCGGCTACGCTGCAGCCCAAATCATCATTGATGGCTAGGTTAAATTCAATAATCATCAAAATTATTGACAAAAAAATATATATTTTATTATCAACTTTTTAGATCAATTTTGCATATTAATATAACATTTATGCCATTTCGGCTAGGTTGAAGTCCAAAATCATCAACATTTTTGTACCAAAAATAATTATTTTTTAATTTTTAACTTTTGAGAGTAGTTTTGCAGATTAATATTAAAAGCATGCCATTTCAGCTAGGATAAAGCTCAAACACTTCATAAATAATAACAAAAATATTTATTTTCATTAGTTTTAACTCTTGATGGTTATTTCGCATATTAATATTACATTCATGCCAATTCGGCAAGGCTGGAGCCCAAATCATCAACATTAACAACAAAACTGATTTCTTTTTATTATTTTTAACCTTTGAGGCCCTTTTGTATATTAATATTAAATTCATTGTATTTTAGCTAGGTTAAATTCAATAATCATAAAAATTATTGACAAAAAAAATATTTATTTTATTATTAACTTTTGAGTTCAATTTTGCATATTAATATAACATTCATGGCATTTCAGCTAGGATAAAGCCCAAAATCATCATAAATAATAACAAGAATAGATCTTTTTATAATTTTTATATTAATATTACATTCATGTCAATTCGGCTAGCCTGAGGCCCATCATCAAAATTATTAACAAAAATAATTTCTTTTTATTATTTTTAACTTTTGAGGTCCATTTTGTATATTATTATTAAATGCATGTTATTTCGGCTAGGTTAAATTCAATAATCATCAAAATTATTGACAAAATAAATATTTAATTTATTATCAACTTTTGAGTTCAATTTTGCATATTAATATAACATTCATGCCATTTCGGCTAGGTTGAAGTCCAAAATCATCAACATTTTTGTTACAAATTATTATTTTTATAAATTTTGACTTTTGGGGGTAATTTTGCATATTAATATTAAATGCATTTCATTTCAGCTAGGATAAAGCCCAAAATTATCAAAATAATAACAAAAATTTTTCTTTTCATAGTTTTTAACTTTTGATTGTTATTTCGCATATTAATATAACATTCATGCCATTTGGGCTAGTTTAAAGTCCAAAATTATCATAAATATTAACAAAACTATTTCTTTTCATAATTTTTTACTCTTGATGGTTATTTCGCATATTAAAATTACATTCATGCCAATTCGGCTAGCCTTAACAAAGATAATTTCTTTTTATTATTTTAACCTTTGAGGTCTATTTTGTATATTAATATTAAATGCGGTATTTCGGCTAGGTTAAATTCAACAATCATCAAAATTATTGACAAAAAAAATGTTTATTTTTTTATCAACTTTTTTTGCATATTAATATAACATTCATGCCATTTCAACTAGGTTGAACTCCAAAATCATCAACATTTTTGTCAAAATTAATTATTTCTATAATTTTTAACTTTTGAGGGTAGTTTGCATATTAATATTAAATGCATGCCATTTCAGCTAGGATAAAGCCCAAAATTATCATAAATAATAACATAAATATTTCTTTTCATAATTTTTAAATTTTGAAGGTTATTTCGCATATTAACATTCATGCCATTTCGGCTAGGTTGAAGTCCAAAATTATCCCTAATAATAACAAAAATATTCATTTTCATAATTTTTATCTCTTGATGGTAATTTCGCATATAAATATTACATTCGGCTAGGCTAGAGCCAAAATCATCAACATTAATAACAAAAATAAATTCTTTTTATTATTTTTAACCTTTGAGATCCATTTTGTATATTAATATTAAATTCATTCTGGGTAGGTTAAATTCAATAATCATCTAAATTATTGATAAAAAAAATATTTATTTTATTATCAGAACTCTTTGTTCGGTTGTTAGTTATTAATTTGATTGTGAAATCGGTCATTAACCCACTAATCCATGTGGCGAGGTGAGTCGGCACGAAGTTTTTTCCACTTAAGCCAACTAAACCAAAGCTTTTTCTTTTTTCCATTTCCTATTACTATACTAACGCCATCTATAACTTAGTTTCAATACTAAGTTAGCGTAGCGTAGCCTTAACCAACTATCAGATGGTATTAAGAGGCTACCATATTTTTTATATGTAAAATTTTTTAAAATTGTTATATATCACCGTGCCATGTGTGCTTTATGTGTTTTCGTTTATTTTATTATACCCTTCACATAAGTGATAAGAGTATATATAAGTTTGTCATTCCGTTTGTAATTCCTTTATTATCCACTTGGGACCCCATAAAGTATATATATTCTGGATCCTTATAGATAGGGAAACCGATTTAGCGATATCCGTCTGTCCGTCTGTCCGTGTTATGGTTGAAATCAACTTTCTGAAGCCCCCCGATATCGCATAGACCCGAATGAGGTATCAAACTGTCACAGATAGTCGCGAAAAAATCGGTATTGAAATTCAGCAAAATCGCCCGATAAATAACCGAGATATAAGCAAAAAACCACGACTACCTCGGTTTTTTGAGTCTACAACAACAACAAAGAACATACTTTTACATGTAATAATAAAAAAAACAACAAAAAAGAAAAAAACAGAATCAGTCATGTCTATATTATTGAAACACACCCAAAACAAAAATTTTATTAGTATTAGTGTTCATCCATATAACAGCGTTGCCATACAAAGATCCTACGGCTTCCAGGGTTCTCCTACAAAGGTAAAATGTAAGACCGACCCGAATTATTTTTTCGATCCAAACATTTTTGTGCAACATACTTACCCTCTATCTCTAGCCCCTGACATGGTTGCCATACAAAATTTTAAAAAATAAGGTAAAAACCGCTATAACTTCCCCGGACTCGCCCGTAGAGGAAAAAAATGTATCACATACCCCCATTAATTTCTACTCCCAAACATATTCCTAGAATATACTTACCCCCTATCTCCACTCCCTGAGGGGGTTGCCATACAAAATTTACAAAAATGATATGAAAATGCCCACAACTTCTTCAGAGTTGGCCTTAGAGCAATAAAGTGTACGACCGACCCCTATTAGTTTCTTCTCCCAAACATATTCCTAGAACATACTTACCCCCTATCACAACGCCCTAATAGGGTTGCCATAAAAAATTTACAAAAATGATAAAATGCCCACAACTTCTTCAGAGTTGGCGTTAGAGCAATAAAGTGTACGACCGATCCCTATTAGTTTCTTTGCCCAAATATATTCCTAGAACATACTTACCCCCTATCTCCACGCCCTAATGGGGTTGCCATACAAAATTTACAAAAATGATAAAATGCCCACAACTTCTTCAGAGTTGGCCTTAGAGCAATAAAGTGTGGGACCGACCCCCATTTGTTTGCCCCCGCAAACATATTCCTAGAACATACTTACCCCCTATCTCCACGCCCTAATGGGGTTGCCATACAAAATTTACAAAAATGATAAAATGCCCACAACTTCTTCAGAGTTGGCCTTAGAGCAATAAAGTGTACGACCGACCCCCATTAGTTTGCTCTCCCAAACATATTCCTAGAACATACTTACCCCCTATCTCCACGCCCTAAGGGGGTTGCCATACAAAATTTACAAAAATTATGTAAAAATGCCCACAACTTCTTTAGAGTTGGCCTTAGAGCAATAAAGTGTACGACCGACCCCCATTAGTTTGTCCTTCCAAACATATTCCTAGAACATACTTTCCCCCTATCTCCACGCCCTAATGGGGCTGCCATACAAAATTTACAAAAATGATAAAATGCCCACAACTTCTTCAGAGTTGGCCTTAGAGCAATAAAGTGTACGACCGACCCCTATTATTTTCTTCTCCCAAACATATTCCTAGAACATACTTACCCCCTATCTCCACGCCCTAATGGGGTTGCCATACAAAATTTACAAAAACTATAAAATGCCCACAACTTCTTCACAGTTGGCCTTAGAGCAATAAAGTGTACGACCGACCCCCATTAGTTTGCCCTCCCAAAGATATTCCTAGAACATACTTACCCCCTATCACCATGCCCTAATGGGGTTGCCATACAAAATTTACAAAAATAATAAAATGCCCACAACTTCTCCAGAATTGGTCTTAGAGCAATAAAGTGTACGACCGACCCCCATTAGTTTGTCCTTCCAAACATATTCCTAGAACATACTTACCACCTATCTCCCCGCCCTAAGCGGGTTGCCATACAAAATTTACAAAAATGATGTAAAAATGCTCATAACTTCTTCAGAGTTGGCCTTAGAGCAATAAAGTGTACGACCGACCCCTATTAGTTTCTTCTCCCAAACATATTCCTAGAACATACTTACCCCCTATCTTCACGCCCTAATGGGGTTGCCATACAAAATTTACAAAAATGATAAAATGCCCACAACTTCTTCACAGTTGGCCTTAGAGCAATAAAGTGTACGACCGACCCCCATTAGTTTGCCCTCCCAAACATATTCCTAGAACATACTTACCCCCTATCTCCACGCCCTAATGTGGTTGCCATACAAAATTTACAAAAATGATAAAATGCCCACAACTTCTTCACAGTTGGCCTTAGAGCAATAAAGTGTGCGACCGACCCCCATTAGTTTGCCCTCCCAAAGATATTCCTAGAACATACTTACCCCCTATCTCCATGCCCAAATGGGGTTGCCATACAAAATTTACAAAAATGATAAAATGCCCACAACTTCTCCAGAGTTAGCCTTAGAGCAATAAAGTGTACGACCGACCCCCATTAGTTTGTCATTTCAAACATATTCCTAGAACATACTTACCCCCTATCTCCACGCCCTAATGGGGTTGCCATACAAAATTTACAAAAATGATTAAATGCCCACAACTTCTTCACAGTTGGCCTTAGAGCAATAAAGTGTGCGACCGACCCCCATTAGTTTGCCCTCCCAAAGATATTCCTAGAACATACTTACCCCCTATCTCCATGCCCAAATGGGGTTGCCATACAAAATTTACAAAAATGATAAAATGCCCACAACTTCTCCAGAGTTAGCCTTAGAGCAATAAAGTGTACGAACGACCCCAATTAGTTTGTCCTTCCAAACATATTCCTAGAACATACTTACCCCGTATCGCCACGCCCTAATGGGGTTGCCATACAAAATTTACAAAAATGATAAAATGCCCACAACTTCTTCAGAGTTGGCCTTAGAGCAATAAAGTGTGCGACCGACCCCCATTAGTTTGCCCTCCCAAAGATATTCCTAGAACATACTTACCCCCTATCTCCATGCCCAAATGGGGTTGCCATACAAAATTTACAAAAATGATAAAATGCCCACAACTTCTCCAGAGTTAGCCTTAGAGCAATAAAGTGTACGACCGACCCCCATTAGTTTGTCCTTTCAAACATATTCCTAGAACATACTTACCCCCTATCTCCATGCCCTAATGGGGTTGCCATACAAAATTTACAAAAATGATAAAATGTCCACAACTTCTCCAGAGTTGGCCTTAGAGCAATAAAGTGTACGACCGACCCCCATTAGTTTGCCCTCCCAAAGATATTCCTAGAACATACTTACCCCCTATCTCCACGCCCTAAGCGGGTTTCCATACAAAATTTACAAAAATGATGTAAAAATGCCCATAACTTCTTCAGAGTTGGCCTTAGAGCAATAAAGTGTACGACCGACCCCTATTAGTTTCTTCTCCCAAACATATTCCTAGAACATACTTACCCCCTATCTCCATGCCCTAATGGGGTTGCCATACAAAATTTACAAAAATGATAAAATGTCCACAACTTCTCCAGAGTTGGCCTTAGAGCAATAAAGTGTACGACCGACCCCCATTAGTTTGTCCTTCCAAACATATTCCTAGAACATACTTACCACCTATCTCCACGCCCTAAGCGGGTTTCCATACAAAATTTACAAAAATGATGTAAAAATGCCCATAACTTCTTCAGAGTTGGCCTTAGAGCAATAAAGTGTACGACCGACCCCTATTAGTTTCTTCTGCCAAACATATTCCTAGAACATACTTACCCCCTATCTCCACGCCCTAATGGGGTTGCCATACAAAATTTACAAAAATGATAAAATGCCCACAACTTCTTCACAGTTGGCCTTAGAGCAATAAAGTGTACGACCGACCCCCATTAGTTTGCCCTCCCAAAGATATTCCTAGAATCTATCCATCTATCTATCTCCATGTTCTAATGGGGTTGCCATACAAAATTTACAAAAATGATAAAATGCCCACAACTTCTCCAGAGTTGGCCTTAGAGCAATAAAGTGTACGACCGACCCCCATTAGTTTGTCCTTCCAAACATATTCCTAGAACATACTTACCCCCTATCTCCACGCCCTAATGGGGTTGCCATACAAAATTTACAAAAATGATAAAATGCCCACAACTTCTTCACAGTTGGCCTTAGAGCAATAAAGTGTACGACCGACCCCCATTAGTTTGCCCTCCCAAAGATATTCCTAGAATCTATCCATCTATCTATCTCCATGTCCTAATGGGGTTGCCATACAAAATTTACAAAAATGATAAAATGCCCACAACTTCTTCACAGTTGGCCTTAGAGCAATAAAGTGTACGACCGACCCCTATTAGTTTGCCCTCCCAAACATATTCCTAGAACATACTTACCCCCTATCTCAATGCCCTAATGGGGTTGCCATACAAAATTTACAAAAATGATAAAATGCCGACAACTTCTCCAGAGTTGGCCTTAGAGCAATAAAGTGTACGACCGACCCCCATTAGTATGTCCTTCCAAACATATTCCTAGAACATACTTACCACCTATCTCCACGCCCTAAGCGGGTTGCCATACAAAATTTACAAAAATGATGTAAAAATGCCCATAACTTCTTCAGAGTTGGCCTTAGAGCAATAAAGTGTACGACCGACCCCTATTAGTTTCTTCTCCCAAACATATTATTAGAACATACTTACCCCCTATCTCCACGCCCTAATGGGGTTGCCATACAAAATTTACAAAAATGATAAAATGCCCACAACTTCTTCACAGTTGGCCTTAGAGCAATAAAGTGTACGACCGGCCCCTATTAGTTTGCCCTCCCAAACATATTCCTAGAACATACTTACCCCCTATCTCCATGCCCTAATGGGGTTGCCATACAAAATTTACAAAAATGATAAAATGCCCACAGCTTCTTCAGAGTTGGCCTTAGAGCAATAAAGTGTACGACCGACCCCCATTAGTTTGCCCTTCCAAAGATATTCCTAGAACATACTTACCCCCTATTTGCACGCCCTAAGGGGGTTGCTATACAAAATTTACCAAAATTATGTATAAATGCCCACAACTTCTTCAGAGTTGGCCTTAGAGCAATAAAGTGTACGACCGACCCCTATTAGTTTCTTCCCCCAAACATATTCCTAGAACATACTTACCCCCTATCTCCATGCCCTAATGGGGTTGCCATACAAAATTTACAAAAATGATGTGAAAATGCCCACAACTTCTTTAGAGTTGGCCTTAGAGCCTATTTAAAAATTAGAAATATTTCATAAGTAAAAAAATGGTTAAAAATAAAAAAAGTTTGGGATTGCGAAAGGTCAATGTGAAGGGTATATAAGATTCGGCACAGCCGAATATAGCGCTCTTACTTGTTAGTTGAACTATTTGTTTTAAGACAATTTTATTTTCTTTACCAGGCTAAAGTTCAATACTTTACTAAATTCTCATTTAATTGCAAATTAAGAAATTAATATTTTTAGTTTTTACTACTTTATTAGCGTCGGTTAAGAACGGAAAATTTTATTGAAAAAACAAGATTTTTACCGATTTTAGCCGAGTAGAATGCATTTTCGAAAAGCAGCTACGATTTTCATCATCAGTACTCTTTGTTCGGTTGTTAGATATTAATTTAGTTGTAAACATCAGCCATTAACCCACTGATCCATGTGGCGAGGTGAGTCGGCACGAAGTTTTTTCCACTTAAACCAACAAAACCAAAGCTTTTTCTTTTTTCCATATCTCATATATTAGAAATGGCGTTATTCTATTTTAGTTTTAACACTAAGATAGCGTAGCGTAGCCTTAACCATCTATCAGATGGTATTAAGAGGCTACCATATTTTTATACCCTTCACATAGTGATAGGGTATATATCACTTTGTCATTCCGTTTGTAATTTCTTTATTATTCATTTGCGACCCCATAAAGATAGGGAAGCCGATTTAGCGATGTCCGTCTGTCCGTCTGTTGAAATCAAGTTTCCGGAGTCAAATAAAAAGATACAGACCAGTTAATGGTGTCAAACGATCAGAAATATCCCGCTAACAATCGCTATGTAAAATCAGCAAAATCGGTTCACTATTGACCGAGATATAAGCGAAAACCCAGAGTAACCCATTTTTTTTAGGACAAAATCCGTGCATATATCCCCATATCTCGGAAACTGTAACAGCTATCGACATAAAATGTTCTACAAAAAGTAATTGTACGCAAAGATCTACACTTTAAAGAAAAAGTTTTTTGAGTGGGGGCAAAAAATGGGGTAGCTCCCATACAAATCGACAATTGTTATAAAATATTCGATACGCTATATCTCGGAAACTGTAACAGCTATCGACATAAAATGTTCTACAAAAAGTAATTGTACGCAAAGATCTACACTTTAAAGAAAACATTTTTCGAGTGGGGGCAAAAAATGGGGTAGCTCCCATACAAATTAACAATTTTTGTTAAATTTTCGATATGCTATATCTCGTAAACTATAACAGCTATCAACTCAAAGTGTTCTACAAAAAGTGATTGTACGCAAAGATCTACACTTTAAAGAAAAAATTTTTCGAGTGGGGGCAAAAAATGGGGTAGCTCCCATACAAATCGACAATTGTTATAAAATATTCGATACGCTATATCTCGGAAACTAAAACAGCTATCGACATAAAATGTTCTACAAAAAGTGATTGTACGCAAAGATCTACACTTTAAAGAAAAAATTTTTTGAGTGGGGGCAAAAAATGGGATAGCTCCCATACAAATTGACAATTTCTATAAAATATTCGATACGCTATATCTCGGAAACTGTAACAGATATCGAAATGGAATGTTCTACAAAAAGTAATTGCGCAAGAATGCCTACGCTTTAAAAAAAAAATTTTTTGAGTAGGGGCAAAAAAAGGGGTAGCTCCCATACAAATTAACAATTTTTATAAAATATTCGATACGCTATATCTCGGAAACTAAAAGAGATATCGAAATGAAATGTTCTACAAAAAGTAATTGGACAAAAAGGCCTACGCTTTAAAGAAAAATATTTTTGAGTGGGGGCAAAAAAAGGGGTAGCCCCAATGCAAATTAATAATTTTTGTTAAATTTTCGATATGCTATATCTCGGAAACTATAACAGATATCTAAATCAAATGTTCTACAACAAGTGATTGGATATCAAGGGCTACGCTCTGAAGGAAAAAATTTTCGGATGGGGGTGAAGAAGGGGTAGCTCCCATACAAATTAACAATTTTTATAAAATTTTCGATACGCTTCTGGAAAACTATTACAGCTATCGACTTCGAGTATTCTACAAAAAGTAATAATCAAATAATTTATACATTTTGGAAAAAAAGTTGGAGAAGAGCAGCGGGACTAGAACATTTAATAAGTTTTATTAACCTTTAAATATGGACAATGTCGAAAACTTTTAAAACTTTCGACCTCAAATCTTCTTCATCTATGTATTTCTATTATTCATACAAACGTTAAAATTTTGTTATTTTTTCTATGGGCTTTAAAACTCGCACAAGGTTTTTTATTAAATTATTTGCAGTGCAAAATTACTCGGCTGGGTATATTTAAAGACCAATGTGAAGGGTATATAAGATTCGGCAAAGCCGAATATAGCGCTCTTACTTGTTTTTTATATGTACAATTTTTCAAATTGTTATATATTACCGTGCCATGTGTGCTTTCTGTGTTTTCGTTTTATTTATTAGTTGAACTATTTGTTTTAAGACAATTTTATTTTCTTTATCAGGCTCAAGTTCAATACTATACTAAATTCTCATTTATTTGCCAATGAAGAAATTAATTTTTTTAGTTTTTTACTACTTTATTATTAACGTATGTTAAGAAAGGAAAATTTTTATTGAAAAAACAAGATTTTTACCGATACTAGCCGAGTAGAATGCATTTTCGCAAAAACAGCTACGATTTTCATCATCAGTACTCTTTGTTCGGTTGTTAGTTATTAATTTGGTTGTAAACATCAGCCATTTAACCCACTGATCCATGTGGCTACCATATTTTTTATATGTACAATTTTCTCAAATTGTTATATATCACCGTGCCATGTGTGCTTTATGTGTTTTCGTTTATTTTATTAGTTGAACTATTTGTTTTAAGACAATTTTATTTTCTTTACCAGGCTCAAGTTCAATACTATACTAATTTCTCATTTATTTGCCAATGAAGAAATTAAAAAATAAATATGAAATAAATTATGAAAATAAATATTTTTATTATTATTTATGATAATTTTGGGCTTTTTCCTAGCTGAAATGGCATGCATTTAATATTAATATGCAAAACTACCCTCAAAAGTGAAAAATTATAAAAATAATTATTTTTGACAAAAATGTTGATGATTTCGGTCTTCAACCTAACCGAAATGGCATGAATGTTATATTAATATGCAAAATTGATCTCAAAATTTGATAATCTTATATATAAAAAAACAATTTTTTTTTGTTAGTGACACCGCTTATAACTCAAGAACGGCTGGACCGATTTTAATGAAACTTGAAAAAAAGATATACCCGATATCTGGGAATGCGCTTTAGGCTAATTTGTTTTTGGAAATTCCGACTGGGCGTGGCACCTCCCATACAAATTGAACAGTTTTTTTCACATATCTCAACACCTTTAGCTGAAGTCTCCGAATTTGGTACAACTAAATTATTTATTGATGTGCATAATTGAGTTGTGTATGGGCGAAAACAAATAAATGGGCATGGCACCTCCCATACAATGAAAATAGTTTTTTGTATATATTTCAACAACTGCAATAGCTGAAGTCTCCAAGCTTCGTACGGATGTTTATAGTGCTAATATGCATAATTGGGATTTTTATGGGCGGGAAAAAATAAATAGGCGTGGCACCTCCTATACAACGAAAATAGTTTTTTGTATATATTTCAACAACTGTAACAGCTGAAGTCTCCAAACTTTGTACGGATGTTAATAGTGCTAATATGCATAATTGAGCTTTGTATGGGCGGGAAAAAATAAATAGGCGTGGCACCTCCCATACAACGAAAATAGTTTTTTGTATATATCTCAATAACTATAACAGCTTAAGTCTCCAAACTTTGTACGGATGTTTATAGTGCTAATTAGCATAATTGAGCTTTGTATGGGCGGGAAAAAACAAATAGGCGTGGCACCTCCCATGCAACGAAAATAGTTTTTTGTATATATCTCAACAACTGTAACAGCTGAAGTCTCCAAACTTCGTACGGATGTTTATAGTGCTAATATGCATAATTGAGCTTTGTATGGGCGGGAAAAAACAAATAGGCGTGGCGCCTCCCATGCAACGAAAATAGTTTTTCGTATATACTTATTGCAACAACTGTAACAGCTGAAGTCTCCAAACTTCGTACGGATATTAATAGTGCTAATGTGCATAATTGAGCTTTGTATGGGCGGGAAAAAATAAATAGGCGTGGCACTTCCCATACAACGAAAATAGTTTTTTGTATATATTTCAATAACTGTAACAGCTGAAGTCTCCAAACTTCGTACGGATGTTTATAGTGCTAATATGCATAATTGAACTTTGTATAGGCGTGAAAAAATAAATAGGCGGGGCACCTCCCATACAACGAAAAGTGTTTTTTATATATATTTCGACAACTGTAACAGCTACAGTCTCCAAACTTTGTACGGATGTTAATAGTGCTAATTTGCATAATTGAGCTTTGTATGGGCGGGAAAAAATAAATAGGCGTGGCACCCCCCATACAACGAAATAGTTTTTTGTATATATCTCAATAACTGTAGCAGCTTAAGTCTCCAAACTTTGTACGGATGTTAATAGTGTTAATTTGCATAATTGAGCTTTGTATGGGCGGGAAAAAATAAATAGGCCTGGCACCTCCCATACAACGAAAATAGTTTTTTGTATATATTTCAACAACTGTAACAGCTGAAGTCTCCAAACTTCGTACGGATGTTTATAGTGCTAATATGCATAATTGAGCTTTGTATGGGCGGGAAAAAATAAATAGGCGTGGCACCTCCCATACAACGAAAATAGTTTTTTTTATATCTAAATAACTGTAATAGCTGCAGTCTCCAAACTTTGTACGGATGTTAATAGTGTTAATATGCATAATTGAGCTTTCTATGGGCGGTAAGAAATAAATTGGCGAGGCACTTCCAATACAGCAAAAAATTGTTTTTATATACAGGGTTGCCCATATTCGACGGACTCATCTGGCAACGCCATAACTTTTAACAGAGATGTCAGATCGCTTAATGACATACCGCGTTTAAAGCGTCAGTCCAAGCAGATTTTTACCATGCAACAATACACGCGACGCGAGCGCTCTGAAATACTAGTTGAAATTTACATTCAACAGAACAAGTCAATTGTGAAAACTCAACGTGCTTTTAAAATATTAAAAAATGTGTGAAGTGCGCCTTCTAAGAACACCATTAAGCGCTTATACGAAAAATTTTCGACTGGTGAGGCTCTTTCTAATCCGAAGAGGCCAAATAAAAGTTGACCAAGGCGACCGGCCGAGAATATCGCTGCCGTACGAGCCAGTGTTGAGAGGTCCCCAAGAACATCCCAAAAACGCCGTTCTCAGCAGTTGGGCATGGCTCGGTCCACTTTACAACGGATTATTTGCGTTGATTTGCATTTGTTCCCGTACAAAATTCAATTGACGCAAAGATTGTTGCCTGTGGACAAGCCTCGTCGATTGGAATGGGCCCAAAGAGTCATCGAAATGGCCGAAGATGACGAGCAATTTTGGAACCAAATTATCATGTCCGATGAAGCCCATTTCACATTGAATGGGACCGTAAGTAAGCAAAATTGCCGTATTTACGCCACTGAAAATCCTCAGGAGATTCAAGAAGTGCCTCTTCATGAGGAAAAAGTCACAGTTTGGTGCGGCGTTAGTGCGAAAACGGTCATTGGGCCGTTTTTCTTCCAAAATGAAAATGGCCATGCTGTTACCATCAACCAGGAACGCTCCTGATGACCAATTTTGTGATGCCAATTATTCGTCGAAAGTGTATGAGGCAGTTCTGGTTTCAACAAGACGGCGCTCCACCGCACACAAGTCGCATAATAATCGATTTTCTGAAGAATTTGTTTCCGGGCCGTTTGATGTCGAAAAGTGGTGATTTGGACTGGCCACCGCGTTCGCCCGATTTGACGCCGCCTGACTTCTTCTTGTGGGGATATTTGAAGTCAAAGGTTTACGTTAACAAGCCAAGGACCGTAGAAGAGCTCAAGGACAACATTTGTGAAGAAATAGCCGCTATTCCGGCCGAAATGTTGGGGAGAACGATGGAAAATGCTGCAAAAAGGGCACAATACGCCATCAACGCCAGAGGCGGCCATTTGAGAGATATCATATTGTTACGGAGTTAAATGTTGACTGGGTATGTCAATGTTTACCGGGTATGTAACATGATTGGCGGTTGTTGTCTGTGCTAAGAAGTTATTTAAATGTAACGGCCATTCGCTAGAAAGTGTGTTATCGAATCTTGTGGAACATTACAGCGTATTACCAACCACTATAAATAGTCGAGTAACACGAATGCCGCAAGCAGTTTAAGTTTAACAGTTGAGTTGAATAAGTGAACATTCAAAAGTGCTAAATAATAAAAGTGAATAACTTTAAGTGTTTTAAAGAAGATTGTAAATAAGTATACGACAGTGTGTTTTAAATAAATAAAGTTTTGTTCTGTTAAAATAAAATTTCAAGTGTTTATTATTACTTTGGCAATAAAAAGAATCCAGGTTTATTTAAAGGAAATAAACCCACGTTTATAAAAGGTATAAACGTAACAATTGGTGTCAGAAGCGGAATTGCATTTTAATAAACATGAAATTCGAGGAACTTAAAGTTGAGCAGCTGAAGAGAGAGTTGAGCAAGCTGACATTACCTACAGCAGGTAATAAGGCAGAGTTGCAAAAGAGGCTGATTGAGGAATTCAAGCGGCGTAATATCGACATTGAGGTTTATGAGTTTGACGAAAAGGAAGAACTGGAGGTTGCTACCTGTACAACAACTAACAATGCCGATATAGGCACAATGCTTGCTGCTATAATGGAAAAAATGGAAATGAAGTTCCAAGAAGCTCAGGAAACTTCTAGAGTTATTAATGAAAAAATAGAAAGAAAATTCCAAGAAGTTCAGGAAACTTCTAGAATGAATTTCCAGGGAGTTCAGGAAACTTTTAGAATTAATAATGAAAAAATAGAGATGAAGTTTCATGAAGTTCAGGAATCTTCTAAAGCTATGGAGTTTAAACTTCAAGAAATTTCTGAAGCTGTAAACAACAGAGTAGAGGGCATAGTAAAGGAAGTCATTAAAATCGATAAGAAACTATCTCACCTTGAAGATGGCATGGTTGCGCAAGCAAGTGACTTTAATAAGAAAGTCCAAAATGTTGACGAAAAATGTAAAAATCTAGAAACAAGAATTAATAGTCTTCAAAGTCATAAGGTACCAGTGCGAGTAATTCCAGAAATGTCGAACAGAATAAAGGCCCCTACTTTTGACGGTAGCGCACCATTTAATGTTTTCAAGTTCCAGTTCGAGACAGTTGCTAATAGAAATGCGTGGAACAATGAAGAAAAGTCGTTAGAGTTGATTTTAGCCTTAAAAGGTAACGCAGCTCAAGTTCTGGAAAGCATACCTATTGGCTGCAGAGAAAACTACGAGGAGATAATGGTTGCACTACAACGCAAGTATGGCGTTGAGCACAAACGAGATATATACCGAATGGAATTGCGAGGTAGAGTACAGAAAGCCAACGAATCGTTGCAAGATTTTGCAACAGAAATCGAGCGTTTGGTGCAATTGACATATCCAGGCGAGAACCATCCATTTTTGGATCAATTTAAAATAGAAACGTTTGTGAGTGGAATACGCGATCCTGAAATCAAGCACGCGGTGTTTGGCACACAGAAGTCTACTTTTGCTGAAACCGTATCATACGCGCTGACACAGGAGACCGCAAAATCACTGTCTAAGCCGCAAATACATAAGGTGAGAAATCTCGAAATTACCGCAGAAAGAGACAGAAATATTGTCGATGAGTTAAAAAATGCAGTTATGCAGGCATTGGAAGAAAAGCGAGGTACAGTCCGAGTCAAATGCTATAACTGCGGTAAGAGTGGCCATTTTCAGCGAAATTGTAAAGCATCAAGAAAGCGGGCTAGATCTGTTTCACCACCGAGAAACAGCAAACGCGTAAACATGAAATCAGCAAACGAGTCACCGTTAAACTAACACGAGCTAGCACTACGGGGCAAGAGCTAGCTCCCATAACCGAGGGCCCCACAATCTCCATATCAGTCATGCAGCAGAAAAATAGCAACCTTACTGCTTGTGGGTATATCAATGGTCGAAGGCATATTTTTACTATAGACACAGGAGCATCGCAATCCATTATCAGACCTGATATAGTCAAGAAAACAATTGAACCGTTATATGGCGTAAGTCTACGAACAGCAACTGGAGAGCCTGCTACTGTCTATGGTAAAATAAACGTAAAAGTAACTATTGCCAACATAAGTGTGAATCATGTATTCATTGCTGCCGATATTGTGGACGAAGTAATCATCGGTGCAGACTTTATGATCAATCATGGAATTAGTCTGCATATGGGGCAAAAGACCATGATTTGGCAGAATATTGAGATACCCCTAGATGTTGGTTACGAAGATAAATCGCCTGTAAGGAAGCTGTTTGCTATAGAACAAGAGAAAATACCACCACAGTCAGAAAGCGTAGTATGGGCGCGTATAGAGGGAGATTGTGTCGACAACCGGTTGTGGGTGGTAGAACAAACAGATAGAAAAAGTGACTTAATAACAGCAAAAGCCCTCGTGAGAACCTGTAACAACGGAAGAGTCCCTGTTAGAGTACTAAACCTTTCAACATGCGAAAAAGTCGTCAGGCCGAATTGTGAAGTGGGCCAGTGTGCTATAGCTGAGGCAATAATAAATTGCGAAATGGAATCGGGTCCTGTCTGTATGTCAAACAAAGAGCAGGAGATGCTATCGGAGTGCATAGAAAAATGGGTTAAAAGGTTATCCTCGTCCGATAAAAATAAAGCAAGGAAACTGCTTAGGAAGCACGCCTCCATCTTCGCCTTGAAAGGACAACAGCAAGGAAGAACATCACTTGTGAAACATCAGATAAATACAGGAGATGCAAGGCCAATAAAACAAGCTCCCAGAAGTATTCCTCTAGCAAAACACAATGAAGTAAAAGAACTTGTCAGCGAAATGGAGCGGAGTGGAGTAATAGAACCTTCTTCAAGCCCTTGGAGCTCCCCGGTAGTGTTGGTTAAAAAGAAAGATGGCAGCACCAGATTCTGCGTCGATTATAGAAAACTGAATGACGTAACCAAGAAGGACAGTTACCCGCTACCAAGGATAGA
Organism: Melanophora roralis; assembly: GCA_963583895.1. Classification (NCBI taxonomy): domain Eukaryota; kingdom Metazoa; phylum Arthropoda; class Insecta; order Diptera; family Rhinophoridae; genus Melanophora; species Melanophora roralis. Next base: position 59,836,042 of record OY757189.1, on the reverse strand, counting down.
TGACACGCTGGACACGCTAGCTGGAACGAAATGGTTCTCCACATTAGACCTGCAAAGTGGTTATTGGCAAGTTGAAATATCTGACAAAGATAAGGAGAAAACAGCTTTTAGTGCAAGTGATGGGCTGTGGCAATTTAACGTAATGCCATTTGGGCTATGCAATGCCCCAGCCACATTCGAACGGTTAATGGAGCGTGTATTGAGGGGACTACATTGGAAGACATGCCTGGTGTACCTTGATGACATTATTGTCATGGGTAAAAGTTTTGACGATCACCTGAAGAATCTAGAAGAAGTCCTCAAGCGGATATCATTGGCTGGACTTAAATTGAGTGCGAAGAAATGTGCATTGTTCCAAAAAGAGGTTAAATATTTGGGCCATCGCGTCGCAGAAAATGGTATATCAACTGACGAAGATAAAATTAAAGCTGTGAAGGACTGGCCTCGCCCAAACAATCTGCATGAGTTACGCAGTTTTCTTGGCCTTTGTACCTACTATAGGAGGTTTGTGCCAAATTTTGCCAGTGTCGCTGCCAGTCTACATGAGCTTACGCAGAAGTCACGACCGTTTCTGTGGGCGGACGCACAAGAACAAGCATTTCAGAAGCTCAAGGAGCTATTATGCGTAGCACCAGTCCTGGCCTATCCAATTGCTGGAGAGAAATTTGTGATGGATAGTGATGCGAGTGGCTACGGGATAGGTGGTGTTCTTTCACAAGTTGTCAACGGTACAGAAAAGGTCATAGGCTACTACAGTCGAACACTCTCAAAGCCTGAAAGAAATTATTGTGTTACACGGCGAGAGCTTCTGGCAGTGGTAGAGTGTGTAAAACATTACCACAAGTACCTGTATGGACAACACTTCGAGATAAGAACCGACCACTCCGCACTCAGGTGGTTGCTACAATTTAAACAACCAGAGGGGCAGCTAGCCCGTTGGATTGAACGTCTCCAGAGCTACGATTTCGGCATCGAGCATCGAAAAGGTACTAAGCATGGAAATGCGGATGCACTATCCCGAAGACCTTGCAGATCGGAATGCAAGTATTGCCTAAAAGCTGAAGAAAAAGAAGGCGTCGTTGATGTTCGACTCACACGCATAGAGACAAGTGACGACTGGTCAGCGGCACAAAGGGACGATCCCGTACTGGCGAAAATTATTTCAGCGAAGGAGGAAGACAAAAGGCCAACCCGTAACCAAATATCAGCGGAAAGTCCACTGATGAAATCATATTGGGCGCTGTGGAATAGTCTGCAGCTAATTAACGGATGCCTTTTTCGTCAATGGGAAAGCGCTGATGGCAAATCAAAAACGAATTTAATTGTGGTGCCATCCTCTAAAATTGAAGAGGTAGTAAAGGAGTTTCATGATGGTCCTAGCGGTGGTCACCTTGGCGTAACGAAAACCGTAGAGAAGATTAAACAACGTTTCTATTGGGTTGGGTGTCAACAATCAGTTGCTGATTGGATAGCAAATTGTGGACGATGTATCGCAGCCAAAGGCCCAGTAAGAAGAAGTAGGGGACTACTGCAGCAGTATAATTCAGGTGCTCCCTTTGAGCGAATAGCGATGGATATAGCAGGACCTTTTCCTATCAGTGAGGCGGGAAACCGTTACGTCTTAGTGGTAATCGACTACTTTAGCAAATGGCCGGAGGTATACGCTATACCAAACCAAGAGGCTAAAACTGTCGTAAACACGTTTGTAAACAACTGGGTATGCCGCTACGGTGTTCCGCTAGAATTACATTCTGATCAGGGGAGAAATTTCGAATCTTCGATATTCCAGGAAATGTGCGAGCTATACGGTATCCGAAAAACGAGGACTACGCCACTTCATCCGCAGTCTGACGGCATGGTCGAAAGATTTAACCGCACGTTAGAAGAACACCTGAGAAAAGTGGTCAGCGCACACCAAAGGGACTGGGATGAGCACATACCTAAATTTCTGTTGGCATACAGGTCAGCCGTTCATGACTCTACCTCCAGAACACCTGCCAAAATTATGTTTGGAACCGAGCTGAAGCTGCCAGGTGATTTAGAATTCGGTATTAAGCCCACAACAATAGATGAACACGAAGACGACTCTTTAAGGGAACAAAAAGATCTTAACCAAGTTCATGAATTCGTACGTGGCCGAATAAAAATGACCAGTGACAAAATGAAAGCCAGATACGATCTAGCAGCGAATTCCGAAGGTTTTAATGGGGGTCAGCTAGTTCTACTATATAACCCACAACGGAAAAAGGGATTGTCTCCTAAGTTACAGACCCATTGGGATGGACCGTATAAGGTGATAAAACGAATAAATGATGTCGTGTATAGAATTCAAAAATACAAAAGCCCAAGATCAAAGATGAAAGTGGTTCATCTCGAGCGCCTCGCCAATTATGGAAAAAGTGAATCTATGCCTGTTCGGGACGAACAGGCTTAAGCGGGCGGTAGTGTTACGGAGTTAAATGTTGACTGGGTATGTCAATGTTTACCGGGTATGTAACATGATTGGCGGTTGTTGTCTGTGCTAAGAAGTTATTTAAATGTAACGGCCATTTGCTAGAAAGTTCTAGTGTGTTATCGAATCTTGTGGAACATTACAGCGTATTACCAACCACTATAAATAGTCGAGTAACACGAATGCCGCAAGCAGTTTAAGTTTAACAGTTGAGTTGAATAAGTGAACATTCAAAAGTGCTAAATAATAAAAGTGAATAACTTTAAGTGTTTTAAAGAAGATTGTAAATAAGTTTACGACAGTGTGTTTTAAATAAATAAAGTTTTGTTCTGTTAAAATAAAATTTCAAGTGTTTATTATTACTTTGGCAATAAAAAGAATCCAGGTTTATTTAAAGGAAATAAACCCACTTTATAAAAGGTATAAACGTAACAATATTTAAAAATTGATGTAAACAAATCTACTTGAAACAAATTAAATGATTAAGATTGCCAACCGCCAAATTTTTATTTTTTTCTTTGATTTTTTTAAAAAAAATATGGGTCCGTCGAATATGGGCAACCCTGTATATATCAATAACTGTATTAGCTGAAGCCTCCAATCTTCGTACGGATGTTTATAGTGCTAATATGCATAATTGTGCTCTGTATGCATACAACTAAAATTTTTTCTTTATATATATATCAATAACAGTTACAGTTGAACTCTCAAAACTTTGTAAAGATGTTTATAATGGGAATATGCATAATTCAGCTGTGTGAGGTTAAAGTCTTATAATTTTGTGTAGGTGTTTACAATGTTGATGTTTACAATTCAGCTGAGTTTGGGCGTGGCACCTCCTTTACAAGAAAAAATCTTTTACATATATATGTCAATAAATGTAACAGCTGAAATCTTCAAATTAAATATGGGTATTTATTATGCTAATATACATAGCTAAGATGAGTATAGGCAGGAATTGAACTATGGGTGTGGAACCTCTAATTGCATGAAAATATTTATATGTGTATCTCATTAACTGTGACAGCTAAGGTCGCCAGACTTTTTGGTGTGGCACCTCCCGTACAATTTGATTTTTTTTTACATGTTTTCAATAATTCTTATAGCTAGAGTCTCAAGGTTGTCTATGGATGTGGTGAGTATACTTAAGAGAAAAGGGAATAATGGGAATGGCATCTCCCGTACAACGAAAATACTTTCTTATATAAGTCTCAATAACTGTAAAAAAACTTAAAAGAACGTGTTCATATTTTTCTTAAACCAGTTGAACGCAATTTAAATTATTAGTTTAAAAGTTACAGAAATAACCTAAAAATTACCAATAAAATGTTTATCCCTTTTTACCCCTTAGGATCAAAATTATCAAAATTTTATATAGATATTTTTTTGAGACCGGTCGAACGCAATTTAAAAATATAATTTGAGCCCTTTTTATCTTTTACAGTTCCGAAGGTACAAAATGGATATAAGCAGTTTCAAAATATGGTTTTTTACCCTGTCTCGCCTCTAATGGTCTAATATTTCAAAAAAGTACGAAAAATGCATTCATAACTTTGAAACCTGTCGAGCATAAATTAAATTCCAATTCTACTATCTTTTTTAAGTTCAGAAGCTACAAAATTAACCAATACATATTTCAAGTCTTTACCTAAGCATTTAGGCTATGCAATGATTAATCTGTCTGTCAGTTAGTGAGTCATTAACGCAATTTTTTTATATATTGTTTTGGTAAGAACAACAAACTTTTAAAAAAATTATTTACAAGTGGCGGATAGGGTTACAAAATAATGAAGCCATTATAAACTGAACTGTTTGTGAAGTTTTTCTTGTTAATAGCTTCCCATCATGAAAGATGCGATAGGCTACAGCTTTTTTATTCACGCTTTATCAGTTATTTTCAGAAATTATCAAAGAAACAAATAGAACATGTTTATAACGCTATTGACATGACATTAACGATAATATTTTGTGAATTGTGTGTGTTTAGGCAAAAAATTCCTTTGCTGATTATATATATTGTTAAGCAATACGTGTTCGGAGATACTCGATGCTGGATGTATTCAATAGAATAGCAAAAACGAGGCTTGCAGCATGCACACATTCTTATTTGGTAAGTCGAAAAAGTTCGGCCAGATGATATTATAAGTGCCGAGATCCTTGATCCCGAAACAGATCAAGAATTACATGATGTTGTAATTACAAATATGATTCATGGTCGACGGCAAGTGTTGCAAGCATTATCCATGAAAATTGACGGCGAAACTATCACTGGCAATGACCTACTGTATCGGCGATGATCGCCCAATGACAACGATCAAACTATTACAAAGAAAATAAAAGGAAACGATTTTGTGATTGACAACAGTTGGACTGTGCCATATTCGCCACTTCTTTCCAAATCATTTAAGACACATTGCAATGTTGAATATTCTAATTCAGTGAAGTTGATCAAGTACATCTGCAAATATATCACAAAAGGCAGCGATATGGCTGTTTTTAGCATCCAAACCTCCAATGGCAACGATGAAATTACGCGTTATTAAGTTGGGCGAAATGTGAATTGCAATCAGGCGGTTTGGCGTACATGAAAAAAAAGATGCATAACCGGGCCTTACTCTTAATTGAAGACATGTGTTACCTTATTTGCGGCAGTTTGTTAGTCAGGTTAGGACTGCCAGCACCAGAACATGAAATGAATGAGCTTCTAAATCGAGAATTGAAGCGTGGACGTGAATACGATTGACATGAGTTGAAACAATTAGTTCAAACTAATGTTTCCCTCTTAAACCTCCAACAGAAGAAAGTCTATAATATAATATTGAAGGCAATTGATGGCCCCGGTGGAACTGGGAAGATATTCGTCATGCCATTGATTTAAGCCACTGCTCGTGCGAGATCCAACATTGCTGTAGCGGTAGCTTCATCTGGAATAGCGGCCACATTGTGAGAAGGATGCCGCACGGCTCACTTAGCGTTAAAATTGCCATTAAACCTTCAAAATATAGATCAACCGGCATGTAACATTACGAAAAAAAACGCCATGTCGAAAGTTTTAGTAGCGTGTAAAATCATTATCTGGGACGAATGCACAATGGCACACAAACGCGCAATAGAAGCTCCTAAAACAACACTAAGAGATCTGCGCAGGTGCAATTATTTTACTGCCTGGTGATTTCCGCCAAACACTGCCAGTCATTCCAAGATCGACGGCTGCTGATCGAATAAGTGCTTGCGTAAATCCTCAATTCTGTGGCGTTTTGCAAAGATACAGCAGTTGACAGTTATATTGCTCAACGATTTATCAGCTCAAGATTTCTTCAACCAATTGCTGACTATCGGTAAAGACCGTATTCCTGTCGACGAACAAAATGGATTGATTTCGTTTCCTCAAAATTTTTGTAATTTTGTATAGTCAAAAGAACAGCTCATCCAGAGAGTATTCCCCAACATAATTGCTAACGGGAAAAATTATGACTGGTTGAGTGAACGGGCAATTTTAGCAGCTAAAAATATAGATGTTGATGATTTAAACTATGCAAATAGTTCAGAATCAAATCGTTGGTACTCTGCATTCTTTTAAATCAATTGATTGTGTAACAAACAAAGATGAAGCCACCAACCGTCCAATTGAAGTTTTAAACTCCTTGGATGTGCCTGGCTTACCTCCGCACAACTTAGAACTGAAGGTTTGCTCGGTAGTTATCGTGCTTCGAAATTTAAACCAACCAAAACCTTGCAATTGAACCCGTTTGGTAATAACAAAACTGATAGTCCATGTTATTCACGCAATTATACTTATAGGAAAATTCAAAGGTGAAGAAGTTCTCATACCGAGAATTCCGATGATACCAACCGATATGCCTTTTGAGTTTAAGCTAATTCAAGTTCCTATTCGTCTTGCATTTGCGTTGACTATTAACAAATCACAAGGACAATCCTTGAGCATTTGTGGTCTTAATTTAGAAAATACATGTTTTTCTCATGGCCAAATATACGTTGCATGTTCACGTGTGGGCAAACCATCTGCTTTATTTGTACTTGCACCTGATAACAAATCAAAAAATTTCGTATATCACAAGGTACTGCACTGATGGAAATTAACCTAAACATAACCCATGCACGAAAATACATAGCTTCCCTAACAGCTTTTACCTGAAACGCCATATTTTTGTAATGTTTTTGAATTTTTGTTTTCTTTATAAATATATTCCAATGAACTATTTGACTAAATAAACGTTGTACGCTTTAAAAAAAAACACATATTCAATAATGGGCAGCTAGTAAAATATATATTTGTTTGTCAATAATTTTGATGACTATTGAATTTAACCTAGCCCAAATCAATGATGATTTGGGCTTCAGCCTACCCGAATTGGAAAGAATGGAATAATTATATGCGAAATTACCATCATGCGAACATAAAGCGTGGTAGCATTTTTGAAACTAAAATTCAAGTGAATCACGAAAACGCTTACCGCACTACGGTTTCCGAACTTGAAAAACATAAAAAAAGGTTGTTATTAAAGGTATTGATTCAAATGTTGACCCAGAGGAGATTAAGGCCAGTTTGTGCAGCAAAGGCTTTAAAGCCAAGTTTGTATCAAACATTAGAAACAGAGAAAGGTATCCCCAACCAATATTCCGAGTGGAGCTTGAGCCTGGTGATGTAAATTTAAAAAAGAATGAGACTCACCCTATTTATGACCTAAAATATATTTTGCACCGTAGAGTTGTAGTTGAAGCGCCACATAAGCGATCTGGGCCCGTACAGTGCTTAAACTGCCAGGAATATGGTCACACCAAGACTTATTGCAAGTTGCCTTCTGTTTGTGTTGTGTGTGGTGACCTGCATGCTACGACTAAGTGCGAAAAGCCAAAAGATGATCCTCGGGTAAAGAAATGCAGCAACTGCGGAGGAAACCACGCGGCCAAATATAGAGGTTGTCCCGTTTTTGATTCAGTTAAACGCTTTTATAAGCCGAAAGTGGTTCCTGCCCCTCCCCAGCCTTTAAATATACCAACTACAAACATGCCTCCATTAGCACAACCAACTACAAGTCAAGTTTCCTATGCCAACGCATTAAAGTCTAACCAGCCCGATGAACGTAAGCCTTCCCAGCCCAATGTACGTAAGCCTACCCAGCCTACAACACAACAAGAGATGCCAACAAAAGAACCAACCGAGTCCAGTTTTAGCCGCCTCGAAGCTGTAATTGACAATATAGTTAAACAATTTACGCAGTTCATGACAATGGCTGGCATGATGCAAGAAATGCAAAAAATGCAGTCTGCTCTTCTGCAGGCCATGCTTAAAAGACCATGAACTGCCTCAGGGTTTGTTTCTGGAACGCTAACGGCATCCGCCAATACAAAAACGAACTCGAATATTTTTTAATAAACCAAAAAAATTGATGTCATGTTGATTTCTGAGACGCATATGACATCTAGAAGTAATTTCAAAATAAGAGGCTATTCTTTTTACGATTCAAAGGATCCCAGAGATAGATCATGTGGTGGCTCGGCTATAATAATAAAATCGAGAATAAAACATCAATGGATGGGTGGTCTCTCCGAATGTTATATACAAGCAACAAACGTTTGCGTTAATGAATTTTTCCATGGCTTAGTTATTTCGTCAGTGTATTGTCCACCCAGGTTCTCCATAACAAAGGATCAGTACAACAGTTTTTACAAATCTTTAGGTCCCCGCTTCATAGCTGCTGGAGACTATAACGCTAAGCATGCGTACTGGGGCTCTCGTCTAATAAGTCCCAGGGGTAGTGTTTTGTTTGATTTCGTATCTGAAATGGGACTTAACGTTATTTCATCTGGACAACCGACATATTGACCAACTGATCACAATAAAATTCCAGACGTTATCAATTTTGGCGTAACATAAGGTATATCCCCGGAACTTACCGAAGCTCAAGCCTCGTTGGATTTATCTTCAGACCACTCTCCCACTATAATCACTATTTTTAGTCCTCATCAATTACCAACAAGTGATATTTTTTTCATTTAAAAGAGTTAATTGGTTAAAATACAAAAAATTTGTCAGCACCCACTGCTCGGAAAACCAGCCGCTAAAAACTCCCGAAGACATCGATGATTGTCTGAGCAGCCTTAATGAGAACATAAAAAAAGCCGTTGATCATGCTTCTTCCTACTATCGTCAGACAAAATACAACAAAATTTGTTCAGCCGATGTGCAACAGCTTTTATCTGAAAAAAGAAGAGCCCGAAGAGAATGGCAAAAGCACAGATCACCCCATCTTAAAGCCAAGTTGAAGGAATGTACAAACCAACTGAAAAATTTGCTAGAATTTACCGATTGGCATCTCTTAAGGAACACCTCGAAGGTCTAGACTCGACTCCTCAGACTAATTATTCACTATGGCGATCAGCCAAATATCTTAAAAGACCCGTTATTTCGAAACCACCACTACGTAATCTGAGAGGATCCTGGGCAAGAAGTGATGAAGAAAAATGTGATCTGCTCGCAAGTCATTTAACAAATGTCTTCACTCCAAATACATGCACTGACATGAGTAAGTTACCGCCTGTTTTTGCTAGATGTCCTATGGAAATACGTTTTCAGGTGTTAGATGTCGTAGAGGCTATTAATAATTTAAATGCTAAAAAAACTCCTGGCTTTGATGAAATCAGCAACAAAATGCTTTTGGAGCTGCCTTGCACAGCAAAAAGAATAATTCTTTTTATTTTTAACGCCATATTACGGCTCGAACATTTCCCGCCAGTATGGAAAGTTGCCTTGGTAAAGATGATTCCTTAGCCGGGAAAAGATCCTTCGAAGGTGGAGTCTTACAGGCCTATAAGTCTGTTACCAACTATGTCCAAATTGTTTGAGAAATTGCTTAAAAACAAGCTGACTCCGATCCTGAGTAAAAACAACTGCATACCAGATCACCAATTTTGATTTAGAAATCAACACAGTACCATCGAACAAACCCACAGATTGGTACAGGTTATAAGAAAGGCTTTAAGGAAAAGAAATACTGCTCCGCGCTATTTATAGATGTCTCTCAAGCGTTCGACAAAGAATGGCATGAAGGCCTGTTAAACAAATTAAAGCTCAACCTTCCATCTAATATTTTTAACCTATTAGAAAAATACATAACCGGCCGACAATTTATGATTAAAGAGGAAAACCAAATAAGTTCTTCTCAACCAATAGGGGCTGGTGTACCTCAAGGGAGTATGCTAGGTCCAATTCTGTACTTGCTTTACACAGCAGATATGCCCACAAACAATTTTACTCATACGTCGACATTTGCTGTTGATACCGCCTTTCTCGGTATTCATAAAGACCCTAAAGAAGCCTCAAAACAACTTCAACATCACGTAACCCAAGTAAAAAAATGGGCAAAGTTGTGGGGAATAAAAATAAATGAACAAAAATACACCCAATTCTTATTAACAACCATATGGTCCCTCAACGAATTGAGACGAAATATCTTGGCATTCACCTGGATCGCCGCCTCACATAGAAGCCTCATATAGATGCAAAGTTGACACATATGAAACTTAAAACGGCCCAAATCCACTGGCTAATAGGTAGAAACTCTGTGCTACGTCTTGATTGCAAACTTTTACTATACAACTCAGTTTTGAAACCGATTTGGCGCTACGGGATACAATTATGGGGCACTGCTTCCGCCTCCAACATTGAAAAAATTCAACGCCGTCAAAATAAAATCCTAAGAATGATAACTAGTGCTCCTTGGTACGTTAAAAACAGCAACATCCATAAAGATCTGCAAGTTCCACTAGCTAAATGCGAAATCCTGAACTATGTGGACAAGTATTTAAACAAGCTGGAAGCACATCCAAATCCGCTCGCTCGAAACATTTTGCAACATAGTGGACACACTCGTCTGATAAGAAGGGACACTATTGAACTTAGATTAAACTGTTTTAATTAATTTACTTTGTTATGAGAACTTATATTTTGCTCTGGTACTGACTGGACTAATATAAATAACTAAGTTTTAAGATTTGAATACTTATTGTTAGTTCGCCAAAAGCGAAGATCCAATAATAAAAAATATTAAAAAAAAAAAAAAATGTTTAACTCTTGATGGTTATTTCGCATATTAATATTACATTCATGCCAATTCGGCTAGCCTCAGGCCCAAATCATCAAAATTTTTAACAAAAATGTTTTCTTTTTTTAGTTTTAACCTTTGTGGTCAATTTTGAAGTCCAAAATCATCAACATTTTTGTCAAAAAAAATTATTTTTATAATTTTTTACTTTTGAAGGTAGTTTTGCATATTAATATTTAATGCATGCCTTTTCAGCTAGGAAAAATCCCCAAATTATCATAAATAATAACAAAAATATTTCTTTTCATAATTTTTAACTCTTGATGGTAATTTCGCATATAAATATTCCATTCTTTCCAACTCGGCTAGGCTGAAGCCCAAATCATCATTGATTTTGGCTAGGTTAAATTCAATAATCATCAAAATTATTGACAAAAAAATATATATTTTATTATCAACTTTTGAGTTCAATTTTGCATATTAATATAACATTTATGTCATTTCGGCTAGGTTGAAGTCCAAAATCATCAACATTTTTCAAAAATAATTATTATTTTATATATATGTCTATTTATTCGGCTTAAGTTCATTATTAAAAATGTGATAGCTAATAATGGAAATTTTTATTAAAAATTAAGTAGTTCCGATACTAGCCGAGTGTAATGCATTTTCGAAATCAGCTACGATTTCTCGTCAGCACTCTTTCTATTCGGTACTACTGTAAGTTGAATGTTGATTTGTTCTATTTAAACAAACTTTAATTAGAAATTGAATACTGGAATTCTATTCATATTCCTTATTGTTTAGACCGAACTAAATCACATACAACTCTATGTTCTCTTATTCTCATTCTATTTGCATTTATCATTAGTTACTACTATTATTTATTATTATTTTCATTTTGCTTTTGGCCATCCATTGGATGACACTAAATTTATTTAATTTTTTAAATATTTTTATTTATCATTCTGTTATTCGATTGCTTTCGATAATTTTTCTATTCATAATTTTACATTGAGCCATGTGTTTGTAATACATTTATGGTTATTTATTTGAACTTTTTCTATATATCTTATAATTATGTCTATTTATTCGGCTTAGGTTCATTATTAAAAATGTGATAGCTAAGAATGGAAATTTTTATTAAAAATTAAGTAATTCCGATACTAGCCGAGTGTAATGTATTTTCGAAATCAGCTACGATTTCTCGTCAGCACTCTTTCTATTCGGTACTACTGTAAGTTGAATGTTGATTTGTTTTATTTAAACAAACTTCAATTAGAATTTGAATACTGGAATTCTATTCATATTCTTTATTGAAATTGCGTAGCTGCTTTCGAAAATGCATTCTACTCGGCTAGTAACGGTAGAAAAATTTGCTTTTTTCAAATTTAAGTTTCTTTCAACATTAACGGAAAATTATAATTTCTTCTAATAAAAAGAAATTATATAAACTTAAGCCAAACTAAAATCAAAAATTTGTATTATTCTAAATATAAATATGTATCTGCTTTTTTCAAAGTAAAGTTTCTTTCAACATTAACGGAAATATAATAATTTCTTCTAATAAAAAGAAATTATATGAACTTAAGTCAGAATAAAAATCAAAAATTTGTATTAAGAAACAATTAGTTCAACAATAAATAAAATTTAGCAATAAATATTTTTTTCTCAATAATTTTGATGTGTATTGAATTTAAGCTAGCCAAAATCAATGATGATTTGGGCTTCAGCCTAGCCAGTTGGCAAGAATGTAATATTAATATGCAAAATAACCATCAAGAGTTAAAAATTATAAAAAGAAATATTTTTGTTATTATTTATGATGATTTTGGCCTTTATCCTAGCTGAAATGGCATGCATTAATATTAATATGCAAAATTACCCTCAAAAGTCAAAAACTATAAAAATAAAAATTTTTCACAAAAATGTTAATGATTTTGGACTTCAGCCTAGCCGAAAAAGCATGAATGTTATATTAATATGCAAAATTGAACTCAAAAGTTGATAATAAAATAAATATATCTTATAATTTTGTCTATTTATTCGGCTTAAGTTCATTATCAAAAATGTGATAGCTAAGAATGGAAATTTTTATTAAAAATTAATTAATTCCGATACTAGCCGAGTGTAATGCATTCTCGAAATCAGTTACGATTTCTCGTCAGCACTCTTTCTATTCGGTACTACTGTAAGTTGAATGTTGATTTGTTCTATTTAAAAAAACTTTAATTAGAATTTGAATACTGGAATTCTATTAATATTCTTTATTGCTTAGACCGAACTAAATCACATACAACTCTATGTTCTCTTATTCTCATTCTATTTGCATTTATCACTAGTTACTTCTATTATTTATTTTTATTTTCATTTTGATTTTGGCCATCCATTGGATGACACTAAATTTATTAAATTTTTTAAATATTTTTATTTATCATTCTGTTATTCGATTGCTTTCGATAATTTTTCTATTCATAATTTTACATTGAGCCATGTGTTTGTAATACATTTATGGTTATTTATTTGAACTTTTTCTATATATCTTATAATTATGTCTATTTATTCGGCTTAGGTTCATTATTAAAAATGTGATAGCTAAGAATGGAAATTTTTATTAAAAATTAAGTAATTCCGATACTAGCCGAGTGTAATGTATTTTCGAAATCAGCTACGATTTCTCGTCAGCACTCTTTCTATTCGGTACTACTGTAAGTTGAATGTTGATTTGTTTTATTTAAACAAACTTCAATTAGAATTTGAATACTGGAATTCTATTCATATTCTTTATTGTTTAGACCGAACTAAATCACATACAACTCTATGTTCTCTTATTCTCATTCTATTTGCATTTATCACTAGTTACTTCTATTATTTATTTTTATTTTCATTTTGCTTTTGGCCATCCATTGGATGACACTAAATTTATTTAATTTTTTAAATATTTTTATTTATCATTCTGTTATTCGATTGCTTTCGATAATTTTTCTATTCATAATTTTACATTGAGCCATGTGTTTGTAATAGATTTATGGTTATTTATTTGAACTTTTTCAATATATCTTATAATTATGTAAAATTATGAATAGAAAAATTATCGAAAGCAATCGAATAACAGAATGATAAATAAAAATATTTAAAAATTAAATAAATTTAGTGTCATCCAATGTATGGCCAAAAGCAAAATGAAAATAAAAATAAATAATAGAAGTAACTAGTGATAAATGCAAATAGAATGAGAATAAGAGAACATAGAGTTGTATGTGATTTAGTTCGGTCTAAACAATAAGGAATATGAATAGAATTCCAGTATTCAAATTCTAATTAAAGTTTGTTTAAATAGAACAAATCAACATTCAACTTACAGTAGTACCGAATAGAAAGAGTGCTGACGAGAAATCGTAGCTGATTTCGAAAATGCATTACACTCGGCTAGTATCGGAATTACTTAATTTTTAATAAAAATTTCCATTCTTAGCTATCACATTTTTAATAATGAACTTAAGCCGAATAAATAGACATAATTATAAGATATATAGAAAAAGTTCAAATAAATAACCATAAATGAAAAATAATTATTTTTATAATTTTTAACTTTTGAGGGTAGTTTTGCATATTAATATTAAATGCATGCCATTTCAGCTAGGAAAAAGCCCAAAATTATCATAAATAATAATAAAAATATTTATTTTCATAATTTTTAACTCTTGATGGTAATTTCGAATATAAATATTACATTCTTTTCAATTCGGCTATGCTGAAGCACAAATCATCATTGATTTTGGCTAGGTTAAATTCAATAATCATTAAAATTATTGACAAAAAAAATATATATTTTATTATCAACTTTTGAGATCAATTTTGCATATTAATATAACATTCATGCCATTTCAGCTAGGTTGAAATCCAAAATCATCAACATTTTTGTCAAAAATAATTATTTTTTATTTTTTAACTTTTGAGAGCAGTTTTGCATATTAATATTAAATGCATGCCATTTCAGCTAGGATAAAGCCCAAACTCAACATAAATAACAACAAAAGTATTTTCTTTTTATTATTTTTAACATTTGAGGTTCATTTTGTATATAAATATTAAATGCATGGTATTTCGGCTTGTTTAAATTCAATAATTATCAAAAATATTGACAAAAATATATTTATTTATGATCAACTTTTGAGTTCAATTTTGCATATTAATATTACATTCATGCCATTTCAACTAGGTTGAAGTCCAAAATCATCAACATTTTTGTATCAAAAATAATTATTTTTTAGTTTTTAACTTTGAAGAGTAATTTTGCAGATTAATATTAAATGCATGCCATTTCAGCTAGGATAAAGCCCAAACACTTCATAAATAATAACAAAAATATTTATTTTGATTATTTTTAACTCTTGATGGTTATTTCGCATATTAATATTACATTCATGCCAATTCGGCTAGCCTCAGGCCCAAATCATCAAAATTATTAACAAAAATGTTTTCTTTTTTTAGTTTTAACCTTTGAGGTCAATTTTGAAATCCAAAATCATCAACATTTTTGTCAAAAATAATTATTTTTATAATTTTTAACTTTTGAGGGTAGTTTTGCATATTAATATTAAATGCATGCCTTTTCAGCTAGGAAAAATCCCAAAATTATCATAAATAATAACAAAAATATTTCTTTTCATAATTTTTAACTCTTGATGGTAATTTCGCATATAAATATTCCATTCTTTCCAATTCGGCTAGCCTGAAGCCCAAATCATCATTGATTTTGGCTAGGTTAAATTCAATAATCATCAAAATTATTGACAAGAAAATATATATTTTATTATCAACTTTTGAGGTCAATTTTGTATATTAATATTAAATTTCGGCTTGGCTAAATTCAATAATCATCAAAATTATTGACAAAAAAATATTTACTTTTTTATCAACTTTTGAGTTCAATTTTGCATATTAATATAACATTTATGCCATTTCGGCTAGGTTGAAGTCCAAAATCATCAACGTTTTTGTCAAAAATAATTATTTTTATAACTTTTAACTTTTGAGGGTAGTTTGCATATTAATATTAAATGCATGCCATTTCAGCTAGGAAAAAGCCCAAAATTATCATAAATAATAGTAAAAATATTTATTTTCATAATTTTAAACTCTTGATGGTAATTTCGAATATAAATATTTTATTCTTTTCAATTCCGCTAGGCTGAAGCACAAATCATCATTGATTTTGGCTAGGTTAAATTCAATAATCATTAAAATTATTGACAAAAAAATATATATTTTATTATCAACTTTTGAGATCAATTTTGCATATTAATATAACATTCATGCCATTTCAGCTAGGTTGAAGTCCAAAATCATCAACATTTTTGTCAAAAATAATTATTTTTTATTTTTTAACTTTTGAGAGCAGTTTTGCATATTAATATTAAATGCATGCCATTTCAGCTAGGAGAAAGCCCAAACTCATCATAAATAATAACAAAAGTATTTTCTTTTTATTATTTTTAACCTTTGAGGTCCATTTTGTATATTAATATTAAATGCATGGTATTTCGGCTTGTTTAAATTCAATAGTTATCAAAAATATTGACAAAAAAATATTTATTTATTATCAACTTTTGAGTTCAATTTTGCATATT
The DNA here is from genome assembly GCA_963583895.1 of Melanophora roralis. NCBI lineage: Eukaryota > Metazoa > Arthropoda > Insecta > Diptera > Rhinophoridae > Melanophora > Melanophora roralis. The sequence goes on along the minus strand of OY757189.1, from coordinate 59,819,891 downwards.
AATATTACATTCATGCCATTTCAGCTAGGTTGAAATCCAAAATCATCAACATTTTTGTCATAAATATTTTTTTTTTTTCACTTTTGAGGGTAGTTTTGCATATTAATATTAAATGCATGCCATTTCAGCTAGGAAAAAGCCCAAAATTATCATAAATAATAACAAAAATATTTCTTTTCATAATTTTTAACTCATGATGGAGTTGCTCTCTTAATCTGTGATATTTGTAATAAGTTACAAAAAAAAAAATTGTTAATATACATACCTACAAGACATAAGTGAGAATCGAAAATAAAAACAAACTAAACAAAACAAAAAAACCAAACGGTTAATGAGTAACAGTAATCGTAGTGACAGTGGGCCTAATAGCCGAAATGCTTACATTGTGTTAAGCTCAAAAAGCGTTAGCAATGAAAACATTAGAGACCCTGTATATAATAGAAACTATTTAAGTGCAAAACCGAAAACAAATACAAATAATTTAAGTGCAAGTGTGCCTAATTTGAATAAATGTACTGAACAAGGGACAAATTTAGCCCAATCTCTGTTTAAAAATTATAAAAAAAATACCGAGGTGCCATCTTCATCGCGGTCTTCTTTGTCAAGTTCTGGTGTCGCACCTACAGCTGCTAAAGGCGCTCCAGGCCCAATTTCTGCGTGTGCTCCTAAGATCCAGGTAGGGATGAACAGGTACGTAACAGTTCTTAAAAGGGGGAGAAGTTGAAAATCGGCAGAAACATCTCAACCTGCAAAAATGTTGAAAGACGATGAAAGGCCAACCTCATCGCAAAATCGTTTTGCCATTCTGCAAGAAGATAATGATGCCCCCGTTACTGAAAAAAAGTCCTTTAAGCCACCTCCGATTTATTTGAGGGAAAGGAATTCTAATGATCTTGTAAAGTTTTTAGTAGGTTTGATTGGAGAAAACAACTTTTACGTTACTAACATTAAACGAGGTAATATATACGAGACAAAAATTCAGGTGAATGACGAAAACGCTTACCGCACCACTATTTCGGAGCTCGAAAAACTTAAGAAAAATTTCTATACTTACCAACTTAAGAACGCTAAGGGCCTCCAGGTAGTTATAAAAGGTATTGACTCTAATGTTGACCCGGAGGAAATTAAAACCAATTTGTGCATGAAGGGCTTTAGAGTCAAATATGTATCAAACATAAGGAACAGGGAAAATACCCTCAACCATTATTCCGGGTGGAGCTTGAGCCCAGTGACATTAAATTGAAAAAAAAATGAAACACATCCGATATATGATCTTAGATATATTATGCACCGTAGAGTTATAGTGGAGGTGCCACATAAGCGATATGGGCCCGTACAGTGCTTAAACTGCCAGGAATATGGCCACACCAAAGCATATTGTAAATTGCCTTCTGTTTGTGTTGTGTGTGGGGATCTGCACGATACGACCAACTGCGACAAGCCAAAAGAAATTCAGTAATTGCGGGGGAAACCACACCGCCAACTATAGAGGTTGCCCTGTTTTTGACTTGGTTAAACGCTCATCCAAGCCGAAGGTAATTCCTGCCCCTCCCCAGCCGTTAAATATACCAACAACAAACATTCCCCAGTTAGCACAGCCAACTACTAGTCAAATTTCTTACACCAACGCACTAAAGTCAAATCAGTCCAATGCACAAAGGCCAAACCAACCAACCACACAACAACAAGTGCCAACAAGTGAACCAACTGGTCCCAATTTTAGCCGCCTGGAAGCCGTAATTGACAATATGGTCAAACAATTAAGCAGATAATGGCGCAAATGGCTGGCATGATGCAGGAGATGCAGAAAATGCAGTCTGCTTTTCTGCAGGCCATGCTTAAAAGACCATGAACTGCCTCAGAGTTTGTTTCTGGAACGCAAACGGCATCCGCCAACACAAAAACGAGCTCGAATATTTTTAATACACCATAAAATTGACGTCATGTGCATTTCTGAGACTCATATGACATCTAGGAGCACTTTTAAAATAAGTGGATACAATTTTTATGATTCGAAGGATCCCAGAGATAGATCATGTGGTGGCTCGGCTATACTAATCAAATCAAGAATTAAACACCAATGGTTAGGTGGAATCTCCGAATGCTATATTCAAGCAACAAACGTCTGCATTGATGAATTTTTCGCTAACCTAGTTATTTCGTCAGTGTATTGTCCACCCAGGTTCTCCATAACGAAGGATCAGTACAACAGTTTTTACAAATCTTTAGGTCCCCGCTTCATAGCTGCTGGAGACTATAACGCTAAACACACCTACTGGGGTTCCCGCTTAATTAGTCCCAGAGGTCGTATCTTGTATGATTCCGTATCTGAAATGGGTCTTTGTATTATTTCTACCGGACAACCAACCTATTGGCCAACCGACCACAATAAAATTCCAGACGTAATAGATTTTGGCGTAGCAAAAGGTATATCCCCGGAGCTTATTGAGGCGCAAGCCTCTCTGGATTTATCTTCTGACCACTCACCCACAATTATCACTATTTGCAGTCCTAACCAAATCGCAACTAGTGATTTTTTTTATCCAAAAGAGTAAATTGGTTGAAATATAAAAAATATATCAGCTCTCACTGCTCGGAACACATACCACTAAAAACTCCCCAAGAAATCGATGATTGCCTAAGTATTCTAAATGAAAACATTAAAGAAGCCGTTGAACATGCTTCTTCAAATACAACAAAATTTTTTCTGTCGATGTTGAGGAGCTTTTATCTGAAAAAAGAAGAGCGCGAAGAGAATGGCAACAGCATAGATCGCCCCAACTTAAAACGAAGCTAAAAGAGTGTACAAATCGCTTAAAAAACTTGCTGGAGGTACACAGAATTGCATCAATTAAGAAGTATTTGGAAGGTCTAGACGCGACTCCTCAAACAAATTATTCTCTATGGCGATCAGCGAGTCGTCTCAAAAGACCCGTAATCGCAAAACCACCACTGCGCAATCTAAGAGGATCCTGGGCTAGAAATGATGAAGAAAAATGCGATCTACTCGCAAGCCATTTGAGAAACGTGTTCACTCCTAATACATGCACTGACGTGAGGGAATTACCGCCTGTTGTTTCTAGACGTCCTATAGAAATACGTTTCCGATATTCAGATGTGGTAGAAGCTATAGCTAACCTTAATGATAAAAAAGCTCCTGGCGTTGATACAATAAGCAACAAAATGCTCATTGAGCTACCTTTTACAGCAAAAAGAATAATTCTTTTTATTTTTAATGCCATAATACGGCTTGAACATTTTCCACCAATATGGAAAGTTGCCTTAGTAAAGATGATTCCTAAGCATGGTAAAGATCCTTCGAAGGTGGAGTCGTATAGGCCTATAAGTTTGTTACCAAATTTGTCCAAACTGTTTGAAAAGCTGCTTAAAAACAAGCTTACTCCGATCTTGAATGAAAACAACTGCATTCCAGATCACCAATTTGGCTTTAGAAGTCAACATAGCACAATAGAACAAACTCACAGACTGGTGCAGGTTATAAGAAAAACTTTCGAGGAAAAAAAGTACTGCTCCGCACTTTTTATAGACGTCTCTCAAGCTTTCGATAAATTATGGCACGAAGGCCTGTTAAACAAACTAAAGCTAAACCTTCCAGCTAATATTTTCAACCTACTAGAAAAGTACATAACCGGTCGACAATTTAAAATCAAAGAGGGAAACCAAATAAGTTGTTACCAACCAATAGGGTACCTCAAGGGAGTATCCTAGGTCCAATTTTCTACTTGCTTTACACGGCAGATATGCCAACAAACAGTTTTACGCACACGTCTACATTTGCTGACGATACCGCTTTTCTCAGTATTCATAAAGACACTAAAGAGGCTTCGTGCCAATTGCAACAACACGTAACCCAAGTAGAGAAATGGGCAAAATTATGGGGAATAAAAATTAATGAGCAAAAATGTACCCATGTTACTTTTACTTTACGCAAAGAAACGTGCTCTCCAATCCTTATTAACAACCATATGGTGCCTCAACGATTTGAGACGAAATACCTTGGCATTCACCTGGACCGTCGCCTTACATGGAAGACGCATATAGATGCGAAGTTGACGCAAATGAAACTTAAAGCTACACAACTTCATTGGCTAATTGGCAGAAACTCTGTGCTTCGTCTTGATTGTAAACTTCTACTCTACAAATCGATTTTGAAACCAATTTGGTGCTACGGTATACAATTATGGGGCACTGCTTCCGCCTCTAACATAGAAAAAATTCAACGCCGTCAAAACAAAATCCTAAGAATGATAACTGGTGCTCCTTGGTATATTAAAAACAGCAACATCCACAAAGATCTACAAGTTCCACTAGTTAAATGCGAAATCCTGAACTATGTGGACAAGTATTTAAACAAGCTGGAAGCACATCCAAATCCGCTCGCTCGAAACATTTTGCAACATAGTAGACACACATGTCTGAAAAGAAGGGATACTATTGCACTTAGATGAAACTACTGAATTAATTAATTTTATTATGAGAACTTAAATTTTAGTCTGGCACTGGCTGGTCTAATAAAAAATAAATAGTCTTGAGATTTGAATACTTATTGTTAGTTCGCCAAAGGCGAAGATCCAGTAATAAAAATATGAAAAAAAAAAATTTCAGCTAGGATAAAGCCCAAAGTTATTATAAATAATAACAAAAATATTTCTTTTCATAATTTATAACTCTTGATGGTTATTTCGTATATTAATATTACATTCATGCCAATTCAGCTAGCCTGAGGCCCAAATCATAAAAATTATTAACAAAAATAATTTCTTTTTATTATTTTTAACCTTTGAGGTCCATTTTGTATATTAATGTTAAATGCATGGTATTTCGGCTAGGTTAAATTCCACAATATCAAAATTATTGACAAAAAAAATATTTATTTTATACATTTATGGTTATTTATTTGAACTTTTTCTATATATCTTATAATTATGTCTATTTATTCGGCGTAAGTTCGTTATTAAAAATGTGATAGCTAAGAATGGAAATTTTTATTAAAAATTAAGTAATTCCGATACTAGCGGAGTGTAATGCATTTTCGAAATCAGCTACGATTTCTCGTCAGCACTCTTTCTATTCGGTACTACTGTAAGTTGAATGTTGATTTGTTCTATTTAAACAAACTTTAATTAGAATTTGAATACTGGAATTCTATTCATATTCCTTATTGTTTAGACCGAACTAAATCACATACAACTCTATGTTCTCTTATTCTCATTCTATTTGCATTTATCACTAGTTACTTCTATTATTTATTTTTATTTTCATTTTGCTTTTGGCCATACATTGGATGACACTAAATTTATTTAATTTTTAAATATTTTTATTTATCATTCTGTTATTCGATTGCTTTCGATAATTTTTCTATTCATAATTTTACATAATTATAAGATATATTGAAAAAGTTCAAATAAATAACCATAAATCTATTACAAACACATGGCTCAATGTAAAATTATGAATAGAAAAATTATCGAAAGCAATCGAATAACAGAATGATAAATAAAAATATTTAAAAAATTAAATAAATTTAGTGTCATCCAATGGATGGCCAAAAGCAAAATGAAAATAAAAATAAATAATAGAAGTAACTAGTGATAAATGCAAATAGAATGAGAATAAGAGAACATAGAGTTGTATGTGATTTAGTTCGGTCTAAACAATAAAGAATATGAATAGAATTCCAGTATTCAAATTCTAATTGAAGTTTGTTTAAATAAAACAAATCAACATTCAACTTACAGTAGTACCGAATAGAAAGAGTGCTGACGAGAAATCGTAGCTGATTTCGAAAATACATTACACTCGGCTAGTATCGGAATTACTTAATTTTTAATAAAAATTTCCATTCTTAGCTATCACATTTTTAATAATGAACCTAAGCCGAATAAATAGACATAATTATAAGATATATAGAAAAAGTTCAAATAAATAACCATAAATGTATTACAAACACATGGCTCAATGTAAAATTATGAATAGAAAAATTATCGAAAGCAATCGAATAACAGAATGATAAATAAAAATATTTAAAAAATTTAATAAATTTAGTGTCATCCAATGGATGGCCAAAATCAAAATGAAAATAAAAATAAATAATAGAAGTAACTAGTGATAAATGCAAATAGAATGAGAATAAGAGAACATAGAGTTGTATGTGATTTAGTTCGGTCTAAGCAATAAAGAATATTAATAGAATTCCAGTATTCAAATTCTAATTAAAGTTTTTTTAAATAGAACAAATCAACATTCAACTTACAGTAGTACCGAATAGAAAGAGTGCTGACGAGAAATCGTAACTGATTTCGAGAATGCATTACACTCGGCTAGTATCGGAATTAATTAATTTTTAATAAAAATTTCCATTCTTAGCTATCACATTTTTGATAATGAACTTAAGCCGAATAAATAGACAAAATTATAAGATATATTTATTTTATTATCAACTTTTGAGTTCAATTTTGCATATTAATATAACATTCATGCTTTTTCGGCTAGGCTGAAGTCCAAAATCATTAACATTTTTGTGAAAAATTTTTATTTTTATAGTTTTTGACTTTTGAGGGTAATTTTGCATATTAATATTAATGCATGCCATTTCAGCTAGGATAAAGGCCAAAATCATCATAAATAATAACAAAAATATTTCTTTTTATAATTTTTAACTCTTGATGGTTATTTTGCATATTAATATTACATTCTTGCCAACTGGCTAGGCTGAAGCCCAAATCATCATTGATTTTGGCTAGCTTAAATTCAATACACATCAAAATTATTGAGAAAAAAATATTTATTGCTAAATTTTATTTATTGTTGAACTAATTGTTTCTTAATACAAATTTTTGATTTTTATTCTGACTTAAGTTCATATAATTTCTTTTTATTAGAAGAAATTATTATATTTCCGTTAATGTTGAAAGAAACTTTACTTTGAAAAAAGCAGATACATATTTATATTTAGAATAATACAAATTTTTGATTTTAGTTTGGCTTAAGTTTATATAATTTCTTTTTATTAGAAGAAATTATAATTTTCCGTTAATGTTGAAAGAAACTTAAATTTGAAAAAAGCAAATTTTTCTACCGTTACTAGCCGAGTAGAATGCATTTTCGAAAGCAGCTACGCAATTTCATCATCAGTACTCTTTGAACGGTAGTAGTGTATTTGGTTGTAAACATCACCTTTTTAACTAGAGGTCTGCTTGACTACACCCAAATGCCCTTTAAATACATTCGTTTGTTTTTCAACAACATAGTGTTTTTCATTCAATGTTAAACAAACTAAGTAAATGAACCCACAAGCGAAAGCAAATAAAAAACAACTTCAACCGAAAACAAAATATTACCCATTCATTCATATAAATAAATACTGAATAGAATGTGTGAATATTGCTGTATGATTGGTGTAAAAAATTATTATTCATTTGTGTTTATAAATTTGTCGTTATTGTTGTTGTTAAACATTCGTTAACTCGAAAAAACACCTGAATGTTTTTATAAAAACTCTAACTGTAATGAGACTTTGCTATGTTTTTGTATTTTCAAGTGTGTTTTATACACATTCAAAACGAAAACTGTAAAATTAATGTGTTCTTCTTGTATCATTGAGTGTAACACACAATACATTCTTTCTTGTGTTGTTACTGGCTTAACTTTATTTATCTCCCTTAGAATGAAAAATGTTTGAATAAATATTGTTTTTGTTGTGTATAGGCAATTAAATGAATATAGTCATGCAGATGTCTATTTTTAACTTACATGTAGCATGGAAAGGGATACGGCATGACTGTTTTTTTTTCGTTTTTACTTTGAAAGTTAGGACGAAGTTTACTTTTCATATACACTATGCTTTTTTCTATTAAAAGTCTCTTCGGCAACACTTGACTAACGGTTGAGCGCAATCCATCTCTCAGATGGAATAAAACGATTTTTATTCTTGTATATTATATACAATTTTTCAAATTAAAGTTTCTTTCAACATTAACGGAAAATAATAATTTCTTCTAATAAAAAGAAATTATATGAACTTAAGCCAAACTAAAATCAAAAATTTGTATTAAGAAACAATTAGTTCAACAATAAATAAAAATTATCATATAACTCACATATGGCACGGTGCAAAATGATCTTTATTAACACTGTGTGTAATTTCTTAAGTCATGGAAAAATAACCATATACGGACATCACTACGTGAAAGAAGACCAAAAAAGAAAAGACCCGTGTCTCCCAGTTTTGCCCAAAGTCATGCACTTTTTTTGTTATGGGCCCCCAAAGATTTGGGGCCTTGGTACCATTTTTACAAAAAGTGATAATTTTCTCAGGCTCATATCTTGCAAACCGTTCGGAATTTTAATTAATTCTTTGAGGCAAAGTTGTAGCCCTTTTTATAAAAAACAAAAATTATGAACATAAAAAATTGAAAAAACAATAATTTTAAATCAAAATCGCAAAAAACTTTAAAAAATTCAAATTTTTTTTACCTTTTTCCCCCTGTTCAGGTCCATAGGTAGCAAACCGTTCAAAATTCAGGGAAATAGTCAACTACAAAAATTTACCTAATATCCCAATAAACAACTTTTTAGAACATATAAACTTCCAAGGAATGATTCTTAACACCGTTTAGGTAGCGCTTAGGTAGCCGCGAAAGTTAAAAATTTCCCCAAAATGTATGTACATACATGTAGTTATGAAGCTATCTCTTCCTTACGTTTAATTAAATTGCCTTAATTACATATATTGTATCTGTCTTTCGTGTAATAGAGAACTCTAGTGCATATAAATATGTGTATATGCATGTGAGATAGCCGCGAAAAGTCTTGGAACTTAAACAGGTAGGCAAACATTAAAATTGCTGAAAACCCTAAACAACAAAATACATCATACACAAATCGCAATAATGATCGTTAACGGCCTTTAATTAAATTATGTATATACTTTTTTATTGCTTTGTTATTACTTTTTAATAATTATTGCTTATACCAACAATTAATTACCTACATATGTACCTACTACCAATTTTTTTAATAAGTGAGGAAAATTCAAAATAAAATAGCAATTGGATAAATTTAAAAAGAAGAAATTATTGCAACCAAACTTATCAAGAAATCAACTACAAAAATTTACCTAGGATTTCAGTAAACAGCTCACGCGATCACGCACCGATCGCACACGCATCAAAGAACGCAGATCACAATATAAAAGCGACGCGACTCTCACATCGAGGCATTACACAGCGCGACGTCAACGAGATCTCAGTGGTGAAAGCTATAGAGAAAGTTCTACAGCATAATTCGCACACAACATTGGCAACTGACAATTTCAATATGCAGTGTAAAAATATTTATTTCTTTTGCTACATTTGCGGTCATCAAATCAGAAAAAATAATTCTACAAGATTTCAAAAGGAAAATAATCTTTTAACTAGTGAATTTAAAAGAGCATATTAGTCATTTTTCGACAAAATAGATTTGATCAGTGAAAATTACACACCTAACGCAGTGTGTCGCCAATGTTATAATAATCTCATAGCATGGTTGAATGGAGGCAAACATAGTATGAAATATTGTAAGCCGGTAAACTGGATTAATCGCCCAGGTGATCATGATGCAACCAGTTCTTATGCATGCGTTAATTACTCAAATAGACGTGATGAGAAGAACAAAATTTATAAAGTAACTGTAACAGCCACACTACCAGTGCTTGCACCTGAAAATTTTGTATTCCCAAGGCCGCAAACTCCAGATCGTAGGTTAAAATTTACAGAAATGACTACAGTAAGTGGTGTTACTAATCGAGATCGATTTGATACCGACTATGAGCCCCAACAGGGAAGAGATGGACCAAAACTAATAACTAATAAAAAATCAAATGGCAAAACGGTACAAAGGCAAAAAATTCGACGCATTGCTTGCAGAGGTAATATCAATTTTATTATTGCATGGTTTGCATTATTTTTGATTTCTTTTCTTATTCATTTCAGGTATGTTGGTGGAGTCACAAGATAACCTTTTATGATGTTAATAAGGTATGTTAAAAAGAAAAAGCTAATGATGGAAGACATTCTGGAAGCAACGTGCCTGTGGACACTGTAAGTTCTGAATCAGAGTCAGATTCGGACGACGATTTAGATCCTCAACTTAAGAGAGCACGATTTGCAAGTCCAGGGCCATCAACTTTATAAAAATAATACGAATATTTTTTTAAAGTTTTTTTGTAATAGACAGCACAGTATCTCAATGTTGAAGAAAATAAAAAACAAATAAAATTCGAAAATTTTCGTAAAATTTTTAACTTTTGCGGCTACCTAAGCGCTACCTAAACGGTGTTAAGAATCATTCCTAGGAAGTTTATTTGTTCTAAAAAGTTGCTTATTGGGATGTTAGATACATTTTTGTAGTTGACTGTTTCCTTGAATTTTGAACGGTTTGCTACCTATGGACCTGAACAGGGGGAAAAAGGTAAAAAAAATTGAATTTTTTAAAGTTTTTTGCGATTTTGATCTAAAATTATTTTTTTTTTTTAATTTTTTATGTTCATAATTTTTGTTCTTTATAAAAAGGGCTACAACTTTGCCTCAAAGAGTAAATTAAAATTCCGAACGGTTTGCAAGCTATGAGCCTGAGAAAATTATCACTTTTGGCAAAAATGACACCAGGGCCCCAAATCTTTGGGGGCCCATAAAAAAAAAGTGCATGACTTCTTTCACGTAGTGATGTCCGTATATGGGTTTTTTTTCGTGTTGCACTATGTAATTTCTGTTCATTTGTCGTTGACAAAAAAAGAAATTAAAAATTAAAAGCGGTTTATTCCATCTGAGAGATGGATGATGCTCAACCGTTAATCAAGTGTTGCCGAAGAGACTTTTAATAGAAAAAAGCATAGTGTATATGAAAAGTAAAATTCGTCCTAACTTACAAAGTAAAAACGAAAGAAAAACAGTCATGCCGTATCCCTTTCCATGTTACATGTAAGTTAAATAGGTGATGTTTACAACCAAATACACTACTACCGTTCAAAAAGTACTGATGATGAAATTGCGTAGCTGCTTTCGAAAATGCATTCTACTCGGCTAGTAGCTGTAGAAAAATTTGCTTTTTTCAAATTAAACGGAAAATAATAATTTCTTCTAATAAAAAGAAATTATATAAACGTAAGCCAAACTAAAATCAAAAATTTATATTATTCTTAATATAAATATCTGCTTTTTGCAAACTAAAGTTTCTTTCAACATTAACGGAAAAATAATAATTTCTTCTAATAAAAAGAAATTATATGAACTTAAGCCAAACTAAAATCAAAAATTTGTATTAAGAAACAATTAGTTCAACAATAAACAAGTAAGAGCGCTATATTCGGCTGTGCCGAATCTTATATACCCTTCACGTTGGTCTTTAAATATACCCAGCCGAGTAATTTTGTACTGCAAATAATATAATAAAAAACCTTGTGCGAGTTTTAAAGCCCATAGAAAAAATAACAAAATTTTAACGTTCGTATGAATAATAGAAATAGATGAAGAAGATTTGAGGTCGAGAGTTTTTAAAGTTTTCGACATTATTCATATTTAAAGGTTAATAAAACTTATTAAATGTTCTAGTCCCCCTGCTCTTCACCAACTTTTTCACCAAAATGTATGAGTTATTTGATTATTACTTTTTGTAGAATATTCGAAGTCGATAGCTGTAATAATTTTCCAGAAGTAGCGCATCGAAAATTTTATAAAAATTGTTAATTTGTATGGGAGCTACCCCTTCTTCACCCCCCATCCGAAAATCTTTCTCTTCACAGCGTAGCCCTTAGCGTGCAATTACTTTTTGTAGAACATTTCATTTCGATATCTGTTATAGTTTCCGAGATATAGCGTATCGAATATTTGAAAATAATTGTCGATTTGTATGGGAGCTACCCCTTTTTTTGCCCCCACCCAAAAAATTTTTTCTCTAAGGCGTAGCCCTTATCGTGCAATTTTTTTTTTCTAGAACATTTCATTTCGATATCTGTTATAGTTTCCGAGATATAGCGTATCGAATATTTGATAATAATTGTCGATTTGTATGGGAGCTACCCCTTTTTTTGCCCCCACCCAAGAAATTTTTTCCTTAAGGCGTAACCCTTAGCGTGCAATTACTTTTTGTAGAACATTTCATTTCGATATCTGTTACAGTTTCCGAGATATAGCGTATCGAATATTTGATAATAATTGTCGATTTGTATGGGAGCTACCCCTTTTTTTGGCCCCACTCGAAAATTTTTTTCTTAAAAGCGTAGCCCTTAGCGTGCAATTACTTTTTGTAGAACATTTCATTTCGATATCTGTTATAGTTTCCGAGATATAGCGTATCGAATATATAATAATAATTGTCGATTTGTATGGGAGCTACCCCTTTTTTTGCCCCCACCCAAAAAATTTTTTCCTTAAGGCGTAACCCTTAGCGTGCAATTACTTTTTGTGGAACATTTCATTTCGATATCTGTTATAGTTTCCGAGATATAGCGTATCGAATATTTGATAATAATTGTCGATTTGTATGGGAGCTACCCCTTTTTTTGCCCCCACCCAAAAAATGTTTTCTCTAAGGCGTAGCCCTTAGCGTGCAATTACTTTTTGTAGAACATTTCATTTCGATATCTGTTATAGTTTCAGGGATATAGCGTATCGAATATTTGATAATAATTGTCGATTTGTATGGGAGCTACCCCTTTTTTTGCCCCCACCCAAAAAATGTTTTCTCTAAGGCGTAGCCCTTAGCGTGCAATTACTTTTTCTAGAACATTTCATTTCGATATCTGTTATAGTTTCCGAGATATAGCGTATCGAATATTTGATAATAATTGTCGATTTGTATGGGAGCTACCCCTTTTTTTGCCCCCACCCAAGAAATTTTTTCCTTAAGGCGTAACCCTTAGCGTGCAATTACTTTTTGTAGAACATTTCATTTCGATATCTGTTACAGTTTCCGAGATATAGCGTATCGAATATTTGATAATAATTGTCGATTTGTATGGGAGCTACCCCTTTTTTTGCCCCCACTCGAAAATTTTTTTCTTAAAAGCGTAGCCCTTAGCGTGCAATTACTTTTTGTAGAACATTTCGTTTCGATATCTGTTATAGTTTCCGAGATATAGCGTATCGAATATATAATAATAATTGTCGATTTGTATGGGAGCTACCCCTTTTTTTGCCCCCCCCCCCAAAAAATTTTTTCTTTGATGCGTAGCACTTAGCGTGCAATTACTTTTTGCGGAACATTTCATTTCGATATCTGTTATAGTTTCCGAGATATAGCGTATCGACAATTATTATCAAATAATTGTCGATTTGTATGGGAGCTACCCCTTTTTTTGCCCCCACCCAAAAAATTTTTTCTTTAAGGCGTAGCCCTTAGCATGCAATTACTTTTTGTAGAACATTTTAAGTCGATAGCTGTTACAGTTTACGAGATATAGCGCATAAAATATTTCACCAAATTTGTGCAATTGTAGAAAAAATACCCCTTCCCCTGGTCCTATCTGAAAAAATTTTTTCCATTATTTAGGTCCCTTCTTTGGGAGTATCCGTGCCAAGTTTTGTGGCAAGAATGACTATACTTACTGAGATATATAGGGATATATGCACGGATTTTGTCCTAAAAAAATGGGTTACTCTGGGTTTTCGCTTATATCTCGGTCAATAGTGAACCGATTTTATTGATTTTAAATAGCGATTGTCTCCAGAATATTTCTAATAGTTTGACACCATTAACTGGTCTGTATCTTTTTATTTGACTCCGGAAACATGATTTCAACAGACGGACAGACGGACATCGCTAAATCGACTTCCCTATCTATAAGGATCCAGAATATATATACTTTATGGGGTCGCAAATGAATAATAAAGAAATTACAAACGGAATGACAAAGTGATATATGCCCTATCACTATGTGAAGGGTATAAAAAAATTATCATATATTTAGAATATTTATTATTAACATTTGAGTTCAGTTTTGCATATTAATATAACATTCATGCCATTTTTGCTAGGTTGAAGTCCAAAATCATCAACATTTTTGACCAAAATAATTATTTTTTAACTTTTGAGAGTAATTTTGCATTTTAATAATAAATCCATGCCATTTCAGCTAGGATAAAGGCCAAAATCATCATACATAATAACAAAAATATTTCTTTTTATATTTTTTAACTCTTGATGGTAATTTCGCATATTAGTATAACATTCATGCCATTTCGGCTAGGTTGAAGTCCAAAATCATCAACATTTTTGACAAAAATAATTATTATTTAATGTTTAACTTTTGAGGGTAATTTTGCATATTAATATTAAATCCATGCCATTTCAGCTTAGATAAAGCCCAAAATCATCATAAATAATACCAAAAATATTTCTTTTCATAATTTCTTGATGGTGATTTCGCATATAAATATTACATTCTTGCCAATTCGGCTAGGATGAAGCCCAAATCATCATTGATTTTGGCTAGGTTAAATTCAATAATCATCAAAATTATTGACAAAAAATATATATTTTATTATCTTTTATTTATAGGGTTTGTTGTTGGTTAAGTTTGTCTATATGCATTTCATTGGCTCTTCCACCAAATCATCAGTAGACTTCAACCCAAATCTTAAAAAAATATTTTCTGTCTTAATATCATAACCTCAATAAACAAAATGAGAATTACTATAAGCAAACCAAAACGTTTAAGTTTTTTTAAGAATCCAACAAACCATTATTCGCTTGTTTTATTATACACTTTTGAGATCAATTTTGCATATATATATAACATGACATGCCATTTCAGCTGGGATTAAGCCCAAAATTATCATAAATAATAACAAAAATATTTCTTTTCATAATTTTAAAATTTTGATGGTTATTTCGCATGTTATGCCATTTCGGCTAGCCTGAGGCCCAAACCATCAAAATTATTAACAAAAATAATTTGTAGGAGTTATTTACTTCAGCTTAAGGTCATTTGTTGAAAAACAAATAAATAAAAACACAATGATATTTATGTATACTATATGTTCTTACACATACATATGTCTGTGTTAAATTATATTTATTTTCTTATATTGTTGAAAAAGATTTTTCCAATATTTCGGTCAACTTTGTTGACCATCATCAGGGATCTGACAAAATACAATAACAAAAACATTAACAACATTAAAAACACTTTTTTTATATAAATTAATATTAACTTATTAAACATAATATTTTTATATTTATATTTATATTTTTATATTATATATTTTATACTTATATTTATATCACGTCTGTGTTCAAGTGTTTTTTTTTGTCAACTGATATTTGTTTTCGTTTTACTGTGCTTGTCTACTATGTGCCTATACAATTGAGCGCATTTTTCTGTGTCTGTTTTATAGTTAAGTCTTTTGTTTGGCGGGGTGTCAATTATATGCAACATCTCAAGCATAAATCTCTTCTTATAGTTGCTCTCTTGCTGTAAAACTCTCGTGTTATTAAACTCTGCTGTATGGCCTGTTCTCGCACAGTGGGCTGCTAGTGCGGTTTTTGGCTCCATAGGTTTATCTCTTGCCTTCTGGTCCGATTTGTGTGAAGCAATCCGTGCCTTTAGTTTTGTTCCTGTTGTGCCTATGTAAACCATACTGCAATCGTTAATTTTGTCCCCACTGCAACCAATTTTGTATATAAGATTTCACTTTTCATCTCTGTCAAGTTTGGATTTTGTTTTACTAAACAGTCCGTTGACACTGTTGTATGTTTTAAACGCTATATTGTATTTATCTTGGCCATAAATGTTCGAGTTTCTGATAGCCCAGGTATATATAGCATCGATTTGTAATTTTTCGGTCTGTCATTGTCATTCGGCTCTTTTCGTTTTTTGTGTTTCACGAAGTGTAAAAGGTCTTTTATAGTTTTATGGGGAAAATCGTTTTGCTTCAATATGTTGTTTATTATCTCGATGTTGTTCTTGTGAAAGTCATTGTGACTTATTTCCACAATTCTTTTTATGAAATTTGTGGCCGTATTTATGATTGTTCTTCTAGGATGCTTTGAGTAAAAATTGAGAAGTCTTCCAGATGAGTTAGGTTTTTTGTACCAATTAAGTTTAAGTACTTCTCCCGTACGAATTACTTCACAATCCAAGTAAGGTAATTTATCGTTATCTTCCTTTTCCATCGTATATTTTATCTGTCTGTTATATGAATTGAGTATTTTTAATGTATCGTCAGCTGAGTCAATCTTTACAATTACAAAATATGCCATCTACATATTTTGTTAAGATCTTTGGTTTGTCTCCATTCGTTCTATTGATTGATCTAGCAACTCCTCCGTCACAATATCCGCGATTATAGGAGAGGCCAGTGATCCCATAGGTAGTCATTTTCGTTGTTTGTGAACATATTTGTCATATTTGAAATATCTTGTGTCCATTATACAGAACTTAAGCAACTCTTAATGTAAATTTTTTGATATTTTTGTGTATTGTTCCACACAGTTCCATTTTCTTCAATTATATTGAGTGCTAATTTTATTGGGATACTAGGAAACAATGACACAACGTCAAAGGATATCAACATTTCGTTGTTCTCTATCCTAAGGTCACTCACTTTTCTTTTAAATTCTATAGCATCGTTAACATTATATTTAGAATCTTTTGTTAGATTCTTTAAAATATTAGTCATGTACTTGCATAACTTATATCCCGGAGAATTTATTGAGGAACAGATAGGTCTTAATGGTGTATTTTCTTTATGGATTTTTGGTAGACCATATAAACGGGGAGAATAAGGGAAAGGTTGATTTTGTTGTTGGTAGTGCATGCTTCGGTCCCAACGAAAGTAGCCACTTTACATTTGTAGGTATATTTTCCCTTGTTTTGTTTACAAACCAATCTTCATTTATTTTAATGTTATTTATTTTCATCTGTTCATCCTTTAATGTTTGGAGTTTCCTTACGTGCGTTAGTTTTTGCGTGTTCTCAATATTTTTGTAAATTATATGTTCACTTTCAAGAAGTTATATAAGGTCTTGTGCACCCAATATATTAGTCATCTTTTCTAAAGTTTTGTTTATAATCTGTGTTTCTCGGTGTATTTGTTTGTGTTTTTGTTGTACTAATAACCGAAGAATAATAATGTGGAAATTGTAAATATGTTTCCTTAATACCTTCGACAAATTATGATCTAATTTGGTATTAACTTTAAACATATTATAAATATTTTTCGTTGCATTGTTTATGAAATTTGGTACAATACCTACTTGTTTACATTTAATTAAGAAGGTCGTAGATGACTTTAACTTTGCGAGTTTTCTGTTGTGTCTAGAATAGTTGTTAACATTGTTGTTGGTGTTTTTATTGTATTTTATCTTGGTGGTTTTGTATAATTCCATTTTTTTTTTTGACTATACGTTGCGGTGTGCCTTCCGTGTTTTATGTTGAGAACTTTATAGTTGTTTAACCTGGACAGTTTATATGTAGGAGTTATTTACTTCAGCTTAAGGTCATTTATTGAAAAACAAAAAAATAAAAACAGAGAGAATCAGAAACTCGAACATTTATGACCAAAATAAATATAATCTAGCGTTTAAAACATACAACAGTGTCAACGGACTGTTTAGTAAAACAAAATCCAAACTTGGCAGAGATGAAAAATCAAGTCTTATATACAAAATTGGTTGCAGTGGGGACAAAATTAACGATTGCAATATGGTTTACATAGGCACAACAGGAGCAAAACTAAAGGCACGGATTGCTTCACACAAATCGGACCAGAAGGTAAAAGATAAACCTATGGAGCAAAAAACCGCACTAACAGCCCACTGTGCGAGAGCAGGCCATACAGCAGATTTTATTAACACGAGAGTTTTACAGCAAGAGAGCAACTATTAGAAGAGATTTATGCTTGAGATGTTGCATATAATTGACACCCCGCCAAACAAAAGACTTAACTATAAAACAGACATAGAAAACTGCGCTCAATTGTTATGTTTTTGTTATTGTATTTTGTCAGATCCCTGATGATGGACAACAAAGTTGACCGAAATATTGGAAAAATCTTTTTCAGCAATATAAGAAAATAAATATAATTTAACACAGCCATATGTATGTGTAAAAACATATATACATAAATATCAATGTGTTTTTATTTATTTGTTTTTCAACAAATGACCTTAAGCTGAAGTAAATAACTCCTACATATAAACTGTCCAGGTCAAACAACTATAAATTTCTCAAAAATAATTTCTTTTTATTACTTTTAACCTTTGAGTTCCATTTTGTATATTAATATTAAATGCATGGTATTTCGGCTAGGTTGAATTTAATAATCATCAAAATTATTGACAAAAAAGATATTTATTTTATTATTAACTTTTCGAGTTCAATTTTGCATATTAATATAACATTCATGCCATTTCGGCTAGGTTGAAGTCCAAAATCATCAAAATTTTTATCAAAAATAATTATTTTTATAATTTTTAACTTTTGAGGGTAGTTTTGCATATAAGTATTAAATGCATGCCATTTCAGCTCGGAAAAAAACAAAAATCATCATAAATAATAACAAAAATATTTCTTTTCATAACTTTCAACTCTTGATGGTAATTTCGCATATAAATATTACACTCTTGCCAATTCGGCTAGCCTGAGGCACAATTCATCGAAATTATTAACAAAAATAATTTCTTTTTATTATTTTTAACCTTTGAGGCCCATTTTGTATATTAATATTAAATGCATGGAATTTCGGCTAGGTTGAATTCAATAATCATCAAAATTATTGGCAAAAAAAAATATTTATTTTATTCAAAATTATTTATAGGGTTTGTTGTTGGTTAAGTTTGTCTATATGCATTTCATTGGTTCTTACACCAAATCATCAGTAGACTTCAACCCAAATTCTTAAAAAACTCATGAATATTTTCTGTCTTTATATAATAACCTCAATAAACAAAATGAGAATTACTATAAGAAAACCAAAATGTTCAAGTTTTTTTAAGAATCCAACAAACCATTATTCGCTATTCGCTTGTTTTGATTTTCTTTTCCCCCCTACATTTGAATAACCCTTGGTTATTACTAAATGTATTATAAGGGCTACCGAAAACAAAACCTTGTTGTTTAACAACACTTTTTAAAATATTAGTTAGGATTTAATCCCATATTTCTTGTTTTTTTATAGGGTTTGTTGTTGGTTAAGTTTGTTTATATGAATTTCATTGGTTCTTACACCAAATCATCAGTAGACTTCAACCCAAATTCTTAAAAAACTCAGGAATATTTTCTGTCTTTATATAATAACCTCAATAAACAAAATGAGATTTACTATAAGAAAACCAAAGCGTTCAAGTTTTTTTAAGAATCCAACGAACAATTTTTCGCTATTCACTTGTTTTGATTTTCTTTTTCCCCCTACATTTGAATAACCCTTGGTTATTACTAAATGTATTATAAGGGATACCGAAAACAAAACCTTGTTGTTTAACAACACTTTTTAAAATATTAGTCAGGATTTAATCCCATATTTCTTGTTTATTTATAGGGTTTGTTGTTGGTTAAGTTTGTTTATATGCATTTCATTGGTTCTTACACCAAATCATCAGTAGACTTCAACCCAAATTCTTAAAAAACTCATGCATATTTTCTGTCTTTATATAATAACTTCAATAAACAAAACGAGAATTACTATAAGAAAACCAAAATGTTCAAGTTTTTTTAAGAATCCAACAAACCATTATTCGCTAGTTTTGATTGTCTTTTTCCCCCTACATTTGAATAACCCTTGGTTATTACTAAATGTATTATAAGGGCTACAGAAAACAAAACCTTGTTGTTTAACAACACTTTTTAAAATATTAGTTAGGATTTAATCCCATATTTCTTGTTTATTTATAGGGTTTGTTGTTAGTTAAGTTTGTCTACATGCATTTCATTGGTTCTTACACCAAATCATCAGTAGACTTCAACCCAAATTCTTAAAAAACTCATGAATATTTTCTGTCTTTATATAATAACCTCAATAAACAAACTGAGAATTACTATAAGAAAACCAAAACGTTCAAGTTTTTTTAAGAATTCAACAAACCATTATTCGCTATTCGCTTGTTTTGATTTTCTTTTTCCCCCTACATTTGAATAACCCTTGGTTATTACTAAATGTATTATAAGGGCTACAGAAAACAAAACCTTGTTGTTTAACAACACTTTTTAAAATATTAGTTAGGATTTAATCCCATATTTCTTGTTTATTTATAGGGCTTGTTGTTGGTTAAGTTTGTCTTTATGCATTTCATTAGTTCTTACACCAAATCATCAGTAGACTTCAACCCAAATTCTTAAAAAACTCATGAATATTTTCTGTCTTTATATAATAATCTCAATAAATAAAATGAGAATTACTATAAGAAAACCAAAACGTTCAAGTTTTTTTAAGAATCCAACCAAACATTATTCGCTATTCGCTTGTTTTGATTTTCTTTTTCCCCTTACATTTGAATAACCATTGGTTATTACTAAATGTATTATAAGGGCTACCGAAAACAAAACCTTGTTGTTTAACAACACTTTTTAAAATATTAGTTAGGATTTAATCCCATATTTCTTGTTTATTTATAGGGTTTGTTGTTGGTTAAGTTTGTCTATATGCATTTCATTGGTTCTTACACCAAATCATCAGTAGACTTCAACCCAAATTCTTAAAAAACTCATGAATATTCTGTCTTTATATAATAACCTCAATAAACAAAATGAGAATTACTATAAGAAAACCAAAGCGTTCAAGTTTTGTTTAAGAATCCAACCAACAATTATTCGCTATTCGCTTGTTTTGATTTTCTTTTTCCCCTTATATTTGAATAACCACTGGTTATTACTAAATGTATTATAAGGGCTACCGAAAACAATACCTTGTTGTTTAACAACACTTTTTAAAATATTAGTTAGGAAATAATCCCATATTTCTTGTTTATTTATAGGGTTTGTTGTTGGTTAAGTTTGTCTATATGCATTTCATTGGTTCTTACACCAAATCATCAGTAGACTTCAACCCAAATTCTTAAAAAACTCATGAATATTTTCTGTCTTTATATAATAACCTCAATAAACAAAATGAGATTTACTATAAGAAAACCAAAACGTTCAAGTTTTTTTAAGAATCCAACAAACCATTATTCGCTATTCGCTTGTTTTGATTTTCTTTTTCCCCTTACATTTGAATAACCATTGGTTATTACTAAATGTATTATAAGGGCTACCGAAAACAAAACCTAGTTGTTTAACAAAACTTTTTAAAATATTAGTTAGGATTTAATCCCATATTTCTTGTTTATTTATAGGGTGTTGTTGTTGGTTAAGTTTGTCTATATGCATTTCATTGGTTCTTACACCAAATCATCAGTAGACTTCAACCCAAATTCTTAAAAAACTCATGAATATTTTCTGTCTTTATATAATAACCTCAATAAACAAAATGAGAATTACTATAAGAAAACCACAACGTTCAAGTTTTTTTAAGAATCCAACGAACCATTTTTTGCTATTCGCTTGTTTTAATTTTCTTTTTCCCCCTACATTTGAATAACCCTTGGTTATAACTAAATGTATTATAAGGGCTACCGAAAACAAAACCTTGTTGTTTAACAACACTTTTAAAAATATATGTTAGGATTTAATCCCATATTTCTTGTTTATTTATAGGGTTTGTTGTTGGTTAAGTTTGTTTATATGCATTTCATTG
Source organism: Melanophora roralis (assembly GCA_963583895.1). Lineage (NCBI taxonomy): Eukaryota > Metazoa > Arthropoda > Insecta > Diptera > Rhinophoridae > Melanophora > Melanophora roralis. The sequence goes on along the minus strand of OY757189.1, from coordinate 59,798,157 downwards.
GTTCTTACACCAAATCATCAGTAGACTTCAACCCAAATTCTTAAAAAACTCATGAATATTTTCTGTCTTTATATAATAACTTCAATAAACAAAACGAGAATTACTATAAGAAAACCAAAACGTTCAAGTCTTTTTAAGAATCCAACAAACCATTATTCGCTAGTTTTGATTTTCTTTTTCCCCCTACATTTGAATAACCCTTGGTTATTACTAAATATATTATAAGGGCTACAGAAAACAAAACCTTGTTGTTTAACAACACTTTTTAAAATATTAGTTAGGATTTAATCCCATATTTCTTGTTTATTTATAGGGTTTGTTGTTGGTTAAGTTTGTCTTTATGCATTTCATTGGTTCTTACACCAAATCATCAGTAGACTTCAACCCGAATTCTTAAAAAACTCATGAATATTTTCTGTCTTTATATAATAACCTCAATAAACAAAATGAGAATTACTATAAGAAAACCAAAACGTTCAAGTTTTTTTAAGAATCCAACCAAACATTAATCGCTATTCGCTTGTTTTGATTTTCTTTTTCCCCTTACATTTGAATAACCATTGGTTATTACTAAATGTATTATAAGGGCTACCGAAAACAAAACCTTGTTGTGTAAAACACTTTTTAAAATATTAGTTAGGATTTAATCCCATATTTCTTGTTTATTATAGGGTTTGTTGTTGGTTAAGTTTATCAATATGCGTTTCATTGGTTCTTACACCAAATCATTAGTAGACTTCAACCCAAATTCTTAAAAAACTCAGGAATATTTTCTGTCTTTATATAATAACCTCAATAAACAAAATGAGATTTACTATAAGAAAACCAAAGCGTTCAAGTTTTTTTAAGAATCCAACGAACAATTTTTCGCTATTCACTTGTTTTGATTTTCTTTTTCCCCCTACATTTGAATAACCCTTGGTTATTACTAAATGTATTATAAGGGATACCGAAAACAAAACCTTGTTGTTTAACAACACTTTTTAAAATATTAGTCAGGATTTAATCCCATATTTCTTGTTTATTTATAGGGTTTGTTGTTGGTTAAGTTTGTTTATATGCATTTCATTGGTTCTTACACCAAATCATCAGTAGACTTCAACCCAAATTCTTAAAAAACTCATGAATATTTTCTGTCTTTATATAATAACTTCAATAAACAAAACGAGAATTACTATAAGAAAACCAAAACGTTCAAGTCTTTTTAAGAATCCAACAAACCATTATTCGCTAGTTTTGATTTTCTTTTTCCCCCTACATTTGAATAACCCTTGGTTATTACTAAATATATTATAAGGGCTACAGAAAACAAAACCTTGTTGTTTAACAACACTTTTAAAAATATAAGTTAGGATTTAATCCCATATTTCTTGTTTATTTATAGGGTTTGTTGTTGGTTAAGTTTGTTTATATGCATTTCATTGGTTCTTACACCAAATCATCAGTAGACTTCAACCCAAATTCTTAAAAAACTCATGAATATTTTCTGTCTTTATATAATAACTTCAATAAACAAAACGAGAATTACTATAAGAAAACCAAAACGTTCAAGTCTTTTTAAGAATCCAACAAACCATTATTCGCTAGTTTTGATTTTCTTTTTCCCCCTACATTTGAATAACCCTTGGTTATTACTAAATATATTATAAGTGCTACAGAAAACAAAACCTTGTTGTTTAACAACACTTTTTAAAATATTAGTTAGGATTTAATCCCATATTTCTTGTTTATTTATAGGGTTTGTTGTTGGTTAAGTTTGTCTTTATGCATTTCATTGGTTCTTACACCAAATCATCAGTAGACTTCAACCCGAATTCTTAAAAAACTCATGAATATTTTCTGTCTTTATATAATAACCTCAATAAACAAAATGAGAATTACTATAAGAAAACCAAAACGTTCAAGTTTTTTTAAGAATCCAACCAAACATTAATCGCTATTCGCTTGTTTTGATTTTCTTTTTCCCCTTACATTTGAATAACCATTGGTTATTACTAAATGTATTATAAGGGCTACCGAAAACAAAACCTTGTTGTGTAACAACACTTTTTAAAATATTAGTTAGGATTTAATCCCATATTTCTTGTTTATTTATAGGGTTTGTTGTTGGTTAAGTTTATCAATATGCGTTTCATTGGTTCTTACACCAAATCATTAGTAGACTTCAACCCAAATTCTTAAAAAACTCAGGAATATTTTCTGTCTTTATATAATAACCTCAATAAACAAAATGAGATTTACTATAAGAAAACCAAAGCGTTCAAGTTTTTTTAAGAATCCAACGAACAATTTTTCGCTATTCACTTGTTTTGATTTTCTTTTTCCCCCTACATTTGAATAACCCTTGGTTATTACTAAATGTATTATAAGGGATACCGAAAACAAAACCTTGTTGTTTAACAACACTTTTTAAAATATTAGTCAGGATTTAATCCCATATTTCTTGTTTATTTATAGGGTTTGTTGTTGGTTAAGTTTGTTTATATGCATTTCATTGGTTCTTACACCAAATCATCAGTAGACTTCAACCCAAATTCTTAAAAAACTCATGCATATTTTCTGTCTTTATATAATAACTTCAATAAACAAAACGAGAATTACTATAAGAAAACCAAAATGTTCAAGTTTTTTTAAGAATCCAACAAACCATTATTCGCTAGTTTTGATTGTCTTTTTCCCCCTACATTTGAATAACCCTTGGTTATTACTAAATGTATTATAAGGGCTACAGAAAACAAAACCTTGTTGTTTAACAACACTTTTTAAAATATTAGTTAGGATTTAATCCCATATTTCTTGTTTATTTATAGGGTTTGTTGTTAGTTAAGTTTGTCTACATGCATTTCATTGGTTCTTACACCAAATCATCAGTAGACTTCAACCCAAATTCTTAAAAAAATCATGAATATTTTCTGTCTTTATATAATAACCTCAATATACAAAATGAGAATTACTATAAGAAAACCAAAACATTCAAGTTTTTTAAGAATCCAACGAACAATTATTCGCTAGTTTTGATTATCTTTTTCCCCCTACATTTGAATAACCTTTGGTTATTACTAAATGTATTATAAGGGCTACAGAAAACAAAACCTTGTTGTTTAACAACACTTTTTAAAATATGAGTTAGGATTTAATCCCATATTTCTTGTTTATTTATAGGGTTTGTTGTTGGTTAAGTTTGTCTATATGCATTTCATTGGTTCTTACACCAAATCATCAGTAGACTTCAACCCAAATTCTTAAAAAACTCATGAATATTTTCTGTCTTTATATAATAACCTCAATAAACAAAATGAGAATTACTATAAGAAAACCAAAACGTTCAAGTTGTTTTAAGAATCCAACCAAACATTATTCGCTATTCGCTTGTTTTGATTTTCTTTTTCCCCTTACATTTGAATAACCATTGGTTATTACTAAATGTATTATAAGGGCTACCGAAAACAAAACCTTGTTGTTTAACAACACTTTTTAAAATATTAGTTAGGATTTAATCCCATATTTTTTGTTTATTTATAGGGTTTGTTGTTGGTTAAGTTTGTCTATATGCATTGCATTGGTTCTTACACCAAATCATCAGTAGACTTCAACCCAAATTCTTAAAAAACTCATGAATATTTTCTGTCTTTATATAATAACCTCAATAAACAAAATGAGAATTACTATAAGAAAACCAAAGCGTTCAAATTTTTTTAAGAATCCAAACAACCATTATTCGCTTGTTTTGATTTTCTTTTTCCCCTTACATTTGAATAACCATTGGTTATTACTAAATGTATTATAAGGGCTACCGAAAACAAAACCTTGTTGTTTAACAACACTTTTTAAAATATTAGTTAGGATTTAATCCCATATTTCTTGTTTATTTATAGGGTTTATTGTTAGTTAAGTTTGTCTATATGTATTTCATTGGTTCTTACACCAAATCATCAGTAGACTTCAACCCAAATTCTTAAAAAACTCATGAATATTTTCTGTCTTTATATAATAACCTCAATAAACAAAATGAGAATTACTATAAGAAAACCAAAACGTTCAAGTTTTTTTAGGAATCCAACGAACAATTTTTCCGTATTCGCTTGTTTTGATTTTCTTTTTCCCCCTACATTTGAATAACCCTTGGTTATTACTAATTGTATTATAAGGGCTACCGAAAACAAAACCTTGTTGTTTAACAACACTTTTTAAAATATTAGTTAGGATTTAATCCCATATTTCTTGTTTGTTTATAGGGTTTGTTGTTGGTTAAGTTTGTCTATATGCATTTCATTGGTTCTTACACCAAATCATCAGTAGACTTCAACCCAAATTCTTAAAAAACTCATGAATATTTTCTGTCTTTATATAATAACTTCAATAAACAAAACGAGAATTACTATAAGAAAACCAAAATGTTCAAGTTTTTTTAAGAATCCAACAAACCATTATTCGCTAGTTTTGATTGTCTTTTTCCCCCTACATTTGAATAACCCTTGGTTATTACTAAATGTATTATAAGGGCTACAGAAAACAAAACCTTGTTGTTTAACAACACTTTTTAAAATATTAGTTAGGATTTAATCCCATATTTCTTGTTTATTTATAGGGTTTGTTGTTGGTTAAGTTTGTCTATATGCATTTCATTGGTTCTTACACAAAATCATCAGTAGACTTCAACCCAAATTCTTAAAAAACTCATGAATATTTTCTGTCTTTATATAATAACCTCAATAAACAAAATGAGAATTACTATAAGGAAACCAAAACGTTCAAGTTTTTTTTAAGAATCCAACCAAACATTTTTCGCTATTCGCTTGTTTTGATTTTCTTTTTCCCCTTACATTTGAATAACCATTGGTTATTACTAAATGTATTATAAGGGCTACCGAAAACAAAACCTTGTTGTTTAACAATACTTGTTAAAATATTAGTTAGGATTTAATCCCATATTTCTTGTTTATTTATAGGGTTTGTTGTTGGTTAAGTTTATCTATTTGCGTTTCATTGGTTCTTACACCAAATCATTAGTAGACTTCAACCCAAATTCTTAAAAAACTCATGAATATTTTCTGTCTTTATATAATAACCTCAATAAACAAAATGAGAATTACTATAAGAAGACCAAAGCGTTCAAGTTTTTTTAAGAATCCAACCAACCATTATTCGCTATTCGCTTGTTTTGATTTTCTTTTTCCCCTTACATTTGAATAACCATTGGTTATTACTAAATGTGTTATAAGGGCTACCGAAAACAAAACCTTGTTGTTTAACAACACTTTTTAATATACTACTTAGGATTTAATCCCTAATTTTTTGTTTATTTATAGGGTTTGTTGTTGGTTAAGTTTGTCTATATGCATTTCATTGGTTCTTACACCAAATCATCAGTAGACTTCAACCCAAATTCTTAAAAAACTCATGAATATTTTCTGTCTTTATATAATAACCTCAATAAACAAAATGAGAATTACTTTAAGGAAACCAAAACGTTTAAGTTTTTTTAAGAATCCAACAAACGATTATTCGCTAGTTTTTATTGTCTTTTTCCCCCTACATTTGAATAACCCTTGGTTATTACTAAATGTATTATAAGGGCTACCGAAAACAAAACCTTGTTGTTTAACAACACTTTTTAAAATATTAGTTAGGATTTAATCCCATATTTCTTGTTTATTTATAGGGTTTGTTGTTGGTTAAGTTTGTCTATATGCATTTCATTGGTTCTTACACCAAATCATCAGTAGACTTCAACCCAAATTCTTAAATAACTTCAATAAACAAAACGAGAATTACTATAAGAAAACCAAAATGTTCAAGTTTTTTTAAGAATCCAACAAACCATTATTCGCTAGTTTTGATTGTCTTTTTCCCCCTACATTTGAATAACCCTTGGTTATTACTAAATGTATTATAAGGGCTACAGAAAACAAAACCTTGTTGTTTAACAACACTTTTTAAAATATTAGTTAGGATTTAATCCCATATTTCTTGTTTATTTATAGGGTTTGTTGTTGGTTAAATTTGTCTATATGCATTTTATTGGTTCTTACACCAAATCATCAGTAGACTTCAACCCAAATTCTTAAAAAACTCATGAATATTTTCTGTCTTTATATAATAACCTCAATAAACAAAATGAGAATTACTATAAGGAAACCAAAACTTTCAAGTTTTTTTAAGAATCCAACCAAACATTATTCGCTATTCGCTTGTTTTGATTTTCTTTTTCCCCTTACATTTGAATAACCATTGGTTATTACTAAATGTATTATAAGGGCTACCGAAAACAAAACCTGGTTGTTTAACAACACTTTTTAAAATATTAGTTAGGATTTAATCCCATATTTCTTGTTTATTTATAGGGTTTGTTGTTGGTTAAGTTTATCTATATGCGTTTCATTGGTTCTTACACCAAATCATTAGTAGACTTCAACCCAAATTCTTAAAAAACTCATGAATATTTTCTGTCTTTATATAATAACCTAAATAAACAAAATGAGAATTACTATAAGAAACCCAAAGCGTTCAAATTTTTTTAAGAATCCAACCAACCATTATTCGCTTTTCGCTTGTTTTGATTTTCTTTTTCCCCTTACATTTGAATAACCATTGGTTATTACTAAATGTATTATAAGGGCTACCGAAAACAAAACTTTGTTGTTAAACAACACTTTTTAAAATATTAGTTAGGATTTAATCCCATATTTTTTGTTTATTTATAGGGTTTGTTGTTGGTTAAGTTTGTCTATATGCATTTCATTGGTTCTTACACAAAATCATCAGTAGACTTCAACCCAAATTCTTAAAAAACTCATGAATATTTTCTGTCTTTATATAATAACCTCAATAAAAAAAAATGAGAATTACTATAAGAAAACCAAAACGTTCAAGTTTTTTTAAGAATCCAACAAACCATTATTTGCTATTCACTTGTTTTGATTTTCTTTTTCCCCTTACATTTGAATAACCATTGGTTATTACTAAATGTATTATAACTAACTAATATTTTAAGAAGTGTTTGTTTAAAATTATTATTTTAGATAGGATAAAGCCGCAAATTATCATAAATAATAACAAAAAAAATTCTTTTCATAATTTTTAACTCTTGATGGTAATTTCGCATATAAATATTACATTCATGCCAATTCGGCAAGGCTGGAGCCCAAATCATCATCATTAATAACAAAACTAATTTCTGTTTATCATTTTTAACCTTTGAGGTCCTTTTGTATATTAATATTAAATTCATGGTATTTTGGCTAGGTTAAATTCCACAATAACAAAATTATTGACAAAAAAAAATATTTATTTTATTATCAACTTTTGAGTTCAATTTTGCATATTAATATAACACTCATGCCATTTCAACTAAGTTGAACTCCAAAATCATCAACATTTTTTTCAAAATTAATTATTTTTATAATTTTTAACTTTTGCGGGTAGTTTTACATATTAATATTAAATACATGCCATTTCAGCTAGGATAAAGGCCAAAATTATCATAAATAATGGGCCTAAGGCCCAAATCATCAAAATTATTATCAAAAATAATTTCTTTTTATTATTTTTACCCTTTGAGGTCTATTTTGTATGTTAATGTTAAATCCATGATATTTCGGCTAGGTTAAATTCAACAATAACAAAATTATTGACAAAAAAAATATTTATTTTATTATCAACTTTTGATTTCAATTTTGCATATTAATATAACATTCATGCCATTTCAACTAGGTTGAACTCCAAAATCATCAACATTTTTGTCAAAATTAATTATTTTTATAATTTTTAACTTTTGCGGGTAGTTTTGCATATTAATATTAAATGCATGCCATTTCAGCTAGGATAAAGCCCAAAATTATCATAATTTTTAACTTTTGATGGTTATTTTGCATATTAATATAACATTCATGCCATTTCGGCTAGCTTGAAGTCCAAAATTATCATAAATATTAACAAAACTTTTTCTTTTCATAATTTTTATCTCTTGATAGTTATTTCGCATATTAATATTACATTCATGCCAATTCGGCTAGCCTGAGGCCCAAATCAGCAAAATTATTAACAAAAATAATTTCTTTTTATTATTTTTAACCTTTGAGTTCCATTTTGTATATTAATAGGTTGAATTCAATAATTATCAAAATTATTGACAAAAAAATATTTATTTTATTATTAACTTTTGAGTTCAATTTTGCATTTTGATATAACATTCATGCCATTTCGGCTAGGTTAAAGTCCAAAATCATCAACATTTTTGTCAAAAATAATTTAATGGAAAAAAAGCATAGTGTATATTGAACAGTAAACTTCGTCCTAACTTACAAAGTAAAAACGAAAGAAAACAGTCATGCCGTATCCATTTCTCTGTTACGTGTAAGTTAAATAGGTGATGTTTACAACCAAATACACTACTACCGTTCAAAGAGTACTGATGATGAAATTGATAGCTGCTTTCGAAAATGCATTCTACTCGGCTAGTATCGGTAAAAAAATCAGTTTTTTTTCAAAAATTAAAGTTTCTTTCCACATTAACGGAAAATAATAATTTCTTCTAATAAAAAGAAATTATATGAACTTAAGCTAAACTTAAAAGCAAAAATTTGTATTAAAACATATAACTCACACATGGCACGGTGCAAAATGATCTTTAATAATTTCTGTCCATTTGTCGTTGACAAAAAAAAAAGAAATTAAAATGATTAACCCCCTTGTATATAATATACAAGAATAAAAAGCATTTAATTCCATCTGAGAGATGGATGTTGCTCGACCGTTAGTCAAGTGTTGCCGAACAAGATTAATAAATAACAAGGTTACGACATAACAAATTGAAAACTTGCATTTTCTGCGCATGTGGTCAAATGACGTCACGAAACAGTCTCTCATTTAAAAATAATGTAAACATAACAGTGGGACAATTTCCTAACTTTTGGAGAAAATGTTTTCTAATTTGTTTTTTGTTAATCGTGTTATAAAAAAATTAAATGTTCAAATAATTTATAATATTAAATAACATTTAGAAAAAAAAAATTAAAACATTTAAAATTAGTTTATTGTTTTACTAAATTTTCGTTTGTGGTTATTTGTGTTTTGCTTGATTTCCGCATTAAGCGATCTTATTCTAAGGTTTATCCACACAAACCAAAATACTTCTAGCTTACCCATTTCATATTTTAAATTTTATTTCAAAATCTTCGTGTTTTAAATGTAATAAGCAAATTCTCTCCCTATATATTTTATTCGGTGTGACCAGATTTTCAAGTAAAGTTAACAAACAAAAACATAAGGCCAAAAAATAAATCTAATTTTTTAATGCGTTTTTAAAAAATTTCTTCGTTATAAAGATATTTTTCATAATATGGACGAAACATTTGTGTGCTAAAAATATTTAAAAAGAAAGTTTGTTTTAAAAATTTTGATTTTATTTACAAAAACTTGGTAACCCATACCTTAGGTAAGAAAAAAAAATAATATGTGCTCATATACAAGAGATTTTTAAAAAAGTTTTTAGCAGCAGGTGTTAATTTGCTGCCTGTTTTGGTAAAAAAAAATTTGTAAGATCCCTGCAGGAAATGTCAATAGATAATCACTAGAAACTCACTACTGACATTGTCACCAGTACTACTGTTAAGCTATACCTCAGACAATGCTCTTTGCTATTAACAAAAAATCAACTGCTGACATTGGTACTATTGACAAGGTGCTTCTTTTGGGGTCATATGTACACATTGAAACCAGCGATTAACTAGTACCTTTTAGCAATTTTAGTATACAGTACTACTGATAAGCTAAACCATTGTCAATGTGTTTTTGCAATAGACATTTAACATGCGTCTGTCATTGAAAACAAGTATGATTTGTGTATATAAATCACTTTTATAGCACAGCAGAAAAAATAAAAAAGGCCATAATGTTGCTGATACATTTTTGCATTTGACGGCAAACTGAAGCATTAATTTGCCGCTGACAGTTTTCTTTTCTTCTTATCAAAGCTTAATATAAAACTGTAGACGTACTGTTGACAATGTCGCCAAAAAGGCAACATAATAGTCGATAAAAGTGTTGACATGGGGACACTTGTTCCCAAGTTTCCTTCAGGGATATATATAAAAAAAAAACAAACATTTGTTTTTGTTTTAAATATAAACACTCACACACTATTCGTTAATTTTTTACAAAAACACGTAAAGTTTAGTAGTTTATTTGTAAACTTTTTTCATATAGACAAACACTTGAAACCAATAAAAAATCGAAACTATAAGATTACATTTACATGATGCAATTTTTTTAATATTCCTTCAATAAAATTTTTGTTTGTTGACAAAACGAGTTGAAGTGACTACTTTTCTACACAGTTCGTTAAAAACCGAAAATTTTCATTCAAGTTCATACTTACATGCATATATCATGAAAAATGCCTTCATGTACATTTTATTCAAGAAAAGAAAAAAAGATAATCTTTAATGTAAAAAGTTACATTGTAAGAAAGCATTTATAAAGGTATTTTTATTTTTACATGTGTGCCTCAATAAGTATTTAAAACCAATGACTGTTAAAATGAAAAAATGAAAATCAAAAAATAAAAAATATTATTTTTTTAAACTTATCTATAAAAATAATAATTATCGTTGTTACCCGTTTTTATCAAAATTAAAAAAATGACCGTCCTACTAAAAAAAAAAAATTACAGAGAACATGATATTCAACAAATATAGTTTAATACTATCAAAATGGTGAGCTTTACTTGATCCTACGATGTTTCATTGTGCCTGCTTTTTTCTTGAAAAATTATTTCGGTCCTGTTGGATTTGATTTTTTGACAAAAATACACTTTAAAATTCTTATTAAATAAAAATATAAACATAATAATTTGTTTCAACGAAAGACATAAGTGTTTTTACATTTTTGAGCAATATATTAAAATATTTTTTAATTTAACCAAAAAAATTTTTTATTACTGTCAGGCCGATTGCAAAATTTTATCCGAAGCTTTTTTTGTTTTTCATGGTTTTTTGGGAAAGAGTAAAAAGACACAGCTAAAATAAGATTTGTTAAGAACGCGGTCACAATTAGTTTTAGCACAATTTCTCACTTGAATTTTTCTGATCGTTTTGCATGCATTGCCCCACCGCACACTTCGTGTTTACGATTTGCTTCGAAATTTTAAATAAGTTTTTTTTGCTCTTATAGCTTTTAAATACACTTCGCACACAATTTTTATAATAACTATTATTTTTTTGCACTATATTTAATAAATTTAAATTAAAAATTCTTTTTAAATAACGAAATTCGACAAATTAATTTTTTGGAGAAATGTCAGAGTGATTTTAGTGCAGGGTTGTCAAATCTCACATAACATATAAATCTTTTCCGGCAAAATTAGGAATTAATCTAGAGCAATAATAATTTCAATTTTAGTGTCCATACAAAAAAAGCAAAGAGTAAGAGAATGACTGTCTTATTTTTTTAGGGATGTTGCACCTAATGAGAATAACAGACAAAAATTGGCGCCATGCTCATTGTTTAACGTAAGTTGACGTAGTTGTTTCTTTTTAACTTTGCCAGCCGTGTATAACAAAGGCTTGCTATAGTTCTTGTAATATTTCTTGTTTGGCACTAAAGGTTTCAAAAAACAGTGCTAAGTGCTGGTTTTCTTGTGGCTATAAATGCTTAAATAATTGTGTTAAAATTGATTCAGCATTATGCATAATTAACAGAAAGTTAATATTATTTTAAACGTTTATGGATACAAAAAAACAAAATTTTTTTGGGTAAAATTCAAATTAGATGATGTAGTGTGATTTAGTTGTTTTTCAAATATCTAGCGCTTTGTTTTTAAGCAATTAGAAACTTTGTATTATCAACTTATGACAACACTGATATAGCTTTGACAAAAGTATTCACACACTGAATAAATTCACAATGTATAAATTCATGCATTGATCAAACGAAGATAATTTTATTCAAGGCAGATTTTTGTTCAACTCATTAAAATCGCTTAAGAGTTTAACACCAGATAAAATCAAGATAAAACGTAATTATGCTATTCTCTGGTACGTAAACATACTACTGCGCCATTTTTCATTGTTAATAAGAAAATTCCAAACGAAATTGGGAATTTTCATTTGAAATTAAGAATTTTTATTTGTAATTGAGAAAATTCCAATAAAAAATGAGAAAATTTTACATGATATTGAGAAAAAAACCAAAAAAAATTGAAAATTTGAAATTAAAAATATTTTATATTAAATCAAGATTTGTTTTTAGAAAATGCCTTCTACCACCATCGTATTCAACTAATTTTTAAAACGCTTCATCGACGCGTTAAAAATAAAGCGCATTCTTGCAGTGCTTAATTTAATAAAACTATATGGTTGGAGAAAAAAACAATGTTTAGGCAAAGATAAATGTACCACACGTCAATCTTCTCCAATGTCGGAGATCAAAGGCTCGCTTTTAAGAAGAAATTAAAAACGTGTGTTATTACCACAGATTGCATATCACAACATTAAATTAGTTTAGTTTGGATCTGGAAGATAGGCCAGAATATATCTCTGCTACTTATTTAATAAAATTGCCTGCATAGATTTGTATTTACCTTTCCATATTTTTATTTATGTTGCGTTATGAATGCATTTATGTTGTACGTATTGTATGTACGTTCATACTAATTTTAAATAAAATTTTATTTGGAATTTTCTCATTTCCAATTAAAATATATTCACAATTTCAAATGCAAATTCTCAAGTTCAATAAAAATTTTCTCATTAACAGCAAAAAATGAACAAAACTATTATATCGAACATTTGTTCTTGGCTTCCAAAAGGGCTTTTTATAAATTCAATATTGAGTAAGTAGCCAGGTTGACAACCGGCTTCGGGAATGTGTTATCTTAATTTCTGGGGTATCTTCAGCTTAATATATTGTTAATTGGTTCCAAATATATTATATCCATTATACCTATATAGACATGCTTGCATACATCTTTAGTTCATTAAAATTAACACATTTAAACTTATTACGCTCATATTCATATTTCAAATTTTAAAATATTCTCATTTGGACCATTAATATTAGTCATGCAAATTAAAGTTTTCAATACAAATAAAGCCCTAAATGATTTAAAAATACAAAGAATAGGCAACCCTTGCATGGGTTAAACTACGTCATCAGAGAGGCAAACATGCGCAAGTCGCAATCTCTAATAGTCTATCATTCTTGTTGCCGAAGAGACTTTTAATGGAAAAAACCATAGTGTATATGAACAGTAAACTTCGTCCTAACATACAAAGTAAAAACGAAAGAAAACAGTCATGCCGTGTCCCTTTCTCTGTTACGTGTAAGTTAAATAGGTGACGTTTACAACCAAATATAATACTACCGTTCAAAGAGTACTGATGATGAAATTGCGTAGCTGCTTTCGAAAATGCATTCTACTCGGCTAGTATCGGTAGAAAAATCAGCTTTTTTCAAAAATTAAAGCTTTTTTCAACATTAACGGAAAATAATAATTTCTTCTAATAAAAAGAAATTATATGAACTTAAGCCAAACTTAAAAGCAAAAATTTGTATTAAAACAATTAGTTCAACAATAAATAAAAATTAGCATATAACTCACACATGGCACGGTGCAAAATGATCTTTGATAATTTCTGTCCATTTGTCGTTGACAAAAAAAAAAGATATTAAAATAATTAAGCCCCCTTGTATATAATATACAAGAATAAAAAGCATTTCATTCCATCTGAGAGATGGATGATGCTCGACCGTTAGTCAAGTGTTGCCGAAGTGACTTTTAATGGAAAAAAGCATAGTGTATATGAGCAGTAAACTTCGTCCTAACTTACAAAGTAAAAACGAAAGAAAACAGTCATGCCATGTCCCTTTCTCTGTTACGTGTAAGTTAAATAGGTGATGTTTACAACCAAATACACTACTACCGTTCATCGAGTACTGATGATGAAATTGCGTAGCTGCTTTCGCTAGTATCGGTAGAAAAATCTGCTTTTTTCAAAAATTAAAGTTTCTTTCAACATTAACGGAAAATAATAATTTCTCTAATAAAAAGAAATTATTCGAACTTAAGCCAAACTTAAAAGCAAAAATTTGTATTAAAACAATTAGTTCAACAATAAATAAAAATTAGCATATAACTCACACATGGCACGGTGCAAAATGATCTTTAATAATTTCTGTCCATATGTTAAATGCATTGTATTTCGGCTAGGCTAAATTCAACAATTATTAAAATTATTGACAAAAAAAATATTTATTTTATTATCAGCTTTTGAGTTCAATTTTGCATATTAATATAACATTCATGCCATTTTGGCTAGGTTGGAGTCCAAAATCATCAACATTTTTGTCAAAAATAATTATTTTTATAGTTTTTAACTTTTGAGGGTAATTTTTCATATTAATATTAAATACATGCCCTTTCAGCTAGGATAAAGCTCAAAATCATCATAAATAATAATAAAAATATTTATTTTCATAATTTTTATCTCTTGATAGTTATTTCGCATATTAATATTACATTCATGCCAATTCGGCTAGCCTGAGGCCCAAATCAGCAAAATTATTAACAAAAATAATTTCTTTTTATTATTTTTAACCTTTGAGTTCCATTTTGTATATTAATAGGTTGAATTCAATAATTATCAAAATTATTGACAAAAAAATATTTATTTTGTTATTAACTTTTGAGTTCAATTTTGCATTTTGATATAACATTCATGCCATTTCGGCTAGGTTAAAGTCCAAAATCATCAACATTTTTGTCAAAAATAATTTAATGGAAAAAAAGCATAGTGTATATTGAACAGTAAACTTCGTCCTAACTTACAAAGTAAAAACGAAAGAAAACAGTCATGCCGTATCCATTTCTCTGTTACGTGTAAGTTAAATAGGTGATGTTTACAACCAAATACACTACTACCGTTCAAAGAGTACTGATGATGAAATTGATAGCTGCTTTCGAAAATGCATTCTACTCGGCTAGGATCGGTAAAAAAATCAGTTTTTTTTCAAAAATTAAAGTTTCTTTCCACATTAACGGAAAATAATAATTTCTTCTAATAAAAAGAAATTATATGAACTTAAGCAAAACTTAAAAGCAAAAATTTGTATTAAAACAATTAGTTCAACATTAAATAAAAATTAGCATATAACTCACACATGGCACGGTGCAAAATGATCTTTAATAATTTCTGTCCATTTGTCGTTGACAAAAGAAAAGAAATTAAAATGATTAACCCCCTTGTATATAATATACAAGAATAAAAAGCATTTAATTCCATCTGAGAGATGGATGTTGCTCGACCGTTAGTCAAGTGTTGCCGAAGAGACTTTTAATGGAAAAAACCATAGTGTATATGAACAGTAAACTTCGTCCTAACATACAAAGTAAAAACGAAAGAAAACAGTCATGCCGTGTCCCTTTCTCTGTTACGTGTAAGTTAAATAGGTGACGTTTACAACCAAATATACTACTACCGTTCAAAGAGTACTGATGATGAAATTGCGTAGCTGCTTTCGAAAATGCATTCTACTCGGCTAGTATCGGTAGAAAAATCAGCTTTTTTCAAAAATTAAAGCTTTTTTCAACATTAACGGAAAATAATAATTTCTTCTAATAAAAAGAAATTATATGAACTTAAGCCAAACTTAAAAGCAAAAATTTGTATTAAAACAATTAGTTCAACAATAAATAAAAATTAGCATATAGCTCACACATGGCACGGTGCAAAATGATCTTTGATAATTTCTGTCCATTTGTCGTTGACAAAAAAAAAAGATATTAAAATAATTAAGCCCCCTTGTATATAATATACAAGAATAAAAAGCATTTCATTCCATCTGAGAGATGGATGATGCTCGACCGTTAGTCAAGTGTTGCCGAAGTGACTTTTAATGGAAAAAAGCATAGTGTATATGAGCAGTAAACTTCGTCCTAACTTACAAAGTAAAAACGAAAGAAAACAGTCATGCCATGTCCCTTTCTCTGTTACGTGTAAGTTAAATAGGTGATGTTTACAACCAAATACACTACTACCGTTCATCGAGTACTGATGATGAAATTGCGTAGCTGCTTTCGCTAGTATCGGTAGAAAAATCAGCTTTTTTCAAAAATTAAAGTTTCTTTCAACATTAACGGAAAATAATAATTTCTCTAATAAAAAGAAATTATTCGAACTTAAGCCAAACTTAAAAGCAAAAATTTGTATTAAAACAATTAGTTCAACAATAAATAAAAATTAGCATATAACTCACACATGGCACGGTGCAAAATGATCTTTGATAATTTCTGTCCATTTGTCGTTGACAAAAAAAAAAGATATTAAAATAATTAAGCCCCCTTGTATATAATATACAAGAATAAAAAGCATTTCATTCCATCTGAGAGATGGATGATGCTCGACCGTTAGTCAAGTGTTGCCGAAGTGACTTTTAATGGAAAAAAGCATAGTGTATATGAGCAGTAAACTTCGTCCTAACTTACAAAGTAAAAACGAAAAAAAACAGTCATGCCATGTCCCTTTCTCTGTTACGTGTAAGTTAAATAGGTGATGTTTACAACCAAATACACTACTACCGTTCATCGAGTACTGATGATGAAATTGCGTAGCTGCTTTCGCTAGTATCGGTAGAAAAATCTGCTTTTTTAAAAAATTAAAGTTTCTTTCAACATTAACGGAAAATAATAATTTCTCTAATAAAAAGAAATTATTCGAACTTAAGCCAAACTTAAAAGCAAAAATTTGTATTAAAACAATTAGTTCAACAATAAATAAAAATTAGCATATAACTCACACATGGCACGGTGCAAAATGATCTTTAATAATTTCTGTCCATTTGTCGTTGACAAAAAAAAAGGTATTAAAATAATTAAGCCCCCTTGTATATAATATACAAGAATAAAAAGCATTTCATTCCATCTGAGAGATGGATGATGCTCGACCGTTAGTCAAGTGTTGCCGAAGAGACTTTTAATGGAAAAAAGCATAGTGTATATGAACAGTAAACTTCGTCCTAACTTACAAAGTAAAAACGAAAGAAAACAATCATGCCGTGTCCCTTTCTCTGTTACGTGTAAGTTAAATAGGTGACGTTTACAATCAAATACACTACTACCGTTCAAAGAGTAGTGATGATGAAATTGCGTAGCTGCTTTCGAAAATGCATTTTACTCGGCTAGTATCGGTAGAAAAATCAGCTTTTTTCAAAAATTAAAGCTGTTTTCAACATTAACGGAAAGTAATAATTTCTTCTAATAAAAAGAAATTATATGAACTTAAGCAAAACTTAAAAGCAAAAATTTGTATTAAAACAATTAGTTCAACAATAAATAAAAACTAGCATATAACTCACACATGGCACAGTGCAAAATGATCTTTAATAATTTCTGTCCATTTGTCGTTGACAAAAAAAAAAAGATATTAAAATAATTAAGCCCCCTTGTATATAATATACAAGAATAAAAAGCATTTAATTCCATCTGAGAGATGGATGTTGCTCGACCGTTAGTCAAGTGTTGCCGAAGAGACTTTTAATGGAAAAAACCATAGTGTATATGAACAGTAAACTTCGTCCTAACATACAAAGTAAAAACGAAAGAAAACAGTCATGCCGTGTCCCTTTCTCTGTTACGTGTAAGTTAAATAGGTGACGTTTACAACCAAATATACTACTACCGTTCAAAGAGTACTGATGATGAAATTGCGTAGCTGCTTTCGAAAATGCATTCTACTCGGCTAGTATCGGTAGAAAAATCAGCTTTTTTCAAAAATTAAAGCTTTTTTCAACATTAACGGAAAATAATAATTTCTTCTAATAAAAAGAAATTATATGAACTTAAGCCAAACTTAAAAGCAAAAATTTGTATTAAAACAATTAGTTCAACAATAAATAAAAATTAGCATATAACTCACACATGGCACGGTGCAAAATGATCTTTGATAATTTCTGTCCATTTGTCGTTGACAAAAAAAAAAGATATTAAAATAATTAAGCCCCCTTGTATATAATATACAAGAATAAAAAGCATTTCATTCCATCTGAGAGATGGATGATGCTCGACCGTTAGTCAAGTGTTGCCGAAGTGACTTTTAATGGAAAAAAGCATAGTGTATATGAGCAGTAAACTTCGTCCTAACTTACAAAGTAAAAACGAAAGAAAACAGTCATGCCATGTCCCTTTCTCTGTTACGTGTAAGTTAAATATGTGATGTTTACAACCAAATACACTACTACCGTTCATCGAGTACTGATGATGAAATTGCGTAGCTGCTTTCGCTAGTATCGGTAGAAAAATCAGCTTTTTTCAAAAATTAAAGTTTCTTTCAACATTAACGGAAAATAATAATTTCTCTAATAAAAAGAAATTATTCGAACTTAAGCCAAACTTAAAAGCAAAAATTTGTATTAAAACAATTAGTTCAACAATAAATAAAAATTAGCATATAACTCACACATGGCACGGTGCAAAATGATCTTTGATAATTTCTGTCCATTTGTCGTTGACAAAAAAAAAAGATATTAAAATAATTAAGCCCCCTTGTATATAATATACAAGAATAAAAAGCATTTCATTCCATCTGAGAGATGGATGATGCTCGACCGTTAGTCAAGTGTTGCCGAAGTGACTTTTAATGGAAAAAAGGATAGTGTATATGAGCAGTAAACTTCGTCCTAACTTACAAAGTAAAAACGAAAGAAAACAGTCATGCCATGTCCCTTTCTCTGTTACGTGTAAGTTAAATAGGTGATGTTTACAACCAAATACACTACTACCGTTCATCGAGTACTGATGATGAAATTGCGTAGCTGCTTTCGCTAGTATCGGTAGAAAAATCTGCTTTTTTCAAAAATTAAAGTTTCTTTCAACATTAACGGAAAATAATAATTTCTCTAATAAAAAGAAATTATTCGAACTTAAGCCAAACTTAAAAGCAAAAATTTGTATTAAAACAATTAGTTCAACAATAAATAAAAATTAGCATATAACTCACACATGGCACGGTGCAAAATGATCTTTAATAATTTCTGTCCATTTGTCGTTGACAAAAAAAAAAGGTATTAAAATAATTAAGCCCCCTTGTATATAATATACAAGAATAAAAAGCATTTCATTCCATCTGAGAGATGGATGATGCTCGACCGTTAGTCAAGTGTTGCCGAAGAGACTTTTAATGGAAAAAAGCATAGTGTATATGAACAGTAAACTTCGTCCTAACTTACAAAGTAAAAACGAAAGAAAACAATCATGCCGTGTCCCTTTCTCTGTTACGTGTAAGTTAAATAGGTGACGTTTACAATCAAATACACTACTACCGTTCAAAGAGTACTGATGATGAAATTGCGTAGCTGCTTTCGAAAATGCATTTTACTCGGCTAGTATCGTTAGAAAAATCAGCTTTTTTCAAAAATTAAAGCTGTTTTCAACATTAACGGAAAGTAATAATTTCTTCTAATAAAAAGAAATTATATGAACTTAAGCAAAACTTAAAAGCAAAAATTTGTATTAAAACAATTAGTTCAACAATAAATAAAAACTAGCATATAACTCACACATGGCACAGTGCAAAATGATCTTTAATAATTTCTGTCCATTTGTCGTTGACAAAAAAAAAAAGATATTAAAATAATTAAGCCCCCTTGTATATAATATACAAGAATAAAAAGCATTTAATTCCATCTGAGAGATGGATGTTGCTCGACCGTTAGTCAAGTGTTGCCGAAGAGACTTTTAATGGAAAAAACCATAGTGTATATGAACAGTAAACTTCGTCCTAACATACAAAGTAAAAACGAAAGAAAACAGTCATGCCGTGTCCCTTTCTCTGTTACGTGTAAGTTAAATAGGTGACGTTTACAACCAAATATACTACTACCGTTCAAAGAGTACTGATGATGAAATTGCGTAGCTGCTTTCGAAAATGCATTCTACTCGGCTAGTATCGGTAGAAAAATCAGCTTTTTTCAAAAATTAAAGCTTTTTTCAACATTAACGGAAAATAATAATTTCTTCTAATAAAAAGAAATTATATGAACTTAAGCCAAACTTAAAAGCAAAAATTTGTATTAAAACAATTAGTTCAACAATAAATAAAAATTAGCATATAACTCACACATGGCACGGTGCAAAATGATCTTTGATAATTTCTGTCCATTTGTCGTTGACAAAAAAAAAAATATATTAAAATAATTAAGCCCCCTTGTATATAATATACAAGAATAAAAAGCATTTCATTCCATCTGAGAGATGGATGATGCTCGACCGTTAGTCAAGTGTTGCCGAAGTGACTTTTAATGGAAAAAAGCATAGTGTATATGAGCAGTAAACTTCGTCCTAACTTACAAAGTAAAAACGAAAGAAAACAGTCATGCCATGTCCCTTTCTCTGTTACGTGTAAGTTAAATAGGTGATGTTTACAACCAAATACACTACTACCGTTCATCGAGTACTGATGATGAAATTGCGTAGCTGCTTTCGCTAGTATCGGTAGAAAAATCAGCTTTTTTCAAAAATTAAAGTTTCTTTCAACATTAACGGAAAATAATAATTTCTCTAATAAAAAGAAATTATTCGAACTTAAGCCAAACTTAAAAGCAAAAATTTGTATTAAAACAATTAGTTCAACAATAAATAAAAATTAGCATATAACTCACACATGGCACCAGGATACACTTATCAGGTAGGAGCGGTTCTACAAAAACAATCAAAACCGTCATAAGAATGTTAGAGACAAATAACAAAAACTCACAAAATCTTTCTTTTTCTTTTTGAGCTTTTCTTACGATACTACATTTGTTGTTTGTATAAAAGAAAGAAAATACATAAACATAAACAAAATTTGACATTAATATAACGAAATACCGTTACTCAGCTGTTTATCTGAGGCTACCTGATAAGTGTACCCTGCATGGCACGGTGCAAAATGATCTTTAATAATTTCTGTCCATTTGTCGTTGACAAAAAAAAAAGATATTAAAATAATTAAGCCCCCTTGTATATAATATACAAGAATAAAGAGCATTTCATTCCATCTGAGAGATGGATGATGCTCGACCGTTAGTCAAGTGTTGCCGAAGTGACTTTTAATGGAAAAAAGCATAGTGTATATGAGCAGTAAACTTCGTCCTAACTTACAAAGTAAAAACGAAAGAAAACAGTCATGCCATGTCCCTTTCTCTGTTACGTGTAAGTTAAATAGGTGATGTTTACAACCAAATACACTACTACCGTTCAACGAGTACTGATGATGAAATTGCGTAGCTGCTTTCGCTAGTATCGGTAGAAAAATCTGCTTTTTTCAAAAATTAAAGTTTCTTTCAACATTAACGGAAAATAATAATTTCTCTAATAAAAAAAAAAATTAATTCGAACTTAAGCCAAACTTAAAAGCAAAAATTTGTATTAAAACAATTAGTTCAACAATAAATAAAAATTAGCATATAATTCACACATGGCACGGTGCAAAATGATCTTTAGTTAATAATTTCTGTTCATTTGTCGTTGACAAAAAAAAAAAAAGAAATTAAAATGATTAACCCCCTTGTATATAATATACAGGTTGATAAGTGTTGAAGACAAGTGGTATCAACCGGGCAACTTTCGGAATAGTTACCGAAAGGCTAACAGACATGGCAGGTTGTCCTTTTTGCGCTGTGCCATGTACCTTCCGTCTAGTGGCACAGCAATGCAGGGCTTAAAAGGGTACCAATACCTTAACTGTGTAAATTAAATATTGGTAGGAATGAAACTGATATAGATTTCCGAGGCTGACCAGAGTCCTATCTGGTACCACGGAAATCAGTTGGCCCCATGTGGTTATCAAGTGCATGAATTGATTGATGGTGAGGTCTCCTTCGGGAGGGTGAGGTCTCCTTCGGAAGTTCACGTGGTGGTTGTGGTTATCCCCAAGCGGGGCAACTGTAGAACGGAAGTTGATATACTGGGGTCCGTCCTGTACGGGCCCCAGAGTGACCGTGTAAGCGGTCTTATATGAACTAAAGGTTCAACAAGAAAAAGTTTCTGGTTTTGGCGGATCTACCCAGGCACATGAGCAACTGTGGAAGTAGGCTATTAGCTGAAAAGGTGTAACTGTGTTTGGAAGTAGGTGAATAGAGAAACTGGCTACGGCTTTGGACCCTAGGATCTAAACTAAGGTCCCGCCAAAGTAGTAGCAAATAAATGAGAAGGCTGGCATCGCACTTCGAAGCATGTGTGTGATTCGGTCCTGACTGGCGGTGAGTAGATCATGGAGCATTAATGATGTCGGATATATATGATCCTAAGTTGGAATGAGTGGAATAAAATATCCTTTTAACATAGCGGGGGTCGCATTCGTGTTGGGTCCGGCTGAGAATCATAATCTTTCTTGCTTAAGGTTAGGCGCTGTTTCACAAGTGTGTAGAGAGGTGTCTTGCCAGCGCGGATCTGTTTTGATAATGAAGAAACGAGATCAAAACTAGAAACGCAAAAATCGGGTTTAGATATTCCAACTCCTCACCAAGGGGTCTGGTGTGGCTACACAGAGTCATAGCAGAGAATTGGTACCTAGGTGATTAAGCCGAGCGATTTTAGGGGCGTTGGTGGACGCTTTGTATTCACCAGTGTTGAGAGCACCGTGGGTATGCCTACCGGCCGGTACCACGTAAAACCCTTAACATCTGTATCAGGGAACACTTATTAGGTAGCCTCAGATAAACAGCTGAGTAACGGTATTTCGTTATATTAATGTTAAATTTTGTTTATGTTTATGTATTTTCTTCCTTTTATACAAACAACAACTGTAGTATCGTAAGAAAAGCTCAAAAAGAAAAACAAAGATTTTCTGAGTTTTTGTTATTTGTCTCTGAAATTCTTTGACGGTTTAGTTGTTTTTGGAGAACCGCTCCTACCTGATAAGTGTACCCTGGTCTGTATGTAATATACAAGAATAAAAACCATTTCATTCCATCTGAGAGATGGATGATGCTCGACCGTTAGTCAAGTGTTGCCGAAGAGACTTTTAATGGAAAAAAGCATAGTGTATGTGAACAGTAAACTTCGTCCTAACTTACAAAGTAAAAACGAAAGAAAACAGTCATGCCGTATCCCTTTCTCTGTTACGCGTAAGTTAAATAGGTGATGCAAATACACTACTACCGTTCAAAGAGTACTGATGATGAAATTGCGTAGCTGCTTTCGAAAATGCATTCTACTCGGCTAGTATCGGTAGAATAATCAGCTTTTTTCAAAAATTAAAGTTTCTTTCAACATTAAAGGAAAATCATAAATTCTTCTAATAAAAAGCCAAACTTAAAAGCAAAAATTTGTATTAAAAATAATTATTTTTATAATTTTTAACTTTTGAGGGTAATTTGCATATAAATATTAAATGCATGCCATTTCAGCTAGGATAAAGCCCAAAATTATCATATATAATAACAAAAATATTTCTTTTCATAATTTTTAACTCTTGATGGTTATTTCGCATATTAATATTTTATTCATGCCAATTCGGCCATTCCAGCTAGGATAAAACCCATAATCATCATAAATAATAACAGAAAAATTTCTTTTCATAATTTTTAGAATAATATTAAATACATAATTGTGCAATGTAAGACAAATTATTTCCAAAATAACAACAATAACAACCCCTGAAGAAGTTTGAAAAAAGCAAACGAAACGTCGGGAAAATAAAAATAAAAATTTAAAATGAATATATAGTTCGTTTTTTATTTTTTATTTATATATGAAAGCAATTGACCTTACATAGCCCGTGGGAAACCCCCATTGAAAACAATTAATATCATCAAATTGGTCATATAAAAAACAAAACTTATAAAAATAATTTCTTTTTATTATTTTAAACCTTTGAGGTCCATTTTGTATATTAATGTTAAATGCATGGTATTTCGGCTAGGTTAAATTCAACAATATCAAAATTATTGACAAAAGAATATTTATTTTATTTTCAACTTTTGAGTTCAATTTTGCATATTTATATAACATTCATGCCACTTCGGCTAGGTTGAAGTTCAAAATCATCAACATTTTTAACAAAAATAATTATTTTTTAATTTTTAACTTTTGATGGTAATTTTGCATATTAATATTAAATCCATGCCATTTCAGCTAGGATAAAGACCAAAATCATCAAATATAATAACAAAAATATTTCTTTTTATAATTTTTAACTCTTGATGGTTATTTCGCATATTAATATTTTATTCATGCCAATTCGGCCATTCCAGCTAGGATAAAACCCATAATCATCATAAATAATAACAGAAAAATTTCTTTTCATAATTTTTAACTCTTGATGGTTATTTTGCATATTAATATTACATTCTTGGCAATTCGGCTAGGCAGAAGCCCAAATCATCATTGAATTTGGCTAGGTTAAATTCAATACACATCAAAATTTTTTTTTTTTTTTTTTTTTTGCATAATTTTTAATTATTGAATCTTCGCTTTAGCGAACTAACAATAAGTTTTCAAATCTTAAGACTAAGGAAATAATATTAGTCCAGCCAGTGCCAAACTAAAATTTACGTTCTCATAATATAAATAGTTATCTTCATCTAAGCGCAATAGTATCCCTCCTTTTAAGACGGGAGTGTCCACTATGTTGCAAGATACTTCGAGCGAGCGGGTTTGGATGTGTTTCCAGCTTATTTAAATACTTGTCCACATATTTCAGGATTTCGCATTTAACTAGTGGAACTTTTAGATCCTTATGGATGTTGCTGTTTTTGACATACCACGGAGCACCAGTTATCGTTCTTAGGATTTTATTTTGACGGCGTTGTATTTTTTCTATGTTAGAGGCGGAAGCAGTGCCCCATAATTGTATACCGTAGCACCAAATTGATTTTAAAATTGAGTTGTATAGTAGAAGTTTACAATCCAGATGAAGCACAGAGTTTCTACCCATAAGCCAGTGGATTTGTGCAGCTTTAAGTTTCATTTGCGTCAGCTTTGCATCTATATGAGGCTTCCATGTGAGGCGGCGATCCAGGTGAATACCAAGATATTTTGTCTCGGATCGTTGAGGCACCAAATGGTTGTTAATAGTGATTGGAGGGCACGTTTCTTTGCGTAAGGTAAAAGTTATGTGAGTACATTTTTGTTCATTTATTTTTATTCCCCATAACCTTGCCCATTTCTCAACTTGGCTAACGTGTTGTTGCAGTTGACTCGAAGCCTCTTTAGGGTCTTTATCAATACTGAGAAAAGCAGTATCATCAGCAAATGTGGACGTGTGCGTAAAACAGTTGGTTGGCATATCTGCTGTGTAAAGCAAGTACAAAATTGGACCTAGTATACTCCCTTGAGGTACACCAGCCTCTATTGGTTGGGAACAACTTATTTGGTTTCCCTCTTTGATCATAAATTGTCTGCCGGTTAAGTATTTTTCTAGCATGCTTGAAATATTAGCTGGTAGATAGAGTTTTAGTTTGACTAACAGGCCTTCGTGCCATACTTTATCGAATGCTTGAGAGACATCGATAAAAAGCGCGGAGCAGTACTTCGTTTCCTCAAAGGCTTTTCTTATAACCTGCACCAGTCTGTGAGTTTGTTCGATTGTGCTATGTTGACTTCTAAAACCAAATTGGTGATCTGGGATGCAGTTGTTATCATTAAGGATCGGACTCAGCCTGTTTTTAAGCAGCTTTTCGAATAGTTTCGCCAAAGTTGGTAACAAACTTATAGGCCTATAAGACTCCACCTTCGAAGGATCTTTACCAGGCTTGGGAATCATCTTTACTAAGGCAACTTTCCATATTGGCGGAAAGTGTTCAAGCCGAATTATGGCATTAAAAACAAAAAGAATAATTCTTTTACCTGTGAAGGGTAGCTCTAGAAGCATTTTGTTGCTTATTTTATCAACGCCAGGAGCTTTTTTGTCATTTAGGTTAGCGATTGCCTCTATAACATCTGAAAATTGGAAATGTATTTCTATAGGACGTCTAGCTACAACAGGCGGTAATTCTCTCACGTCAGTGCATGAATTGGGAGTGAAGACGTTCCTTAAATGGCTTGCGAACAGATCGCATTTTTCTTCGTCATTTCTAGCCCAGGATCCTCTCAGGTTACGCAGTGGTGGTTTTGCGATTACGGGTCTTTTAAGACGTCTGGCTGTTCGCCATAGAGAATAGTTTGTTTGAGGAGTCGCGTCTAGACCTTCAAGGTATTCCTTCATTGATGACATTCTATGTACTTCCAGCATGTTTTTTAATCGGTTTGTACATTCCTTCAGCTTATTTTTAAGTAGGGGCGATCTATACTTTTGCCATTCTCTTCGGGCTCTCCTTTTTTCAGATAGGAGCTTTTCAACATCGGTTGAGTAAATTTTGTTGTATCTGGCCTGACGGTAGGTAGAAGAAGCATTTTCATCGATTTCCTCGGAAGTTTTTAAAGATTGGTGTTCCGAACAGTGCGTGCTGATAAATTTTCTGTATTTTAACCAGTTTATTCTTTTTGACAGAAAAATATCACTAGTTGCAATTTGGTGAGGACTGCAAATAGTAAAAATTGTGGGTGAGTGATCAGAAGATAAATCCAAGGAGGGTTGAGCCTCAATAAGCTCAGGGGATATGCCTTTTGC
The DNA here is from genome assembly GCA_963583895.1 of Melanophora roralis. Taxonomy (NCBI): domain Eukaryota; kingdom Metazoa; phylum Arthropoda; class Insecta; order Diptera; family Rhinophoridae; genus Melanophora; species Melanophora roralis. The sequence goes on along the minus strand of OY757189.1, from coordinate 59,771,572 downwards.
TACGCCAAAATCTATTACGTCTGGTATTTTATTGTGGTCAGTTGGCCAATATGTTGGTTGCCCAGTTGAAATAACGTGAAGTCTCATTTCCGATACAGAACAATACAAGACACGACCTCTGGGACTTATTAGGCGGGAGCCCCAGTATGTGTGTTTAGCGTTGTAGTCCCCAGCAGCTATAAAGTGAGGACCTAAAGATTTGTAAAAACTGTTGTACTGATCCTTCGTTATGGAAAATCTGGGTGGACAATAAACTGACGAAATAACGAGATTATGGTAAAATTCATCGATGCAGACGTTTGTTGCTTGTATATAACTTTCGGAGAGACCACCCATCCATTGGTGTTTGATTCTTGATTTAATTAATATAGCTGAACCACCACATGACCTATCTCTGGGATCTTTTGAATCATAAAAAGTATAGCCACTTATTTTGAAAGTGCTTCTAGATGTCATATGAGTTTCGGAAATCAACATGACATCGATTTTTTGGTGTGTTAAAAAGTATTCGAGCTCATTTTTGTGTTGGCGGATGCCGTTTGCGTTCCAGAAACAAACCCTGAGGCAGTTCATGGTCTTTTAAGTATGGCCTGCAGGAGAGCAGACTGCATTTTTTGCATCTCCTGCATCATGCTAGCCATTTGCGCCATTACCTGCGTAAATTGTTTGACCATATTGTCAATTACGGCTTCCAGGCGGCTAAAATTGGGACCAGTTGGTTCACTTGTTGGCACTTGTTGTTGTGTTGTAGGCTCGGTAGACTTACGTGCATTAGGCTGGTTAGACTTTAATGCAGCGGCGTAAGAAACTTGATTTGTAGTTGGTTGTGCTAACGGAGGCATATTTGTAGTTGGTATATCTAAAGGCTGGGGAGGGGCAGGAACTATTTTCGGCTTAGTTGAGCGCATAACCGAATTAAAAACAGGGCAACCTCTATAGTTGGCAGTGTGGTTTCCCCCGCAGTTGCTGCATTTCTTCATCCTAGGATCATCTTTTGGCTTGTCGCACTTGGTCGTATCGTGCAGATCCCCACACACAACACAAACAGTAGGCAGCTTACAATAAGCTTTAGTGTGGCCATACTCCTGGCAGTTTAAGCACTGTACGGGCCCAGATCGCTTATGTGGCACTTCCACAGTAACTCGTCGGTGCATAATATATTTTAAATCATAGATGGGGTGAGTTTCACTTTTTTTCAATTTGATATCACCAGGCTGAAGCTCCACTCTGAATAATGGTTGGGGGTGTTTTTCCCTGTTTCTCATATTGGATACCCTCCTGACCATAAACCCTTTGCTTAATAAACTGGTCTTGACCTCTTCTGGGTCAACATTAGAATCAATGCCTTTAATGACTACCTGAAGGCCTTTTGCGGTCTTGAGTTGGTAGGTATAGAAGTTTTTGTTAAGTTTTTCGAGCTCCGAAACCGTAGCGCGGTAGGCGTTTTCATGGTTCACTTGAATTTTTGTCTCAAATATGTTACCGCGTTTAACGTTTGAAACATAAAAGTTATTTTTCCCCATTCAAACCGACTAAAAACTTTACGAGATCATTTGAGTTTTTTTCCCTCAAATAAATGGGAGGTGGCTTAAAGGACTTTCTTTCACTAACGGGGGCCTCATTATCCTCTTGTAAAATTGCAAAACGATTTTGCGATGAGGTTGGCCTTTCATCGTCTTTTAAAATTTTTGCAGGTTGAGATGCTTCTGCCGATTTAGGGCTTCTTCCCCTTTTAAGAACTGTCACATAGCGGTCCATCCCTACCTGGATCTTAGGTGCCGGTGCAGAAATTAAGCTTGATGCGGCTGTAGCAGCTGCAGGTTCAGTTCCAGAATTTGATAATGGTGACCGCGACAAAGATGGTACCTCAGAATTTTTTTTATAATTATTAAATAAAGATTGGGCTAAATTAGTCCCTTGTTCACTACATTTATCTAAATTAGGCGCACTTGAACTAAGATTGCTTGTAATTGTTTTTGGTCTCGCATTTAAATAATTTCTATTAAATTCAGGGTCTCTTATGTTCTCATTGCTAACACTGCTTAACACAATGTAAGCATTTCGGCTATCAGGCCCACTGTCACTACGATTACTGTTACTCATTAACAGTTCGCTTTTTTTTTATTTAGTTTGTTGTTATTGTTTTTCTTTTCTCACTTTTTTGTGTATATATGTATGTATATTAATAATTTCGTTTGCTACCTATTACTAATATCACCTATTAACAATATTACACTCGCGTACACACGTCCGTACACTACGAGATTAAGAATGCAACAGACACATCAAAATTATTGACAAAAAAAATATTTATTTTATAATTAACTTTTGAGTTCAATTTTGCACATAACATTCATGCCATTTCAGCTAGGTTGAAGTCCAAAATCATTAACATTTTTGTCAAAAATTATTATTTTTATAATTTTTAACTTTTGAGGGCAATTTTGCATATTAATATAACATTCATGCCATTTCAGCTAGGTTGAAGTCCAAAATCATCAACATTTTTAACTTTTGAGAGTAATTTTGCACAATAATATTCAATTCATTGTATTTCGGATAGGTTAAAGTCAATTAACTTTAAAATTATTGACAAAAAAAATATTTATTTTATTATCAAATTTTGAAGCAATTTTGCAAATTAATATTTTTGTTTTAATAATTTTTAACTTTTGAGGGCAATTTTGCATATTAATATGCATGCCATTTCAGGTAGGATAAAGCCCAAAGTCATCATAAATAATAACAAAAATATTTTTTTTCATAATTTTTAACTTTTGATGGTTATTAATAATATTTATTTTACATTCATGCCAATTCGGCTAGGCTGAAGCCCAAATCATCAAAGTTAATAACAAAAATAATTTTTTTTTATTATTTTTACCCTTTGAGGGTCATTTTGTATATTAATATTAAATTCATGGTATTTTGGCTAGGCTAAAGTCAATAATTATCAAAATTATCAACTTTTGAAGGCAATTTTTCATATTAATATAACATTCATGCCATTTCGGCTAGGTTGAAGTACAAAATCATCAACATTTTTATCAAAAATAATTATTTTTATAATTTTTAACTTTTGAGGAAATTTTTGCATATTAATAATAAATTCATGCCATTTCAGCTATTAGTAAAACATTTATGGCATTTGGGCTGGGTTGAAGTCCAAAAGCATACATATTTTTAAAAATAATTATTTTTATAATATTAAATGCATGTCATTTCAGCTAGGATAAAGCCCAAAATCATCATAAATAATAAAAAGATTTTGTTTTAATTACAAGTTTAATTAAAAACTTCTTTAATTTTTTTTTTAATATATTATGCATTTTCTCATTACAATTAAAATAAAAAACTTATAATTAAATAAATTAATTTAAAATATATCAATATGTATTGATTAGTTACAAATAAATTAAAATTGAGTAGAAAAAACTTCCTTGCAATTGTTTTTAAATTTTAGATTCGTTGCCAGTACGTTTTAAAAGGGGTTTCAGGGTCTCAAATATTGCATTGGTTTCCATTGGGAAAGGGCATCGTAAATTCTGCGTGGACTCTGCTGCTGACCACTTGTGTTTCCTCTTTTTGTGGCAATAGAGGCATAGCTTTCGGCAATTACATGTACCGACATTCCGTTATTGCGATATCCTCTTCCGACAAGGGATCTTAACGTATCCGGGTGCTTGTATTTAACTCCTCCTCCTGCACAACTTACCCCATTTCGTTTTTGTTTTCTTTCATTCCAAGGAGCATAAAAAAGGTACCGTTGCCGGGAAATGCATACTTACCACACAAGATGAAGTAACAGATTATTATTTTGTTCAAAACTTTTTTAAACCACAAACTTTGAAAATATTTTTTCCGAATTTTTAAAATTTTTTATATACACAATAAACTTTTTGCATACACAACAAACAAAACTTTTGACATAAGATTGGAAAAACAAAAGGCGAGCAAAAAATAGCCAGTTGGGCTAACGACTTTACTTTATTTATTGTGCCATGGGTTGCCCCATTTTTAATTTAGTTAGGCGCTTATTTAAGCCGAAAGTAGTTCGTGCCCCTCCCCAGCCGTTAAATACATCAACAATAAACATTCCCCCATTAGCACAGCCAACTACAAGTCAAGTTTCTTACGCCAACGCACTAAAGTCTAACCAGTCCAGTGCGCACAGGCCAAACCAACCAACCAACAACACAACGAGAAGTGCCAACAAGTGAACCAACTGGTCCAAATTTACAATATGGTTAAACAACTTACGCAAATAATGGCGCAAATGGCTGGCATGATGCAGGAAATGCAAAAAATGCAGTCTGCTCTTCTGCAGGCCATGCTTAAAAGACCATGAACTGCCTCAGGGTTTGTTTCTGAAACGCAAACTGCATCCGCCAACACAAAAACGAGCTCAATTATTTTTTAATACACCAAAAAATTGATGTCATGTTGATTTTTAGATATTCCAGAGGCTATCGCTAACCTGGCGTTGATAAGGTAAGCAACAAAATGCTTTTAGAGCTACCTTTTACATCTAAAAGAATTATTCTTTTTATTTTTAATGCCACTATTCGGCTTGAACATTTCCCGCCAATATGGAAAGTCGCCTAAGTAAAGATAATTCCTAAACCTGGTAAAGATCCTTCAAAGGTGAAGTCTTATAGGCCTAAGACTATTACCCACAATGTCAAAATTGTTTGAGAAACTGCTTAAGAACGAGCTGGCCTCGATATTAAATGGCAACAGCTGCATTCCAAATCACCAATTCGGCTTTAGAAGTCAACATAGTACCATCGAACAAGCCCGCAGGATGGTACAGGTTATAAGAAAAGCCTTTAAGGAAAAGAAGAACTGCTCCGCGCTTTTTATCGATGTCTCTGAAGCATTCGATAAAGTGTGGCATGAAGGCCTGTTATTCAAACTAAAACTCAACCTACCAGCTAATATTTCCAACCTGCTAGATAAATACTGAACCAGCAGACAATTTATGATCAAAGAGGGGAACCAAATAAGTTCTTTTCAACCTATAGGGGCTGGTGTACCTCAAGGGAGTATACTAGGTCTAATTCTGTACTTGCTTTACACGGCAGATATGCCAACCAACAGTTTAACGCACACGTCTACATTTACTGATGATACCGCTTTTCTCAGTATTCATAAAGACCCTAAAGAGGCTTTAAACCAGCTGCAACAACACGTAACCCAGGTTGAGAAATGGCGAATAAAAATAAATGAACAAAAATGTAAACACGTAACTTTTACCTTACGCAAATAAACGTGCCCTCCAATCACTATTAACAACCATATACTGCCTCAACGATTTGAGACGAAATATCTTGGCGTTCACCTGGATCGTCGCCTTAAATGGAAGACACATATAGATAGGAAGGTGACGCAAATGAAACTTAAAGCTACACAAATCCATTGTCTAATCGGCAGAAACTCTGTGCTTCGTCTTGATTGTAAACTTTTACTTTACAAATCGATTTTGAAACTAATTTTTGCTACGGTATACAATTATGGGGCATTGCTTCCGCATCCAACATAGAAAAAAATTCAACGCCGTCAAAACAAAATCCTAAGAATGATAACTGGTGCTCCGTGATATGTCAAAAACATGAAGAAAGGATCTAGAAGTTCCACTAGTTAAATGCGAAACCTTGAATTAAGTGGACAGTTATTTAAATTACCTGGAAACACATCCAAATCCGCTCGCTCCTTTTAGAAAAATACACAACGGGCCGACAATTAGAATCAAAGACGGAAACCAAATAAGTTCGTTTCAACTATTAGGGGCTGCTGTACCTTAAAAAAGTATACTAGGTGTATTTCTGTACTTCATTTACACAGCAGATATGCCAACCAATAGTTTTACACACACGTTAACATTTGCTGATGATACCGCTTTCCTTAGTATTCATAAAGGCCCTAAATAGGCTTCAAACCAACTGCAACAACTCGTAACCCAAGTTGAAAAATGGGCAAAGTTATGGGAAATAAAAATAAACGAACAAAAATGTACACACGTTACTTTTACTTTACGCAAAGAAACGAGCTCGCCAATCACTATTATCAACCATATGGTGCCTTAACAACCGGAGACATAATATCCTGGTATTCACCTGGATCGCCGACTAACAAAGAAGTCTCATATCGATGTAAAATTGACGCAAATGAAACTTAACGCTGCTTAAATCCACTGGCTAATGGGTATAAACTCTGGCTTCATCTTGATTGTAAGCTTTTACTATACAACTCAATTTTAAAACCATTTGGTGCTACGGTATACAATTATGGGGCACTGCTTCTGCCTCTAACATCGAAAAAATTCAACGCCGTCAAAACAAAATTTTAAGAGCTGGTGCTCCTTGGTTTATTAAAAACAGCAACGTCCACAAGGATCTAGAAGTTCAACTTATTGTTAGTACGCATAAGCGAAGATTCAGTAATAAAATATACGAAAAAAAATATAGACAAAAATAATTATGGGGAAATGAACAGTAAAGAATAAAGAGAAGGGTCATTTAATAAGAATAATTGTAAAAAAATGAACCGTAAGAATAACATTAAATGAGAAGGCAATCAGAAGAGTAATATAATAAAAATAGGTATAAAGAATGAAGAAAGTGAAGAGTAGGAATGATATAAGTAGAAAAGAGAGACAAGAAGTATCACCCAATCTAACGCCCTCTGCACGAAACAGCCGCTAGCTGGAGTCACATCGGCTCAGGAAATCCAGTAGGGACAAGCGATTTCCTACTTTGAGGGTTATGATGTTAAGGAAATTATTAACAATTCACCGTTTTGGGAAACTAAGATTTATATTTAGGAAGGGAATTCACCAGCTAGGAACGGCACATCCGCCAGAGAGTTTGCCACCCAAGAAACTGAAAGCAGACAATAAATAAGTTTAATCCCATAGGAGGATATTAGTTGAAACGATGCGAACGCATGTAAACTAAAGATTTAACAGCGGATAAAGATGACCTAGGTAGAACTGGGGAGGTAGCAAATTAACTATACGCATATCGTACTCGAGTTTGTTGTTGTGCAGCAGCTCTATACATATTTTCCGTAATGCTATTGGAATTCCAGGTCCTTTAACATTATCTGCCTTAAAGTTTTTTACTAACTGACGGATAACCTTTTGAGAAATTGTATTACATAGTACTACAACATCTTTAAGTAAACTTGTAATTTTTTGCTTCATCCCCATTTTCAATATAAATGAATTATATTTCAGGGCTAATTAATAGGCTAGTAGCATGCATACTATCGTAAGGTTCAAGGCAACCATTAATATCTTTTGCCCCATACATAAGCCAGCAATAACGCGTTAAATTCGTTTTCGGTTAAAGCTAAATGTAAGGCACGCATGCCAGCCAGGATTTCAGTTATTATTTCCATGCCGTATTTCGTATTTATTTTGAACACTGCAATTATTCATTAGCTTTTTATACAAAAATAAACCTCTATATTTCTTGTAGGGTTATTAATGAGTGAAACGCGAACATACTTATTTTATTATCAAATTAGTTTAAATTATTGTTGTATTCAGTTTTAATCTCAATAAAAACAGCACTTGGTTTTTTATAATTAGTAGAATTAAATATTCAATTTAAATTGTTTTCTTGGGTTCCTCCGCTTTATTTTTTTAATTTTATAAACTTGTCGAACAGTTCCGACAGTAATGACTGAATTCAAAAAAAGGCATTTTTTAATTCTGCAGACTCAGACAACTTTTTAATTCGTTTTTTTATCAGAATATTTTTTGGTCCATTTTTAAACCAAATCAATCAATGTCTGTGTCAATTATGAGCACTTTAACACAGACATTAAAGCTATTTCATAATTATCATACTTTTTTGATAATTATAAAAGGAAAAAAATAATAAATGTTTTCCTCTTAATATTTTAGGAAAATATAAAACAAAGAAATAAACAACGGGTATTAGTTTTTCTGATATTAAAAAACTCAATTTATGGGGTTTTCTCTTCACAACGGGGCTTGTACGTACCATACAGAGCTTGTAAGGAGATACATACAAGAAATATACAAAACTTAACGAACGTTTAAAAGGATGGTTTGCACTATGCACGTAAACATCCTGCCCCCCATGCGGCAGTGCAACAAAAAAGGGCCTAAGATATCGCGGGTTGTAATCAATAGACAAAAAATAAGAGAAAAAAAAGCAAATATTATTCCCAAAACAAAACTCATGTTTATATACTCAATAATTAAACAAAAATAAAAAAAGTATCAAAGTATAATAAATATATACATATGTATATGTATGTACAAATATATATTAAACAATTTGACCCGACATCACATTGATAACGATGGTCGCCGGGGTCGTGCTTAAGCCATGTTGCTGCTGTCGGTTACAGCATGGTTGTTGATGATGTTGGGGCTGCTGTTGGCATTGATGTGAGCATTTTCCCTTTTTGTTAGTGCCCCGTTTTTTTGCCTTTACGTTTAGGGCGAGTAGAACCTTAGGAAGTATGTGCTCGGGATGAAGCCGTTGACGCCCACTCTCGGTTCTTCGTTGATATTTTGTAGCGGTGGAGGAGGGTTTGATGTTCTGCAAGACACTCCATGCATCTCTCCCGGCTCGTACCTCATGTGCGATTGAGCCAAGCAATTAAAACAATACTTAAACCACTTGACGGTTTTCCACCGCTCCCCCACCGACATTTTCCGAAATTTGAGGCATTTTCGCAGTGCGTGTTTACTCTTGCACAAGCGGCAATCACGCAAATTCTCGTCACGGCGCGTTTTTGGGGCAACGACCGATTCCGGACCTTCAACCGGTTTACGGTGGACTTCTACCCGACGCAAAGCACTTAACATATTGCTTAACGGGTAAAAAGAAAAAGAAGGGAAGAAAAATTAAATCAGTGGGTTTCTGCACGTGGTAAAAGAACAAGCTTCACTATAGGCTGGGTAAAAATTCCTAAAGCCGTTCGTACTTCCGCTGTGCGGACCTTTGAATCCTGCCCTACATACGTTTTCTCTACTCGAACTAAACGCCCCTCATGAGGGGGAGGGGGGTAAATTATCCTACTTCAAAGTCTTTCTGTGGATATTATCACTTAATTCTACGATGGAGTTCCTTCAGGTACTCTTCCTTCCATCTTAGAGCAAACTGATGATGAAGCTTTTGCCGCCTATTGGCAACACTTAACGATAAGTCAGAATGACTGGGTTCAGGGGGTGCTAAAAGTGGCGCTCCAATCAAAAAATTACCAGGGGTTAGGAGAACCAATTCCAACGGATCGCCGCTTATTGGAGTTAAGGGCCTCAAATTAAGACATGCTTCAATGCGGGCTAGCATCGTCGTAAATTCCTCAAATGTAAATATTTTTTTCATATTTTTTATTATTGAATCTTCGCTTGTGGCGAACTAACAAAAAGTATTTACATCTTAAAACTAAGTAGTTAATATTAGTCCAGCCAGTGCCAGTGTAAAATTTAAGTTCTCAAATTAATTAATATGCTTCATATAAGCGCAATAGTGTCCCTCCTTTTCAGACGTGTATGTCCACTATGTTGCGAATTTGGATGGGTTTCCAGCTAAAAACCCAAATGTAAATTTTTTGTTAATGAGTTTTAACACTATTTACATCGGCTTCCCACAAGCCGCCCATATGAGGAGCCCCAGGGGGTATTAAATGCCATTCAATAGGCTGAAAACTGTTCCGTACAAGCACTTTCTACTTCATTTCGGATAAAAACTTCTTTCAGTCAGTTTCAAGAAAGTTGATCGCACCTACGAATGCAGTTCTATTATCAGAGTATAAGTTAGACGGACATCCACGACGTGAGAAAAACCGAGCAAAAGCTGCTAGAAATGTTTCGGTTGACATATCACCAGTGGCCTCTAAATGAATTGCTTTTGTAGCAAAGCAAACAAGTGATTCGAAAGGACCTGCAAAATCTAAACCAGTATGGGTAAATGGTTTCGAAAGAACCGTCTGTTCAGGGGGAAAGCAGCCATGATTTGCTCACCGGTTATTTTCGGACAGATAGTACACCGTTTACAATTATGAATAACTGTACGAATTAAGTTCCTTAACCTGGGTACCCAGAGCTCACTCCTTATCACTCGAAGCATCAAGGAATGTCCGCCAAGAGCAGAAAACGAGCAAAATAGGGCAAAACTTTAGGGCAACGTTGATCATAAGTCAAGCCAGGCGACCGAGTTAGTCGACCGTTGATTCTGACAAATCCCTTTAAATCGATAAAGGGATTAACGTGAGCAAATGGCTATTTGAGGAAATTGGTATAGACTGTGACAACTGAATGTATTCGGAAATAAAAATCTTCTGACATACTAAATTCAACGATGTTTTGTAAACTTCATATCTGAATGAGTTGTATCTAAGGTGTCATACAAGCATTTTCGGGTTTTCAAATATCGCAAACACCTGAACCAATACGAAATAATTCGCATTTCACGTGGTAAATCCCAGAAACGTTTCAGTATAGCATACAGCGGGGTTTTGGTCTAAACAGCAAAAGCTTGAACTTCCAAATGATGGTGATCATTGGAGGTAGAATGTGGCCAGAACTTTCGCAATTGATTTAACCCCGAAGGTCAGTGCCACCAAAGAGAATTGTCAACTAACTCTCGCGCTAGAATTCCACGACTTGCCAAATCGGTGGGATTTTCCTTGGAATCTACATGAGACTAATTCTCATTACCAACTGTTTCCGCAGTAAGTGCAATTCTATTCTTAACAAAGGTTGACCAATGGCAAGCGTGTTTCTTGAGCCAAGATAAAACAATAGTAGAATCAGTCCAGAGATATTTCTTATTCTTGCATAACGATTCTACCATGTTCGCAATTAAAGCCGCTCGATATAGTTCTAAGCGGGGTAATGTCTCAGATTTCACAGGTGCTACCTTTGTTTTTGAAGCAAGCAAATGCACGGTGATACCCTCTGCAGACAAGCTTCGGATATAGAGAGCAGTACCATACGCCTTTTCAGAAGCATCACAAAATGCATGAAGTTCAACTTTATTCTCGGGTAGAAAGTTAACCCATCTTGGAATGTTATTTTCTTAATATTAGGGTTATCATCCAAAAACGTGCGCCACTGAACAAGGGTTAACGGTTTCAAAATTTCGTCCCATTATGTCTTATCTTTCCATATCTGTTGCCCGGAATGATGCTGACTTTGATTCCAGAAGAACCATGTGCGGATTTCGTAGGACCCCTGCCACGGTCAAAACACGGCAACACCATGCTACTTGTTTTTTTCGATAAGTTCTCGAAATGAATAGAATTAGTTCCGGCGAGAAAGGCTACCAACAACATAGTGCAAAAGGGTCCACGAGAGCGACTTATTTGCCGGTTCGGAACCCCAAAGTGTTTGGTCACGGACAATGGAATCCAGTATACAAGTCGAGCATTTAGGAAGTTTTTCTCGGATCTCGGCATTTGGCAACAACTAACGGCACCATATACCCCTCAGGAAAACCCAACGGAGCACGAAAACCAGACAATTAAAACTATGATCAGCCAATACGCAGGAAACAACCAACGGACATGGGACGATTATCTGCCACAAATTATGCTGGCCATAAATACGAGCCTCTCGGAGGTAACAGGATACAACCCCAGTTTTATAATCCAAGGTCGTAAGAAAGACTACCAAATATGCTATATGCCAGGAAGTGGCAACACCGAACTAGAGCCAAAGGATCGAGCTAGCATGTTACAGAAGGATTTCTACATTGTGTGACGCAACCTGGAAATATCGGCACAGGACCAGAAGAGGTATTACAACTTACGAAGACGCGATTGGAAACCAAAGAAAGGGGACCAAGTTCTGGTAAAACACCATAATTTGTCCAAAGCAGGGGAAGGTTTCGCGGCAAAACTTGCACCACGATACGATGGACCATACCGCGTCCAGCAATTTATCTCACTCACAATTGTCCAGCTAGTCAACGATGTTAAAAGGAAAAGAACCGCCCACCTTGGGGAACTGAAATCTTTCTATGCTGAGTGATGTCCGTAGCTAAACAAGCTACGGACATCAACGGGAAGTCGGCTTACAGAAATTACCGACTGCCAACGCATTACGGGAAAATTTTTAGACAGAGAGTCTTCGATAAAATAAAGGGGCCATCCCGCATCACTGAACACCGAATCGTTGTGAGAGATAAAACCCCGTTTTAACAAAGATACATGTTGACTAACCCAGCTAAACACACAATTATTAGCAAACTAGTGGACGAACTGATAGGCGTAGGGTGCATCAAACACTCGCGCAGCCTGTATAATTCCCCAATCGTGTTGGCGCCAAAGAAAAATGGCAAGTGGAGACTATGCTGCGACTTCCGCCAGTTGAACAACCGATCAGTAGCGGATGCTTACCCGTTACCAAGAATAAACTTAATTCTGGAAAGATTGAGGGAGGCCAAATATTTTAGCACCATTGACCTAAAGAATAGGTATTGGCAAATCCCGGGGACTTTTCCAATGGAAAGTAATGCCGTTGGGCGTCCACTCAGCACCAGCCACGTTGCAGCGGGCACTCCACCAGGTGATTGGCCCAGAGGTGGAGCCCTATGCTTTGGCATACATGGACGACGATCATCCTGATCCCCTTAGAAGAATTAATCTGAAAAATTAAAATTTTTTTTAAGTTTTCAAAACTATTGTTAGGCAAATGCAACTTTAAACGTAAGCGAAAGCTAAAAAAATCTACACTTGGACAGTGTCGTTCTCACTCCTTTCTTGGGCGGCGGCATAAAGTAAAAAATTTGCAAAAAAAATATTTATAATATAAATAATGGACAACTTACGCCCAAATACTATAAAAGTAAAATTTTTAAGCTTTTATGGGTAGGAGCAGAAATGCCCCTAAACCCCACCCCCCGAAGCGGCCCTGTACAAAAAAATTGTTTTTTATATTTTGCTAATTTTTTACAAAAAAAATATTTTTATGCTGGTTTGTCGCTTTTTTTGTAATTTAATGTATATGATTTATCTGAAAAAAAAAGTAATTTTTATACAACAATAACTCATTTACAGAAGTAACAAGTAATTTAAAGTTTGAAAACAAAAACTAATTTAATTGAAAAAATATCATTTTGCACTAAGAACAGGAGTGCTACTGTTTTTCTTCGTCTGTTTCCTGTGACCTCTTCTGAATCTGAATCCTCTTGAAAATCAAGTACAGGGAGAAGCATTAAAGAAACTGCATTTTACATAAAGGGCAATGACTCCTTTTTTGGAGTTGTTCTTATGCTAGTCATCAGTGGGAGAACTGAGCAAAAGTTTATTAATAGTATCTACGTTACACTGAACTCTTAAAAACTTTCTTGCAAAATTCTGCCTGTAAATCCGAAAATGTTTTCTGATAACAGCCCAATAGGTAATCCATGTATTAAAATCTTGTGCATTGTATATTAAAAAATTTTCTAAAACTGTATAAACACTGTTTCACCGCTGACATGCCGCCATCTCCTTGACATTTTGAAAGTTCACACAATTTTTTACCTTAAAATCGCAATTTCTCTTTAACAAATTTATCTTTACATTCCCTTACTATTTGTAATAACTTTAATCTTTTCCATGTTACTCTCATAGTTTCAAAAGGGTTCTGAAAACAATTTCGTGCAATAACCACAATATATATACATATATCAAAACAATGAGAACTTGAAGCACAGATTTGTTTCTCTTTAAAGAATAATTTTGTTTTAACAAATTTCAAAGATTTTTAAGACAGGTACAATTATTTTGTAGCATAAAATAGCGTCATTAAGAAAGCTGTCGCACAGGCATACATTACCAGTTTAGGGGCGGGTAAAAACTACTGCCTAGAACATTCCTTTTTATACATGCAATTTCAGTGTAAAACCCAATTTAACCTGCTAAAAATCAATTTTAATTTACTTGCAAAAAAAACATTAAAAAAAACAATTAATCATCAAATTTTTTTGACCCACAAAAAAGTTTCTTACTCATAATTAAGCACACAAGATAAGAAAAAACAGAAAAAAGTGATATTTCCAAAAATTGGCCAAAAAAATGGCGCAAAAACGCTCAACGTTTTCTTTTTTCGTCCGTGATCGAGTAAAATTGTTCGTAATATTTGCTTTTGAGATTACCGCATTCGTTATCGAGTAAGAGCTATCGTAATTTCTGATGATAGCATTCGTCAACGAGTACGCTATCGAGTGTTGTTCGTGAGGTAAACAGCATTCGAAATTTATTTTATGTGCAACAATAGGCAGTGAAGGTAGACAAAATGTAAGTTTTTATACAAATCATAGTTGAAGCTATAAATAAATAAATAAAATAAACATTTTAGTACCAATATTAACAAAATAAATGGAAATCAAAAGGATATGGTTGATCATCCTAACTTGGCCAAAAATAAATTACCAAACATATGTTAATTTTGAGATGGTTTTTGCAACCCAAAATGAGTGCCGTCTATACAACCAATCACTAAGAAATAAAGGAAATGTTACAAAAAGCTATTTTATATTTACCGCCAGGGAGTTTAAATTTCTGCATGAACGCTTCCGAGCATAAAGCAAACTGTTCTGGTAAAAACTTAATAAATTTTGCATACAGCTTATTATCTATTTCTTTCATCATTTTGTTAACCGTTTTGCAAACTCTGCTCTGACTTATTCCAATTAAATAGTCATTTCCAGTGGTATGTTGAAAAGATCCACTGGCTTAAAGTGATAATGTTACGGCTAGCTGCAGGTTTGGTGGTAAGGCAGTAGACATATGTCCTTCAAAATTTAGCTCACAAAGAATAACATGAAATTCTAAAACGCTTAACAAACCTTTAATGATAAAGTTTTAAACGAAATTCAGTAGCTGCCAATGACAGTGGATCACTTTTAACCCGTATTTGTCTTCTTATTCGCATAGTATTAGATTCATCCTCTGAGTCAGAAGATAAACACAACATTCTTATTTTGCTTTTTTTTATTATTTACTTAAAAACAATATAACAGCAAAATTTTGTGTTTCCTTTTTTAACAAAGTTGTAATTTTTTACTGAAACATGTTACATTCAATTACAATGCAAAAAAAATCTATTACATTCTATTTTAATTTCGATACGTGAGCTATCGAATGCGGTAATCCATTCATTCGATACGTGACGAAATTTTATTCGATACGAAAGTCTACTCGTTCACTAGTGCCGTAATTTGGCCCCAGGTTTTATTGTGATGAAAAAGATTTTTAAGATAATGACTGCCATCACTTTTAAAAACCTTTTGGTTTTATTATATAATCTTTCGCAGAAAGAAAAAATCAATGTAAAAACTTTGTTTCTTCAGCTAAAAAAAAATATATTGTAAGCCTCTGAAAACGACCAAAAGTTACTATGTACATTGCAGGCAAATTTACTTCACTTTCCTGACTTTGACAGTGCCTCAAAACGACAAATTGCAAGCAAAAGATTTGGAAGTTCATTATCCGATACAGAATTTTGTTATCTGTCGATCTGCGCCCTTAAATTTTAACATTTCTTAAATTTCCATTTTGGCTTATGTCGATTGTGGGTAAGGGCAATGACGGTGATCTAGCTACAATGCCCGAGGTGGCGGAGTGGAGGTGTTTAGTAGCACTTGTGAGCTGGATGATTGCTGTTTGGGCTTCTTTTTCGAGGTGCACATATTTCGTTGAATTATAACCAACTCGATCTGGATCAGGATATTTGTCCAGTACCTCGTCGTTAAGCTGTTCCACTTGCTGCCACAGGTGGGTAATTGTGGCCTTTTTTATCTCGTAGTAGGTCATTTCTTGGTCGCTCATTTGAAGCCCTTCTAGTTGACGGGTTAGAGCCGCCATTTTGCCCAGAGACCGGCTAATGAGGCCATCATGACCATCAGTTGCACCACCACTTGATCGTTCGGTGTTTGAGGTTGAGGGACCCTGAGGTTGCTTGGTGTCTGATGCTCGACCTTGAGTCTCAAGCTCACGTTCTATCAGCGTGATATACTTTGTTGCCATAGACCTTACTTTGGTGTAGTAGTCAGAAACAAAGTATTCGTCAGCTGTGTCTACATCCTTCGAACTTCGTAGATTGTTGTCCGCATCCTCGAACTCTGCCCAAGCAACCTTGAGCCTGGCCAGTCGTTCTTCATAGTAAGCAGTCGTCTTGCGACTACTGGAATCCTTGTTGAGGTTCCTTATTATGATGGCGATGCTTTCGCCGATTTCCTTAAGCTTCTGGAGAAGCTTTTCTGAGGGTTCCATGGTATGGAAATATTGCAGGTTTGGTTCCTGTCAAATGTTGAGTAAATGAACCGAAGGTTGCAGGTCCTGTCACGGTCGCCAATGTTTGTTGCGACGGCTCGTTTGCCTCGCTTTTATAAATGGGATTATTCTGGTGGTACACCAGAATAACTCAATGCTTTGAAATTTCTGTATATTATCCTGGTAGTTCACCAGAATAAGGTTATAGAAATTCTAAAGGAGTTCTCAAGGTGGTACACCAAGAGAAGCCGATCACTAAGTTAATTAACAAGAACAGTTGTAAACGTAATGATCGCATTTATTAAAAATGTTCATGCTTATATACTAAATAATTTACAAAAACAAATAATTAAAATAAAATTAAAAAATAAAAGAAATTATATGTAAAGAATTTATGTGAGCCGGAATTGCTTACATTTCATTAAAATGTTTTCCCACAGATAGCCAGGGAAAGCGTTGGATTTCATACTGTCTGGCTGGTAATTTGAATAGCACCTGCAAAATAAATATTTTATGTTTGCATGTGCAGTCAAAACGAAAAGCTGACACATCAATTCTCACGCTTTGGCTGACTAGACTGTGGGAGAATCAAAACAGATTTGAATAACAAAAATTAAGGGAGTTTATTAAATTTCAATTCTATTAAGATTTGTTTTATTTTGTTGCAAAATAAAAAAAATCATACAGAATTAACAGCTTAATGTCCGGCTAGATTGGCAAATACCCCTATGTACACCGGAGCGAAAGCGCCGGGCAATTTTGAGGTCATCCAACTTAAGAAAATAAAAGACAAAGGCCACTGCTGCTAAAAGTTCCACCCACGCTTATACCAGCAGAAGAACCGAGGGTCACAGAGGTGATGCTAAGTAACGTGCGTGATGGGCTGCACTTCGAAGGGCAGATCGAAAACCTAAAGGAGATGTCCTACCCTCCAAACTTTGGACATTCGTAGCACAGGTGGTGTAGGACCCAGAACGGTCAGGACGTCTTAACTTCTTAAGAGAGTTCGAAAATCGAAAATACCGTAAAGGAGTTTCAAAATTTGGCAAAGCCAGCATTCGACGGTGTGAACAAAAGCAGTGAATGAAAGATAAATAAAATATATATTAATGGTGATAAACAGAAGCTTTCGTTTCCGGAGAAGGGGGGAAGCGTGACGGCAAGTTTAATAGGGTAAACTTTTATCACACGCTGCAAAATTAAGCACTGGGTACATATTTTCTGCAGCCACTGTAACCGAACAATTATGTCACACACTGTCATAGTTGCCAGATAGTTTTGGTCCAATATCGTCAAATCTTTGGAAAAAATCGTCAAAACAAGTTTTTGAAATCGTCAACATTAAAATTTATGGTTTTAATTACTTTTTTACTTAATGATAACAAAAAAAAATGGGGAAACAAAGTGATAACAGGTAGTTGCGTCACAAGTGGTAACAAAAGAGACAAAATTTCATCATTCAAAGTAAAACAAACTGAAAAAGAAAAAACGAAAATATTTAAGAAATTTTTTACAGATTTCCATTGCTATTAAGATAAAACTTATCTGTTTTTTTTACAGAAATCATTTTTTAGGGATCCTATTTCTAATCCTTGTTATTCTAACTAAAAACTTTTTTTTTATTTTTTATATAAACACGAAATGGCTAATATAGAATAGCTAAAAAGGGGGTTTCAAAACGGAATAAACTTACTTTTGCTTTTTTTCTTTTAAGCTGAACACGTTAGGGCACTGCTACACGTTCAGTATATATTGTGATATTTGGATCGCGATCCATTTAAGTGGATTGATGGATCACACTCGTATGCTACATGTTCAATATTTATCACGTCAGTATTTACGTTATTTTTGTGTTGTGCGGGTTAACTCCGATTCCACCGACAGAACCCACTCGCTTTCACTGTCTTCTGCCATTACCCTTTATTACAATAAACTTTACACAAATTTTGTCAATTGTTTTACTTTTCATTTGTTTAATTTTTTACACTGCGTATTTTATTTTATATCTTTTATTTAAAACTTTTTACTGACGTATCATGATTTAATATCATGAAAATGCTACACGCGATCCATCAATATTGCATACTACACGTTCAATAAATATCGTGATACTAGAAATTTCACGATATTTATTGAACGTGCCGTAGTGCCCTTAGATATACATACATACATATATAGTGTATATAAACCCAAATAATATATTTCAGGGGGCAAATTACGGCATTCGGTTCGAATGGAAATTTAAAAATTCTAATTAGAATTTCTATGCTAAAAGCATTAACAACTAGATCGATCCAGTAAAATATCGATTCCAATTGAATTCCGTAATTCGTAATACTGTAATGGAGCAGAACACGAATGTGCATGGTTGGACCGAAAAATCAAGGAAGTACTTGCAGGTCCAGGAAAAAACCCCGATTACACTATAAAGAATGGAAACCTCTACGGACATACCCCTAGCCGAAAAGAAATTGAAGGATATATAACCTGGAAACTATGCGTCCCAAAACCCAAACGAACGCGAGTGTAGCAGGAGAATCACGATAAAGCAAGCGCAGGTCACCTGGGAACTCGGAAAACCATCACCAGGATTTTCAAACGCTATTTCTGGCCAGGGCTATTTCAAGTTGTAGCAAAATACGTCAGTATTTGGGAGTCGTGCCAACACCACTAGGCAAGCCAGAAAAAACCGGCCGGAATGATGTTGACTCAGATTCCAGAAGAACCATGGGCAATAGTATGTGCGGATTTCGTAGGACCCCTGTCGCGGTGAAAACACGGCAACGCCATGCTACTCGTTTTTTTTCGATAAGATCTCGAAATGGGTGGAATCAGTTCCGGCGAGAAAGGCTACTAGCGACACAGTGCAAAAGGGTCTACGGGAGCGACTTATTTGCCGGTTTGGAGCCCCAAAATATTGGTTCACGGACAATGGAACCCAGTTTACAAGTCGAGCATTTAGAAAGTTCTTGTCGGATCTCGGCATCTGGAAACAACTAACGGCACCATATACCTCTCAGGAAAACCCAACGGAGCGCGCAAGCCGGACAATTAAAACT
This sequence comes from Melanophora roralis, assembly GCA_963583895.1. NCBI lineage: Eukaryota > Metazoa > Arthropoda > Insecta > Diptera > Rhinophoridae > Melanophora > Melanophora roralis. The sequence continues at coordinate 59,752,268 of OY757189.1, read as the reverse complement.
ATGGTCAGCCAATATGCAGGAAACAACCAACGGACATAGGACGATTATCTGCCAGAAATAATGTTGGCCATAAATACGAGCATCCCGAAGGTAACAGGCTACAGCTCGTGCCACAACAAATTTGAGGAAAGTAGACGCAAGCTACGTGCACGATATGCCTCTATAGAGGAAAGTCGGAGGAAGGCCGTATTTATTTCCACGCCGGAGCGAAAGCGCCAGGCGAGTTTGAGGTCACTCAAGCTCAGCAAACGGAAGACAACGACCACTGCTGCTAGAGGTTCCACTCAAGATTATAAAGAGATCTTGAAGCACGATCTAGCATTATCGAGCAGCGACTCAGAAAGCGAGCTGACCCTGCCAACTCAAAATCAGCCATCTGAACCACCCAGAGAAGACACGCGCCACATCGGCTTGATGGAAACAAGCAAAGACGAACAGCTTTTCCTGCCAAGCTGCTCGCAACCGGTGTCCACACTAACCTCAGAAGAACTTACCCAACAATTAGATGAGGCTATGGCACAGATACCATAATTGACGAGGCTGGCGACCTAGAGCCGGTACCAGCAGAAGAACCGAGGGTCACAGAGGTGATGCTAGGTCACGTGCGTGATGGACTGCACTTCGAAGGGCAGATCGAAAACCATACAGGAGATGTCCTACGCCCCGAACTTTAGACATTGGTAGCACAGGTGGTGTAGGACCCAGAACGGTCAGGATGTCTTAACTTCTTAAGCTTAAGAGAGTTCGAAAATGGAAAACACCGTATAAGGGTTTCAAAATTTGGCAAAGCAGTGAATGAAAGATAAATAAATATATATTAGTGGTGATAAACAGAGGCTTAAATTTCTGGAGAAAGAGGGAGGTGTGACGGCAAGTTTAATAGGGTAAACTTTTATCACACCCTGCAAAATTAAGCACACGGTACATATTTTCTGCACCCGCTGTAACCGAACAATTATGTCCCTCACTGTCATAGTTGCCAGATAATTTTGGTCCAATTTCGTCAAATCTTTGGAAAAAAATCGTCAAAAAAAGTTTTGGAAATCGTCAACACTAAAATTAATGATTTTAATTACTTTTTTACTTAATAATAATGAAAAAAAAACGGGGAAACAAAGTGCTAACAGGTAGTTGCGTCACAAGTGGTAACAAAAGAATCAAAATTTCATTATTCAAAGTAAAACAAACTGAAAAAGAAAAAACGATAATATTTAATACATTTTTTACAGATTTCCAAGTTTAGTCCTTAAAAATATGTTTTATCTTATAAACAATATTTTTTTTTTTTGAAACAAATATTTTTTTACAGGGTTCCTATTTCTAATCCTTGTTATTCTTTCTAAAAACATTTTTTTATTTTTTATATAAAAACGCAATGGCTAATATATATATATAAATAAACATATTGAATCGTACGGACGTGTTTAACGTAGTTCTCTTAGAAAACTTAATATTTCAAAGGTTTTTAAAAAACTAAAAATAAATACCTACATTTTATCCAAGGATAATAAATGTTTTTGTGCGAATGTGAATATAAATTGAAAATTCGTACCAACAATTAAAAAGCTGTTTGATATCAAAAATAAAAACTTTAATGGTTCAACAAAACGAAATTAAAACAAAACAACAGCAAAAAGGCAAACAATAACAAATAAAACAATCCAACTCAAATACTTGTATATGAAGAAGATAATAGCTATCTAAAAACCGCTTTTTTTTGCGCCTAAACACAATTAATTTTTTTTTTTGGTTATTTCTTTAATAATTGTTTTACAAAGATACCTAATTTTGAAAAAAGAAAACACCTTTTTGAATTATCCCATTGTTACCGATCTAAACAAGCGCCAAAGAATATAACAAAATTACTGAAATTAATAATTATTTAAAAATATAAACGTTCTGATTTATAAATAAAATGTATACATCTCGAAGCAAAACAAACAGAAACAAGCATATAACAACGAAAACAACAAATGAAAAAATACATAACAGCATGCAAGAGATAAATAGTGAAATTGAAATTACTCCAAAGAAAATGGATCTTACCCAAAAACGTTTAAGAGAGGTTGCACAAGACTCTCTTTTATTAAATTCCCCTTTTAAATTAGTAACAATGCTAGACAATCGCCTTGATAAACTTTCGGAGCAATTAAATATTATGATTGATAATAAATTCAAAGAACATAAAAAAGAGCTCTTGTGTGAAATTGATAAGAGATTTGTTTCATTACAAAGTGATTTGCATGCTTTAAATGAAAGAGTAACAGCACTAGAGAATACTACTGTTAAAACAATAAAAAAGAGTATAGATACGTTAGAGTCAGAGGTTTATGAAATTAAGAAATTTGAGAGTGAAATAAAAGTAATAAAAAGAAAACTAAATAAACAAGACAATTCAACAGTGGCTGGTAGTATACGAATACGTGGTGTACCCTACTATGATAATGAAGATTTATATGACATATTTAGTAAAATCTGCAACAGTTTAAATATCTCAACGCCGCTAGTTGACAATATATATAGGCATAACAAAATATACAAAGACAATATAACATATGCACCAAAAGATGAAGTCATTGTCGTAAAAATGCACTCGCCTTATGATAGAAATTTCTTACTGAAAACAGTTGCAAAGTTCAGAATAGAAAATAAATCAACCCTGTGTCTTAAGCATGCTGGGTTTGATAGTGTTGCTCCTGTTTTTATTAATGAAAATTTAACTCCTCACAACCACAAAATTTTCCAACAAGCCTTAAAAATGAAAAGAGACAAACAAATTAATAATGCTTATACCTTGCGTGGATTGGTGTACGTTAAAAAGAACGATTCTGATGATCCAGTACATGTAGAATTTCTTGATGAGCACTATATCTTTTTCGGAACTAACTTTATCTTGAGTCTAAAAATTTTTTATTATAAGTTTTTTCTATTTTTTGTTAAAGATTTCCATTTGAATATACTATTTTTCCTGTATGAACAATTAATTAATATTATATATTTTTTATTTCTATTTTTTATAAGTTCATCTTTTAAATTAGTTATTTTTAAGATGCATTGCGTTGTGTTTAGGGTCAACATTTATTTTAACATTAATTTAATTTATTATCTTGAGTATGGTAATTTCTGAAGGTAACTCCAAGTGCGTAACGAATGTTTTAATTAATATTGTTACGTTTATACCTTTTATAAACGTTGGTTTATTTCCTCTAAATAAACCGGGATTCTTTTTATTGCAAAAGTAATAATAAACACTTGAAATTTTATTTTAACAGTACAAAACTTTATTTATTTAAAACACACTATCGTATACTTATTAACAATCTTCTTTAAAACACTTAAAGTTATTCACTTTTACTATTTAGCACTTTTGAATGTTCACTTATTCAACTCACGGTTAAACTTAAACTGCTTGCGGCATTCGTGTTACTCGACTATTTATAGTGGTTGGCAATACGCTGTAATGTTCCACAAGATTCGATAACACCCTAGAACTTTCTAGCGAATGGCCGTTACATTTAAATAACTTCTTAGCACAGACAACAACCGCCAATCATGTTACATACCCAGTAAACATTGACATACCCAGTCAACATTTAACTCCGTAACACTACCGCCCGCTTAAGCCTGTTCGTCCCGAACAGGCATAGATTCACTTTTTCCATAATTGGCGAGGCGCTCGAGATGAACCACTTTCATCTTTGATCTTGGGCTTTTGTATTTTTGAATTCTATACACGACATCATTTATTCTTTTTATTACCTTATACGGTCCATCCCAATGGGTTTGTAATTTAGGAGACAATCCCTTTTTCCGTTGTGGGTTATGGAGTAGAACTAGCTGACCCTCATTAAAACCTTCGGAATTCGCTGCTAGATCGTATCTGGCTTTCATTTTGTCACTGGTCATTTTTATCCGGCCACGTACGAATTCATGAACTTGGTTAAGATCTTTTTGTTCGCTTGAAGAGTCGTCTTCGTGTTCATCTATTGTTGTGGGCTTAATACCGAATTCTAAATCACCTGGCAGCTTCAGCTCGGTTCCAAACATAATTTTTGCAGGTGTTCTTGAGGTAGAATCATGAACGGCTGACCTGTATGCCAACAGAAATTTAGGTATGTGCTCATCCCAGTCCCTTTGGTGTGAGCTGACCACTTTTCTCAGGTGCTCTTCTAACGTGCGGTTAAATCTTTCGACCATGCCGTCAGACTGTGGATGAAGTGGCGTAGTCCTCGTTTTTCGGATACCGTATAGCTCACACATTTCCTGGAATATCGAAGATTCGAAATTTCTCCCCTGATCAGAATGTAATTCTAGCGGGACACCGTAGCGGCACACCCAGTTGTTTACAAACGTGTTTACGACAGTTCTAGCCTCTTGGTTTGGTATAGCGTATACCTCTGGCCATTTGCTAAAGTAGTCGATTACCACTAAGACGTAACGGTTTCCCGCCTCACTGATAGGAAAAGGTCCTGCTATATCCATCGCTATTCGCTCAAAGGGAGCACCTGAATTATACTGCTGTAGTGGTCCCCTACTTCTTCTTACTGGGCCTTTGGCTGCGATACATCGTCCACAGTTTGCTATCCAATCAGCAACCGATTGTTGACATCCAACCCAATAGAAACGGTGTTTAATCTTCTCTACGGTTTTTGTTACACCAAGGTGACCACCGCTAGGACCATCATGAAACTCCTTTACTACCTCTTCGATTTTAGAGGATGGCACCACAATTAAATTCGTTTTCGATTTACCATCAGCGCTTTCCCATTGGCGATAAAGGCACCTGTTAATTAGCTGCAGACTATTCCACAGCGCCCAATATGATTTCATCAGTGGACTTTCCGCTGATATTTGGTTACGGGTTGGCCTTTTGTCTTCCTCCTTTGCCGAAATAATTTTCGCCAGTACAGGATCGTCCCTTTGTGCCGCTGACCAGTCGTCACTTGTCTCTATGCGTGTGAGTCGAACATCAACGACGCCTTCTTTTGCTTCAGCTTTTAGGCAATACTTGCATTCCGATCTGCAAGGTCTTCGGGAAAGTGCATCCGCATTTCCATGCTTAGTACCTTTTCGATGCTCGATGCCGAAATCGTAGCTCTGGAGACGTTCAATCCAACGAGCTAGCTGCCCCTCTGGCTGTTTAAATTGTAGCAGCCACCTGAGTGCGGAGTGGTCGGTTCTTATCTCGAAGTGTTGTCCATACAGGTACTTGTGGTAATGTTTTACACACTCTACCACTGCCAAAAGCTCTCGCCGTGTAACACAATAATTTCTTTCAGGTTTTGAGAGTGTTCGACTGTAGTAGCCTATGACCTTTTCTGTACCGTTGACAACTTGTGAAAGAACACCACCTATCCCGTAGCCACTCGCATCACTATCCAGCACAAATTTCTCTCCAGCAATTGGATAGGCCAGAACTGGTGCTACGCATAATAGTTCCTTGAGCTTCTGAAATGCTTGTTCTTGTGCGTCCGCCCACAGAAACGGCCGTGACTTCTGCGTAAGCTCATGTAGACTGGCAGCGACACTGGCAAAATTTGGCACAAACCTCCTATAGTAGGTACAAAGACCAAGAAAACTGCGTAACTCATGCAGATTGTTTGGGCGAGGCCAGTCCTTCACGGCTTTAATTTTATCCTCGTCAGTTGATATACCATTTTCTGCGACGCGATGGCCCAAATATTTAACCTCTTTTTGGAACAATGCACATTTTTTCGCACTCAATTTAAGTCCAGCCAATGATATCCGCTTGAGAACTTCTTCTAGATTTTTTAGGTGGTCATCAAAACTTTTCCCCATGACAATAATGTCATCAAGATACACCAGGCATGTCTTCCAATGTAGTCCCCTCAGTACACGCTCCATTAACCGTTCGAATGTGGCTGGGGCATTGCATAGCCCAAATGGCATTACGTTAAACTGCCACAGCCCATCACTTGCACTAAAAGCTGTTTTCTCCTTATCTTTGTTAGAGATTTCTACTTGCCAATAACCACTTTGCAGGTCTAATGTGGAGAACCATTTCGTTCCAGCTAGCGTGTCCAGCGTGTCATCTATCCTTGGCAGCGGGTAACTGTCCTTCTTGGTTACGTCGTTCAGTTTTCTATAATCGACGCAGAACCTGGTGCTGCCATCTTTCTTTTTAACCAACACTACCGGGGAGCTCCAAGGGCTTGAAGAAGGTTCTATTACTCCACTCCGCTCCATTTCGCTGACAAGTTCTTTTACTTCATTGCGTTTTGCTAGAGGAATACTTCTGGGAGCTTGTTTTATTGGCCTTGCATCTCCTGTATTTATCTGATGTTTCACAAGTGATGTTCTTCCTTGCTGTTGTCCTTTCAAGGCGAAGATGGAGGCGTGCTTTCTAAGCAGTTTTTTTGCTTTATTTTTATCAGACGAGGATAACCCTCTAACCCATTTCTCTATGCACTCCGATAGCATCTCCTGCTCTTTGTTTGACATACAGACAGGACCCGATTCCTTTTCGCAATTTATTATTGCCTCAGCTGTAGCACATTGGCCCACTTCACAATTCGGCCTGACGACTTTTTCGCATGTGGAAAGGTTTAGTACTCTAACAGGGACTCTTCCGTTGTTACAGGTTTTCACGAGGGCTTTTGCTGTTATTAAGTCACTTTTTCTATCTGTTTGTTCTACCACCCACAACCGGTTGTCGACACAATCTCCCTCTATACGCGCCCATACTACACTTTCTGACTGTGGTGGTATTTTCTCTTGTTCTATAGCAAACAGCTTCCTTACAGGCGATTTATCTTTGTAACCAACATCTAGGGGTATTTCAATATTCTGCAAAATCATTGTCTTTTGTCCCATATGCAGACTAATTCCATGATTGATCATAAAGTCTGCACCGATGATTACTTCGTCCACAATGTCGGCAACAATGAATACATGATTCACACTTATGTTGGCAATAGTTACTCTTACGTTTATTTTACCATAGACAGTAGCAGGCTCTCCAGTTGCTGTTCGTAGACTTACGCCATATAACGGTTCAATTGTTTGCTTGACTATATCAGGTCTGATAATGGATTGCGATGCTCCTGTGTCTATAGTAAAAATATGCCTTCGACCATTGATATACCCACAAGCAGTAAGGTTGCTATTTTTCTGTTGCATGACTGATATGGAGATTGTGGGGCCCTCGGTTATGGGAGCTAGCTCTTGCCCCGTAGTGCTAGCTCGTGTTAGTTTAACGGTGACTCGTTTGCTGATTTCATGTTTACGCGTTTGCTGTTTCTCGGTGGTGAAACAGATCTAGCCCGCTTTCTTGATGCCTTACAATTTCGCTGAAAATGGCCGCTCTTACCGCAGTTATAGCATTTGACTCTGGCTGTACCTCGCTTTTCTTCTAACGCCTGTATAACTGCATTTTTTATTTCATCGACAATATTTCCGTCCTTTTCTGCGGTAATTTGGAGATTTCTCACCTTATGTATTTGCGGCTTAGAGAGTAGTTTTGCGGTCTCCTGTGTCAGCGCGTATGATACGGTTTCAGCAAAAGTAGACTTCTGTGTGCCAAATACTGCGTGCTTGATCTCGGGATCACGTATTCCACTCACAAACGTTTCTATTTTAAATTGATCCAAAAATGGATGGTTCTCGCCTGGATATGTCAACTGCACCAACCGCTCGATTTCTGTTGCAAAATCTTGTAGCGATTCGTTGGCTTTCTGTACTCTACCTCGCAATTCCATTCGGTATATATCTCGTTTGTGCTCACCGCCATACTTGCGTTGTAGTGCAACCATTATCTCTTCGTAGTTTTCTCTGCAGCCAATAGGTATGCTTTCCAGAACTTGAGCTGCGTTACCTTTTAAGGCCAAAATCAACTCTAAGGCCTTTTCTTCATTGTTCCACGCATTTCTATTGGCCACTGTCTCGAACTGGAACTTAAAAACATTAAAGGGTGCGCTACCGTCAAAAGTAGGGGCCTTTATTCTGTTCGACATTTCTGGAATTACTCGCACTGGTACCTCATGGCTTTGAAGACTATTAATTCTTGTTTCTAGATTTTTACATTTTTCGTCAACATCTTGCACTTTCTTATTAAAGTCACTTGCTTGCGTAACCATGCCATCTTCAAGGTGAGATAGTTTTTTATCGATTTTAATAACTTCCTTTTCGTCAAACTCATAAACATCAATGTCGATATTACGCCGCTTAAATTCCTCAATCAGCCTCTTTTGTAACTCTGCCTTATTACCTACTGTAGGTAATGTCAGCTTGCTCAGCTCTCTTTTTAGCTGCTCAACTTTAAGCTCCTCGAATTTCATGTTTATTAATATGCAATTCCGCTTCTGACACCAATTGTTACGTTTATACCTTTTATAAACGTTGGTTTATTTCCTCTAAATAAACCGGGATTCTTTTTATTGCAAAAGTAATAATAAACACTTGAAATTTTATTTTAACAGTACAAAACTTTATTTATTTAAAACACACTATCGTATACTTATTAACAATCTTCTTTAAAACACTTAAAGTTATTCACTTTTACTATTTAGCACTTTTGAATGTTCACTTATTCAACTCACGGTTAAACTTAAACTGCTTGCGGCATTCGTGTTACTCGACTATTTATAGTGGTTGGCAATACGCTGTAATGTTCCACAAGATTCGATAACACCCTAGAACTTTCTAGCGAATGGCCGTTACATTTAAATAACTTCTTAGCACAGACAACAACCGCCAATCATGTTACATACCCAGTAAACATTGACATACCCAGTCAACATTTAACTCCGTAACAATATTATTTCCAAACGGAAAAAAGGCCTTCAAATATGTCATCTGAATGCGCAGAGCTTAAGGCTGAAAATTGAATAATTTAGATGGATTTTTGAAAACTCTAATATTGATATTATTTGTGTGTCGGAGACATGGCTAGATGAGTCAATTACTAATGGGCTTGTGTCCTTATCAGGTTATAAGATGTTCAGATCTGATAAACTAGTTGGAAGAGGGGGAGGTGTTGCCATATATGTCAAGAATTATACAACTTGTAAGCTTTGTAACAGGAGTAGTGCTGACGATAAAATTGAGCATATTTTTATTGAAATTTCTTCATTTGGTAGAAAAATGTTGGTAGGTTGTGCGTATAGGCCAAATAGCAATGTTGATTACCGCAACTTCTTGGCTGGTGTTGAGACACATGTCATGCGGTTCAGTGATGTGCTAATTACTGGAGATTTTAATTCTAATCTACTGAATGAGACCACTTTCAGAGATGACATGGGTTCAATTGGTCTTATACCGGCAAATTTAACTACTCCTACACACTTTACCGAAAGTAATAGTACCCTCCTGGATCTTATTTTTGTTGGTGATACTTCAAAAATACTACTGTATGATCAGCTTTCTGCTCCATGTTTTTCTAAACATGATATAATTTTTTCGACATATGATTTTCAGTTTGGACACAAGAACCAGTCTTATACATTCCGTGATTTTAATAGATTAAATTATAATGTTCTCAATAATAGCTTTCTACAGGTGAATTGGGATAATATTTTTGGCATGACACATGTGAATGATCAGCTCTCGTTTCTTGAGCTTAATTTGTACAGACTCTATGATGATTCAGTTCCTATGAGAACTAAATATGTTACTAATTATATGTCCAGCAGATTCGATCTTGCTCTTGAATCAAAGCGCACTTGGCGAACAATTAGGGAAATTGGAATAGAAAAGTCGGATACTGATATTAACTGCTCCACTGATATTGATAACCTTAATATCATATTTGCTAATAACGCGCTGACGATGGATGATGCAGGAGGGTGTAACAGAGTTGACTTCAATACTTCTGGTCGGAGTATGTTCGGGTTTTCATGTGTCAGTCAACTTGATGTTCTTTCAAGTTTTTCACAGATAAAATCGAACGCAATAGGGTTTGATAATATGCATCCTATATTCATTAGGCTCATGTTGCCCTCTATCCTACCGTATATTACTCACTTTTTTAACACCATCATTACCACAAGTTGTTTCCCCACAAGTTGGAAGTACGCGAAAATAATTCCAGTTCCCAAATCCAATGACGAATACCGTCCAATAGCCATATTAAGCTATCTTTCAAAGGCCTTTGAGAAAATTTTGCATTTGCAAATAAGTGCTCATCTTCAAGCTAATAATTTATTGTCTAACAAACAGTCTGGGTTCCGACCAAATCATAGTTGTGTGACTGCTTTAGTCAATGTTTCGGAAAATATCAGGAGTAATCTAGATGACGGGAAAATTAATTTTTTGGTGCTTCTTGATCATTCAAAAGCATTTGATTCAGTAAACCACAACATTTTGTACAACAAACTTAGACACCTTTTTGGTTTCTCTTCGACAGCAGCACAACTTATTTTCTCATATCTCACTGATCGTACACAATCGGTATACGCTAATGACAGAGTGTCTAATATTGTTGAGCTTAAAAGAGGTGTTCCTCAAGGATCCATTTTGGGACCATTTCTTTTTTCGTTATATGCCAATGATTTGCCAGAAAATTTATCATACTGCAATATTCATATGTATGCCGATGATGTGCAGTTGTGGCTAAGTAGTCCAGTTCAATTGATCTCGGAGAACATTTGCAAAATTAATTATGATCTGGATAATATTTATAGGTGGGCATCTGTAAATCGGCTTTGTTTGAATCCTAGGAAATCCAAATGTCTAGTGATCCACAAGAAATCGGTACAGCCATGTATATGTGATGACATCGTCATTAATGGAGAGAAAATTGAGATAGTCAGTAATGTGAAGAATCTTGGAATTGTCTTTAATAGCAACTTGACGTGGACAAATCAGGTCAATATGCTGGTTGCTAAATCATATTGTAAATTGAGAGCACTTTGGTCTGTTCAATATCTCACACCATTGAGAATAAGAGTGCTTCTTGCAAAAGCTTACTTGGTTCCGAGCCTTACTTATGGTTGTGAATTGTTTTCGAACTGTGATTACGTCAGTAAACGAAAACTTGAGGTTTTATATAATAACAAAACAAGATATGTATATAATCTTAGAAGAAGAGACCATGTCTCTATATACGCGAGGACGCTTTATGGTGTATCATTTACGAATTTATTGAGAATTAGAGTGCTAATTTTTCTTCACAAAATTATATACACAGGAGAACCGCAATATCTGTTTCAGAGAATTAAATTTGCGAGGTCACTAAGGGGTAGGAAAATTATAATTCCTAAATATCAATGCCTTGTTTCCGATTGGCAATTCTTTTTACATTCTGTCCGCCTTTGGAATGCCCTACCGTATGACCAACAACTAAACAGCAATGCAATGAATTTTAAAATGTTTCTTTTTAATTATTTTGACTAGTAATATATGTCGTGTACTAATACTTTTTTTTTTGTTTTTAATATGTTAACGTTTCGTTTACCAATCAAAAAATTTTTAATATTTGTTCTTGTTAACATTAAAAAATCTACACCAAATGTTTTATAAAACCTATATTGATTTGTCTATTTATTATATTTGCATTTTTTTTTATTATATTTATATTTAAGTATATTATTGAAAATTATGATACCAGAAATGTGTGTTCTTTAATAAACCCTTGCACTGTAATTATAAGACTTTGTCTTGTTGTGCATGGTTGTAATAATAAAAAATATAGATTATAAAACTTTGTAAATAATGAATATGTAAATACAATGTTATGAAAAAATCTATTAATAAATAATAATAATAATAAATAATAATGGGTTAAGCTCTAAATAAAATAAATAATATAGAATATCTAAAAAGGGTGTTTCAAAACGGAATTAACTTACTTTTGCTTTATTTTCTTTTAAGCTGAACACGTTCAATATATATTGTGATATTTGGATCGCCATCCATGATTGATGGCAAATTACGGAATTCGATTCGAATCCAAATTTAAAAATTCTAATTAGAATTTCTATACTAAAAGCATTAACAACTCGATCGATCGAGTAAAATAACGATTCCTATCGAATTCCGTTATTCGCCCTCAGGTGTGTTGTACTGTGGAGTATTAAGGCTAAAGGGCCTTAAAAAACATTTCATTTACCAATGTTTTGAGATTTAAATAGCAACTTGTTATTAAAGTAGCGAAAGATTGTTAGAAAATGCACAAACATTCCTCCGAAGACACATAATAGTTTTACATGAAATACCTTATTTCATATCATATGATATTTTAAAATCATATTTATGTATAACTAAAATTTTAGATTTAGGCTAAACCTTTATAAAAATAGAGTAAAATTAGGTCCAAAATCGTCCAATCGTCAAAAGCCTTTTTTTGTGGCCAAAAAACGTCAAAATGACGATAAATCTTCAAATCTGGCACCTATGCCATGTTCATAACGGAGTACAATCAGTGTCAACAAAATAACACATAGCCAAAGAATTTTACACTAACTAAAACAAAAGTAGTGAAGAACCTACCAGCAACATATTAAACAAACAGATATAGCGGATTTGTTGTTGGTATGTTCGTATGCTAAAGTTTTGTATAAAAAGGGCTTGCATTAACCATAATAATTCATTCTTAGATTTCTGGGCAACGAACAACGAGGTCAGCGCAAACAGCCGGTAACAAATATTAACATCCACCAGTGGTTCTCTATCACGAAGTGGACAGTAACAAATAGATTATTAACCAAAGGCTTCATTAGATGTTCTCTATAACGACGTGGACCGCAGCCATAGTTTCGTAGGATAGGATTCCATCAGTGGTTCCCTAACACGAAGTAAACCTTATCAGTAGTTCCGTAGGATAGAATTACATCAGTGGTTCCCTTACACGAAGTGGACCTTATCAGTAGTTCCGTAGGATGGGATTCCATCAGTGATGCTCTAACACGAAGTGGATCTTATCAGTAGTTTTCATATAACAAGGCTCCACCAGTGGTTCTCTAACACGAAATGGACTTTACCAGTAGTGTGGTAGAAAAAGGTTCTATCAGTGGTTCTCTAATACAAAGTGGATCTTATAAGTCAAGAAATAAGGTTTCACCAGTTGTTCTCTCACACAAATGTACCTTATCGGTTGCCTTGAACACATAGACGACAGCAGGTAACACAGCAACACGACTACAAATGCAGCTGGCAGCAATAATTGCCGTGTAATTAGCTATAAAATATATTGAAGTCGGCGGCTGCTGTTAATTTCCATCATGTTACAATTTAAAATTCGTTAAATTTTAAGACAGTAAAATATTTGGTGTTTTTTTCTTATTTTACCATTGACTTTAAAGGTTTATAACCAATAATTTAAACACATTTAAATATAGTGTGTACTAAAAGCCAGCTAAAGACGTCACTAAATTAAGCATCATCTTGATTTTTCAATTCATTTCATATACCCACAACAATAAGTACTTTGCTGTATTGTGCGCCATCTCTTTTATTTACTTAACTTAACTTAAATAAAAAAAATATTTACACTTAAGTTAACAACAACGACACATCAATTCATCATGATCACACATTTCAATTCATCTCGAAACTTTGCTGTTGACGGGATGTTCCTGCTGTGATAGTTTTAAAAACGGGAGTTGATTTTTAATGTACATATGTATGTATGTAATGTAATGTACGTATGAATTTTATATTGATTTGCTTGCTTGTATTTATGTTTGTTTATGTAACTATTCAACATTGTGTGTAATACACACAGTTTTGTTGTTGTTGACCACACATCATCACAGTCATTTTTTTTATCAACCACACATCATGACAGTATATAAGTTGCTTTAACAACAATGCATCACACCACTATTTATTCTTAACTACACTACATCACACAAACTGTGTCAGCTACACTACATTACAGCACTTAAACAGTTTAATCGCACAACATCACAAGAATTAGAAAATCATCCGGGTATTGAATTAGCTTGATATAGGACTTAATGCAGGCCTCTAGTGTGTACATAAAAATATTAGTTTGTTTTAGACAGTATTATTAGTCAATAGTTTCTAAGATTAAAATCTGTGATAAATTTTTAGTTTGTTGTTTTGTAATTCTGCAATTTAAAACATATTGTTACGGAGTTAAATGTTGACTGGGTATGTACCATGATGTTGTGGGGCATTATTGGCGGTTGTTGTCTGCGCTAAGAAGTTATTTAAATGTAACTGCCATTCGCTAGAAAGTTCTAGTGTGTTTTCGAACTTTGTGAAACATTACAGCGTATTACCAACCACTATAAGCAGTCGAGCAACACGAATGCCGCAAGCAGTTTAAGTTTAACCGTTGAGTTGAAAAAGTGAACATTCAAAAGTGCTAAATAATAAAGGTGAATAACTTGAAGTGTTTTAAAGAAGATTGTAAATAAGTATACGACAGTGTGTTTAAGCAAATAAAGATTTTGTACTTCTAAAATAAAATTTCAAGTGTTTATTATTACTTTGTCAATAAAAAGAACCTCGGTTTATTTAAAGGAAATAAACCAACCTTTATAAAAGGTATAAACGTAACAATTGGTGTCAGAATCGGAATTGCATTTTAATAAACATGAAATTCGAGGAGCTTAAAGTTGAGCAGTTCAAGAGAGAATTGAGCAAGCTTGCATTACCTACAGCAGCTAATAAGGCAGAGTTGCAAAAGAGGCTGATTGAGGAATTAAAGCGGCGTAATATCGACATTGACGCTTATGAGGTTGCCGAAAAGGAAGAATTAGAGGTTGTTACCTGTACAACAACAAACAATATCGATTTAGGCGCAATGCTTGCTGCTATGATGGGAAAAATAGAAATGAAATTCCAGGCAGTTCAAGAAACTTCTAAAATTAATTTCCAAGAAGTTCAGAAAACTTCTAGAGTTAACAATGAAAAAATAGAAAGGAAATTCCAAGAAGTTCAGGAAACTTCTAGAGTTAACAATGAAAAAATAGAAAGGAAATTCCAAGAAGCTCAGGAAACTTCTAGAGTTAAAAATGAAAAAATAGAAAAGGAATTCCAAGAAGCTCAGGAAACTCCCAGAATGAATTTCCAGGGAGTTTAGGAAACTTTAAGAGTTAATTATGAGAAAATAGAAATGAAGTTTCGGGAAGTTCAGGAAACTTCTAGAATGAATTTCCAGGAAGTTCAGGAAGCGTCTAGAGCTATGGAGTTAAAACTTCAAGAAATTTCTGAAGCTGTGAACAACAAAGTAGAGGGCATAGTAAAGGAAGTTTTCAAAATCGATAAAAAACTATCTCACCTTGAAGATGGCATGGTTGCGCAAGCAAATGACTTTAATAGGAAAGTCCAAGATGTTGACGAAAAATGTAAAAATCTGGAAACAAGAATTAATAGTCTTCAAGGTCATAAGGTACCAATGCGAGTAATTCCAGAAATGTCGTACAGAATAAAGGCCCCTACTTTTGACGGTAGTGCACCATTTAATGTTTTTAAGTTCCAGTTTAAGACAGTTGCCAATAGAAATGCGTGGAACAATGAAGAAAAGGCCTTAGAGTTGAGCACAAGTTCTGGAAAGCATACCTATTGGCTGCAGAGAAAACTACGAGGAGATAATGGTTGCACTACAACGCAAGTATGACGGTGAGCACAAACGAGATATATAACGAATGGAATTGCGAGGTAGAGTACAGAAAGCCAACGAATCGTTACAAGATTTTGCAACAGAGATCGAGCGTTTGGTACAGTTGGCATATCCAGGTGAGATCCACCCATTTTTGGATCAATTTAAGATAGAAACGTTTGTGGGTGGAATACGTGATCTTGAAATAAAACGAGCGGTGTTTGGCGCACTGAGGTCAACGTTTGCAGAAACCGTATCATACGCGTTGACACAGGAGATTGCAAAATTACTCTCTAAGCCGCAAATACATAAGGTGAGAAATCTTGAAATTACCACAGAAGAAGACGGAGATATAATAGATAAGATAAAAAATGCAGTTATACAGGCGTTGGAAGAAAAGCGAGGTAAAGCCGGAGCCAAATGCTATAACTGCGGTAAATTCGGGCATTTTCAGTGAAATTGTAAGGCACCGACAAAGAGGGCTAGATCTGTTTCGCCACCTGGAAACAGCAAACGTGTAAACTTAAAATAAACAAATAAAATGGCACAAGCTAGCCCTGCGGGGCAAGAGCTAGCTTCCGAGAGCCCCTCAATCTCCATATCAGTTAGGCAACAGAAAAATAGCAGCCTTACTGCTTGGGGGTATATCAATGGTCGAAGGCATATTTTTAATATAGACACAGGAGCATCGCAGTCTATTATCAGACCCGATTTAGTCAATAAAACAATTGAACCGTTATATGGCATAAGTCTGCGAACGACTAGTGGAGAGCCTGCTACTGTCTATGGTAAAATAAATGTAAAAGTAACTATTGCCAACAAAAGTGTAAATCATGTATTCATTGTCGCCGAGATTGTAGACGAAGTAATCATAGGTGCAGATTTTGTAATCAATCATGGAATAAGTCTGCATATGGGACAAAAGACAATGATTTGGCGGAATACTGAAATACTCCTTGATGTTGGTTACAAAGATAAGGCGTCTGTAAGGAAGCTATTTGTTATTGAACATGAGAAAATAACACCACGTTTAGAGGGAGTGGGTGGTAGAACAAACAGATAGAAAAAGTGACTTAATAACAGCAAAAGTCCTCGTGAGAACCTGTAACAACAGAAGAGTCTCTGTAAAAATGCTAAACCTTTCCACATGCGAAAAAGTCGTCAAGCCGAATTGCGAAGTAGGCCAGTGTGCTACAGCTGAGGCAATAATAAATTGCGGGTCCTGTAAGTATGTCAAACAAAGAGCAGGAGATGCTTTTAGAGTGCATAGAGAAATGGGTTAAAGGGTTATCCTCATCCGATAAAAGTAAGACAAAACAACTGCTTAGAAAGCACGCCTCCATCTTTACCTTGAAAGGTCAACAGCAAGGAAGAACATCACTTGTGAAACATCAGATAAATACAGGAGATGCAAGGCCAATAAAACAAGCTCCCAGAAGTATTCCTTTAGCAAAATGCAACGAAGTAAAAGAATTTGTCAGCGAAATGGAGCGGAGTGGAGTAATAGAACCTTCTTCAAGCCCTTGGAGCTCCCCGGTAGTGTTGGTTAAAAAGAAAGATGGCAGCACCAGATTCTGCGTCGATTATAGAAAACTGAATGACGTAACCAAGAAGGATAGTTACCCGCTACCAAGGATAGATGACACGCTGGACACGGTTGCTGGAACAAAATGGTTCTCCACATTAGACCTGCAAAGTGGTTATTGGCAAGTTGAAATCTCTGACAAAGATAAGGAGAAAACAGCTTTCAGTGCAAGTTATGGGTTGTGGCAGTTTAACGTAATGCCATTTGGGCTATGCAATGCCCCAGCCACGGTTAATGGAGCGTGTATTGAGGGGACTACATTGGAAGACATGTCTGGTGTATCTTGATGACATGGGTAAAAGTTTTGACGATCACCTGAAAAATCTAGAAGAAGTTCTCAAGCGGACATCAGGGGCTGGACTTAAATTGAGTGCGAAAAAATGTGCATTGTTCCAAAAAGAGGTTAAATATTTGGGCCATCGCGTTGCAGAAGCCGTGAAGGACTGGCCTCGCCCAAACAATCTGCATGAGTTACGCAGTTTTCTTGGTCCTTGTGCCTACTATAGGAGGTTTGTGCCAAATTTTGCCAATGTCGCTGCCAGTCTTCATGAGCTTACGCAGAAGTCACGACCGTTTCTGTGGGCGGATGCACAAAAACAAGCATTTCAGATGCTCAAAGAGCTATTGTGCGTAGCACCAGTCCTGGCCTATCCAATTGCTGGAGAAAAATTTGTGCTGGTTAATGATGCGAGTGGCTACGGGATAGGTGGTGTTCTTTCACAAGTTGCCAACGGTACAGAAAAGGTCATGGGCTACTACAGTCGAACACTCTCAAAGCCTGAAAGAAATTATTGTGTTACACGGCGAGAGCTTCTGGCAGTGGTGGAGTGTGTAAAACATTACCACAAGTACCTGTATGGACAACACTTCGAAATATGAAACGACCACACCGCACTAAGGTGGTTGCTACAATTTTAACAACCAGAAGGGCAGGTAGCCCGTTGGATTGAACGTCTCCAGAGCTACGAGCACCGGAAAGTTACTAAGCATGGAAATGCGGATGCACTCTCCCAAAGACCTTGCAGATCGGAATGCAAACATTGCCTAAAAGCTGAAGAAAAAGAAGGCGTCGTTGATGATCGACGCACACGCATAGAGACAAGTGACGACTGGTCAGCGGCACAAAGGGACGATCCCGTACTGGCGAAAATTATTTCGGCGAAGGAGGAAAACAAAAGGCCAACCCGTAACCAAATATCAGCGGAAAGTCCACTGATAATATCATATTGGGCGCTGTGGAATAGTCTGCAGTTAATTAGTGGATGCCTTTATCGCCAATGGGAAAGCGCTGATGGTAAATCGAAATCGAATTTGATTGTGGTGCCATCCTCTAAAATCGAAGAGGTATTAAAGGAGTTTCATGATAGTCCTAGCGGTGGTCACCTTGGTGTAACAAGAACCGTAGAGAAGATTAAACACCGTTTCTATTGGGTTGGATGTCAACAATCGGTTGCTGATTGGATAGCAAACTGTGGACGGTGTATCGCAGCCAAAGGCCCAGTAAGAAGAAGTAGGGGACCACTACAGCAGTATAATTCAGGTGCTCTCTTTGAGCGAATAGCGATGGATATAGCAGGACCTTTTCCTATCAGTGAGGCGGGAAACCGTTACGTCTTATAGCCTTTTTACACTTACGTACATTTTGTAGGAACGCATGGAATATGTTAAAAATGTGAAATTTGCGTTTACATTTGTAACATCTTTCATCCGTCAATTTTTACTGTATTTAAGACGCCAAGTGATAAGAGATAAAATAATGAAAAAAATTATATTAACAGAATTTTTATTTCCAAAATTATTGAAAACTAAATAAAATAAATTTAAATAAAATAAAAATTGTATGCAAACATTAATTATTTGTTTAATTTTCTGCGTTTGCGAAATTTACAAAATGCATGCATGTTGTGTGTATGTATATTCCCATTTGTATTAAATAAACATATACAAACATACATACAAACACATATATAGTTCTAACTGTTTACAAGACGTAATTATATAAGATGGCGTTAAGAAAGCAAATCAATACTTTTTCATCCATGTTTTATGCTTTTTATGTCAAAAACATGTTTCTGAAATGTCGTTTTTATTGTAGAAATAACCTCACCTGATAAAAACAACCTTTTATTGTATACATTGTTGTTTTTATTCAACTTCGTTCACTAGTGATGACACCAAAATAATCGAAAAATGATAAGTGAAACCAAATGATTTAAACATATTTTAAAGATGACGAAAAAAGTAGACACACAAACCTGTATAATTCATATAGAAAGATGATAACATTTTTGAAAATTGATGAAAGATGAAAGATGTGAGTAAGTGTAAAAAGGCTTTTAGTGGTAATCGACTTCTTTAGCAAATGGCCAGAGGTATACGCTATACCAAACCAAGAGGCTAAAACTGTCGTAAACACGTTTGTAAACAACTGGGTGTGCCGCTACGAAGTTCCGCTAGAATTACATTCTGATCAGGGTAAAAATTTCGAATCGTCGATATTCCAGGAAATGTGCGAGCTATACGGTATCCGAAAAATGAGGACTACGCCACTTCATACACAGTCTGACGGCATGGTCGAAACATTTAACCGCACGTTAGAAGAACACCTGAGAAAAGTGGTCAGCGCACACCAAAGGGACTGGGATGAGCACATACCTAAATTTCTGTTGGCATACAGGTCAGCCGTTCATGACTCTACCTCCAGAACACCTCCAAAAATTATGTTTAGAACCGAGCTGAAGTTTCCAGGTTATTTAGAATTCAGTATTAAGCCCACAACAATAGATGAACACGAAGACGACTCTTTAAGGGAACAAAAAGATCTTAACCAAGTTCATGAATTCGTACGTGGCCGGATAAAAATTACCAGTGACAAAATGAAAGCCAGATACGATCTAGCAGCGAATTCCGAAGGTTTTAATGAGGGTCAGCTAGTTCTACTATATAACCCACAACGCAAAAAGGGATTGTCTCCTAAATTACAAACCTATTGGGATTGGCCGTATAAGGTGATAAAAAAAATAAATGATGTCGTGTATAGAATTCAAAAATACAAAAGCCCGAGATCAAAGATGAAAGTAGTTCATCTCGAGCGCCTCGCCAATTATGGAAAAAGTGAATCTATGCCTGTTTGAGATGAACGGGCTTAAGCGGGCGGTAGTGTTTTGGAGTTAAAAGTTGACTGGGTATGTAAATGTTGACTGGGTATGTAACATGATGTTGTGGGGCATTATTGGTGGTTGTTGTCTGCGCTAAGAAGTTATTTAAATGTAACTGCAATTCGCTAGAAAATTCTAGTGTGTTTTCGAACCTTGTGGAACATTACAGCGTATTACCAACCACTATAAATAGTCGAGCAACACGAATTCCGCAAGCAGTTTACGTTTAACCGTTCAGTTGAATAATTAACATTCAAAAGTGCGCAAAAATAAAGGTGAATAACTTTAAGTGTTTTAAAGAAAATTGTAAATATGTATACGACAGTGTGTTTAAGCAAATAAAGATTTTGTACTTCTAAAATAAAATTTCAAGTGTTTATTATTACTTTGGCAATAAAAAGAACCCCGGTTTATTTAAAGGAAATAAACCAACGTTTATAAAAGGTATTACCGTAACAATATGTTTTAGGTCTGCAGTTTTTATGGAAGGCAAACGAAATTAAGGAAAAAGCAAATAATTTTAATTTGTTTAAATTATACACTTTATTAAACTTCTCTAAGACGACTGAAAATTTTAATACGGGAAAGAATGCAAAAGTATCACACAAGAGATTAAGTACACATGTACCTTTTAATACAAAATGAGTTGGATGAACGTACATCTACATACATGCATAATTACGATAATAATATTCATGCTAATACAAACATACGTACAAACATAAAAATATTTTCACAAAACTATGTGCCCAAACACAAGTACATAACCATTAAAAATATATTGTAACTTTTAAAAAACTAAGCCGAAAATAGTTCCAGCCTTTAAATATACCAACTACAAATATGCCTCCATTGGCACAACCAACTACAAATCAAATTTCTTACGCCGCCGCATTAAAGTCTAACCAGCCTAATGTACGTAAGTCTACCCAGCCTACAACACAACAAGAAGTGCCATTTAGCGAACCAACCGGGCCTAATTTTAGCCGCCTGGAAGCCGTAATTGACAATATGGTCAAACAATTTACGCAGATTATGGCGCAAATGGCCAACATGATGCAAGAAATGCAAAAAATGCAGTCTGCTTTTCTGCAGGCTATGCTTAAAAGACCATGAACTGCCTCAAGGTTTGTTTCTGGAACGCAAACGGCATCCGCCAACACAAAAACGAGCTCGAATATTTCTTGATGAACCAAAAATCGATGTTATGTGTATTTCTGAGACTCATATGACATCTAGAAACACTTTTAAAATTAGTGGTTATTCTTTTTACGATTCAAAGAATCCTAGGGATAGATCATGTGGTGGCTCGGCTATTCTTATCAAATCAAGAATTAAACACCAATGGTTGGGTGGCCTCTCGGAATGGTATATCCAAGCTACGAACGTCTGCATTGATGAATTTTTCCATAACCTTGTTATTTCATCAGTTTACTGTCCACCCAGATTCCCCATAACGAAGGATCAGTACAACAGTTTCTACAAATCATTAGGTTCCCGCTTCAAAGCTGCTGGAGACTATAACGCTAAGCACACATTCTGGGGCTCCCGCCTAATTAGTTCCAGAGGTCGTGTCTTGTATGACTCCGTGTCGGAAATGGGACTTTTCGTTATTTCAACTGGACAACCAACCTATTGGCCAACGGACAATAATGAAATTCCAGACGTAATAGATTTTGGCGTGGCAAAAGGTATATCCCCGGACCTTATTGAGGCTGTAGCCTCCTTGGATTTATCTTCTGACCACTCACCCACAATAATTACTATTTGCAGTCCTCACTAAATAGCAACTAGTGATTTTTTCTTATCTAAAAAAATAAATTGGTTAAAATATACAAAATATATTAGTGCCCACTGTTCGGAAATCCAACCGCTAAAAACTCCCAGAGACATAGATGATAGTCTGAGAGTCCTAAATGAAAACATTAAAAAAGCCGTTGAACATGCGTCTTCTACCTATCGTCAGGTCAGGTACAGCAAAATTTTTTCTGACGATGTGGGAAAACTTTTATTTGAAAAAAGGAGAGTCCGAAGAGAATGGCAAAAGAACAGATCGCCCCAACTTAAATCTAAGCTGAAAGAATGTACTAACAAATTAAAAAGCTTGCTGGAGGTTCACAGAATAGCTTCACTTAAAGAGTACCTCGAAGGTCTAGACGCGACTCCTCAGACAAATTATTCCCTATGGCGATCAGCCAGACGTCTTAAAAGACCCGTTATCGCAAAACCACCACTGCGCAATCTAAGAGGATCCTGGGCTAGAAATGATGAAGAAAAATGCGATCTGCTCGCAAGCCATTTAAGAAACGTGTTCACTCCTAATACATGCACTGATGTGAGGGAATTACCACTAGTTGTTGCTAGACGTCCTTTAGAAATACGTTTCCGATTTACAGATGTTGTAGAGGCTATTGCTAACCTAAATGGTAAAAAAGCTCCTGGCGTTGATAATATAAGCAACAAAATGCTCCTAGAGCTACCTTTTACGGCAAAAAGAATAATTCTTTTTATTTTTAACGCAATAATTCGGCTTGAACACTTCCCGCCTGTATGGAAAATTGCCTTAGTAAAGATGATTCCTAAGCCTGGCAAAGATCCTTCAAAGGTAGAGTCTTATAGGCCTATAAGTTTGTTACCCACGATGTCAAAATTGTTCGAAAAATTGCTTAAGAACAAGCTGACTCCGATCCTAAATGAAAACAACTGCATTCCAGATCACCAATTTGGCTTTAGAAGTCAACATAGCACAATCGAACAAACTCACAGACTGGTGCAGGTTATAAAAAAACCTTTGAGGAAAAGAAGTACTGCTCCGCACTTTTCATTGATGTCTCTCAAGCTTTCGATAAATTATGGCACGAAGGCCTGTTAAACAAACTGAAGATACACCTTCCAGCTAATATTTTCAACCTATTGGAAAAATACAAAACCGGTCGACAATTTATGATCTAAGAGGGAAACCAAATAAGTTCTTCTCAACCAATAGGGACTGGTGTACCTCAAGGCAGTATACTAGGTCCAATTTTGTACTTGCTTTACACGGCAGATATGCTTTTCTTAGTATTCACAAAGACCCAAAAGAGGCTTCGAACCAGCTGCAACAACACGTAACCCAAGTTGAAAAGTGGGCAAAGTTATGGGGAATAAAGATAAATGAACAAAAATGTACTCACGTAACTTTTACCTTACGCAAAGAAACGTGCCCTCCAATCACTATCAGCAATCATATGGTGCCTCAATGATCTGAGACAAAATATCTTGGTATTCACCTAGATCGCCGCCTTACATGGAAGCCTCATTTAGATGCGAAGCTGATGCAAATGAAACTTAAAGCTGCTCAAATCCACTGGCTAATTGGTAGAAACCCTGTGCTACGTCTTGATTGTAAGCTTCTACTCTACAACTCAATTTTAAAACCAATTTGGTGCTACGGTATACAATTATGGGGCACTGCTTCCGCCTCTAACATCGAAAAAATCCAACGCCGTCAAAACAAAATTCTAAGAATGATAACTGGTGCTCCTTGGTATATTAAAAACAGCAACATCCACAAGGATCTAGAAGTTCCACTTATTAAATGCGAAATCCTCAACTATGTGGACAAGTACTTAAATAAGCTGGAAACACATCCAAATCCGCTCGTTCGAAGCATCCTGCAACACAGTGGTCACACCCGCCTTAAAAGAAGGGATACTATTGCTCTTAGATGAAACCTTTAAAATTAGTTAATTTTATTGTGAGAACTTAAATTTTAGTCTGGTACTGACTGGACTAGTATTAATTACATAGTTTTAAGATTTGAATACTTATTGTTAGTTCGCCTAAGCGAAGATTTAATAATAAAATATATGAGAAAAAAAAAGAATAAAGAATATTTGAAGAGTGAAACTAGTGTGTGTAAACAAATTTTCTTGTGTCGAACTCAGTATAAGGCTGAGTCGTTACAATGTGCAGGCTTATATGTACACAATGATTTGGTAATTCAATTTTAAGAAAAGAAAATGAATGCAGTCTTATGTCTTTCTCACGTAATCATTTTGCCAGATCGCATAAAATATCAATTGAAAAGTTTAAAATAATATGATAACAATTAAATATACGATCAAATAGATAACAAATTACCAGTAATTTGGTCATTATTTTCTATCATTTTTTTAAGGGCGATGTGAAAAAAATGACCGAAACTTTTGTGTACGTGTGATTTTGCATCTATCTCGCACCTTTGGATTTTACAAACTAAAAACCATATATCTTAACTGCTTACTCTGCTGATGTTTACTAATCAACGATGACATATATATCAGTCACAGTTGACTAGTCACACTTGACCAACAGATGACCGGTCACAATTGATGTATATACCGGTCAAAGCTGACAGGTTCACTTTTGCAATAAAACACTATAATAAAAATATTTTTCACATGTTTGATTTTTTTTTATTTTTAATATACATATATGTACATAAAAATTTCAAACGAGAATAATGCGTGTGAATCCGAGTGTAGGATATTTTCCTTTGTATTAAACAACTTTTATCCTTAAAAGAAAAAAATATGTTTACATATGGGCATTTCCATGTCATCGTACGTGACATTTGTACGCCTACAAAGTGGTGTAGATTTTGCAAAAAGAGTGGTAACTGAAAAATTGTTTCGTCAATATGTTACATTTAGAAGGTACTATAATCTAAAAAAAAATCATGACTTTGAAAACCTTGCCGGCCAAAATATCGGGCGAAAAAGGCGCATATCGTACGTGACAAAAAACGGAAGTGATGTCGAGGTGCATGCACATATATACGAAAATCTGCGAATTGTAAAAGTTTTTTTCCTTTCTTTAAGTTCTTACACCAAGCCAAATATTTGTCCTTGATAATCCATAATTTTTAAATACAAAAAGATTTTTAGAGGATTTTGTTACGAACAAGTCTTAATATCGTTCGTGACATACCGTATGTGACAGATTTTTCTCTTATAGTATTTGTCTGAAAAAAAATAGGTTTTTTTAATATATGTATACATAACAAATTTAAAAAGAATTAAAAAATGTTTATTCGGTGATAATAGCAATAAAAACAATAAAAGGTTATTTTCATTTCTTACTATACACTATGTACTTGGGCGCTGGCACTTAATTATTACATTTTAATTTTTTCTCTTACTAAATACGCAGTTTGAGACACATTTATATACTGACTATCATGATAAGTAAACGAATGAAGTTTTCTTATTTTTGGGATGGGCTGGACATTTTGCCATTTTTCATGGAGATGAGGAGAAAACCCTTCAATCTCGTCGGTAGCAACATACAACAAATTAACTCCTTCCACATATTTATGAGCACATTCATAAAATGAGAAAGCATCTGGCAAGATTAATTTATTTGCTTTTACAATTTGTCAGACCTTTCTTTTAACAGTACCACCTACTCCATCAACTGCACCTTTACCATGTGATGTGGCAAAGAAGTTCCATTCTAAATGTTGGCAGCTAAATTTGTTTACAAAAGAGGGAATAATTTTTAAAATGAATTTGTTTTTAAATTGAGCGCTACTCCAATCAGAAAATATGTATATAGACGATATATCTTCATATTGTTCGCTTATTTCAAGCATAGTTTTTGTAATAAAATAGTAAACATCAAACTAATTCGTCGTTAATTATTTTTTTTGTCTTTTTTGGCTGCATCTGCGAACTTTTTTCGTTAGATATGCTGTCTTTCAGCCTCGTTTTTCCGGTATTTCTTTATTTGTTCTTCGTTTTTCTTCAAGTCCTCCCTCCATTTCTTTGTAGTCTCATAGCTATTTTTACCCATCTTAATAAAATATGTATAATTATAAAGGAATTTGAAAGTATTAAATTGAATTGTGTTACTTACAATATCGTATGCTACAAACTTTGAAAGACTATTAAATTTTTATTGCATCAAATTTAAAAAAAAAATCGATCAATATTTGTTTGCGAGATTTATCTTGCTTTGAACTTTTATTTTTTAATACTTGCGACCGGTCGAATTCAAATGATGACGACAAATAACGTTTTTGCATTACGTACGTGACATTAGAATATCATTCAAAGCAAACTATAAAAAATACCGCTATTCGAACTCTAAATTTTTAATTTCATAATGGACCTTGGCCACTGATGTTGTAACATTATTTTTAAAGTATAATTGGAATATTACAATTACCTAAATTTAGCCACTAGCTTAAACAAAATAGTTAATTTCAATTTCTGGAAATTGATCAAAGAGATTACCAGTTTAATCTGCTATTTTTGCTCTTTTAAAATTATAATTAGCTATAAATACTTTTACATAATAAAATTTTAATGTGTTTTATTGCTCTTTGGTATATTTAAAAAAAAGTTGCGATGACTTTTATTTTTCCAGCCGTGGTTGACATATTCATGGAAATGCCCATATGCGTATGGTTGTTGCTGATTTTTCACTTTTTTTAACTTTTACAACTTCTACAAGTTTCCTTAATTTCTAGGATGTTGTTGCTTCCGGGACAAGGATTCTTCCGACGATATTTTATTCTACAAAAATACAAAAAAAAACATTAAAATGCTTACCTTTTATTTTTCCCTTGTAATTGCTTTCACAAATCCACAATCAAAATTATAAATTTATCAGAGTACAAATTTTCTCAAGAGTGAGCGATTAAAAAACACCATTCATGAAAAATCTCGAGAGCGAAAAATCCTAAAAAAAATTTTTAAATAATTTTAAAGAGCGTGAAAAAATTTTTGCCAACCCTCACTCACTTATGAGAAGTTTGTCGTTTTTTTTTCACGCTCACAAATCACAAATGAAAAATAAAAACCAAATTTTATTTCTCACTCACAAATGAATGAGAAATTTCTTTTTTTCACTTTCGATTCATTCTTTTATGAGTGCGAGTGTTGCTTTAATATTTTTCACGCTTTGTAACAGAGTTGCCAGAAAATAATTTTTTAAGCGTGTGAAATTAGTACTCCCAATAAGAGTAAAAAAATTCTTGCATTTACATAAATTTTTTTATTTTGCTGCTTGTATATACTTATATGTTGTTAAATTTAAAAAATACTACACATCTATATTTTGATCAGTCTTTTGAGTATATTTTTAATTAAGTGACTTTTAATGCTATTTAAAAAAAAGTAATATTTTTTTAAATAAAATAAAAACCACAAATATATAAAAAAAATTACGTTTATTTCCCAGAGTAAGGCAAAAACGCTATTTTAAAAAATTGCGTTACTTCATTTTTATACTGAGGAATCGATATGTAGATTTATAAACAATAATAAATAAATATTAACATAAAGGATTACTTTTAGCAGTATTTATTGTGAAAAAGTCATATTTATAAAAAATTGTTTTTGTTAAGAAACTTAAGTAATACATTATATTTTATGTTGTGATTTTTTAGAAATATTATAGTCTTCACTGACACAAATTTTCATAGCAATCTTTAAAAATATTTTTGAACTGTTTTCCTAAATTTTTAATTGACGTTTTCTAATAAAAAAAGTATTTCTTGAGCATTGTGTTCAAGGTCGTAACTGCTCTTTTTTATAATTTACCTTACTTTTGCTAATGGAACTCCTTCAAACTCTTAGGTTCTATTTAATTGACCTGAAAGGTAAAGTTTTAAATTGTTGTACATAAAAAGATTTGCGTATGTATTGTATAATAACCACCACAATTTTTTGTAACAATATACCCAATACCTAAAAGGATGACATACAGGCAGGTACTGATTACTTTCCAAATTAGTGGAAAATCCCAAACAAAATTAAATGATGAACAATTATCTCTAATGGTGGTAAAGCCGAATGCAATTTTTTCCAATCCTTTTAAAATTTGCATGAGTGTGTGTAACAGCTCTATGTTTTTTGCAATATAAACATTAAACGTTTGTAAAAGCTCCTTATTTGGATTTTAAATAGCGTAAAGTGAATAACAAACAATGCCTAAAAGACAATTTAACTTTGAAAAATATGTGTTGTACGATGCATCTTCAAAAAAAGTATTTGCGTAATAGAATCGTGCAAAAAGAAACTTAGTTAGAAAGTGAAGGGAAATATCAAAATACATTACAAACTACTTCACAAACAAGATATACAAAGTAATGGTGACGATGCTTTTGTTTGTCACTGAAGTAATGCTCCCCTTTTTGTGAAACCTTAACCGCATATTTTTATTACTAAAATCATTAAATCGGATTCATTGAAAAATTTAAATGAAATTAAGTTAAATAAATGCAAATAAACCACAACGTATAACAGTGCCTGGTTTTTTAATTTATTAAAAACATGTTTTTAAAAAAAAAAAATTATTCCTACTTTTTTTAAGCATTTCAAAAATTAAGCAACAAATTTTTACATATGGCAGCACCAGTAACATGACCAAAAAATTTTATGTGTACACATTTATGAATGCTTCGCGAAAAAATGCATTTATGATTTCTCACTTATGAGAAGTACTCGAATTTGATGCTTTTCATTTATGTTCGTGAAAAGAAAAAAATATTTTTTCTTTTCACTTCTCATTTATGACTGGTGAAAAAAAAAAATTTTTTTCTCGCTCGAGAGTGAGAAGGCACAAAATGTTTTTTAAAAACTCATTCATTAATGAAAAATTGCTGCAGTAAACACAGCGCTCACACTCGTTCTCACGAATGAGAAGTGAGTGAGCAATTTTTAACTCTGAAATTTATTAAAAACCAAATGGAACTTTATTTTTATTGATTTTACTTAATTGAATTGCCTTTATAGTTCACAAATATACGTTTTAAATTTATTTACTTTAAAAAATGCAACTCTGTATCAACGATGATATAAGTATTGGTCACAAATGACCGAAATTTGTTGCAAATGTAGTAGTAGAAAAATGTTTTAGCGTTAGTTTCGGTCATCAATTTCATGTAGGGAATTGTTTACTAATTGCAAACATACAAACATATGTATGTGTAAACAATTAAAGCTGCCATCTTATAAATATGTCGCCATAATTTCCGCGACTTTTGGTTACATACCCTACAAGAAATTTGTGACCGAAACTAACACTAAAACATTTTTTGTTGGTCATTTGTGACCAATATTTCTATCATTTCTGTTTCGGTCATCTGTGTCGGTCAAATGACTGTCACTGTTCTGGTAGGGTATATTACTACTACATTTCAGTTATAAACTTTTAATTAAAATACATAAATATTTAAGTCTGTATATAAAATTAAGAAATGTTTAAGCATATATTTTAAAACTATTTAAAACCAAATATTTTCTTATATATTTTATATTTTTGTTGTAAGCAAACGCATAACATTTTTTAACAAAAGCTAATAATAATGTAAGGCAACACTTATAACAAAGTGGAGTAATACATAAGGTGGTGTTATGGGTCAGCAGATTATTTTTTATTTTGCCTTACTCCAACACCTAGACATCAAAGGCTGCATACTTTACGTTTATTTCATTGTGTGTTTGCTTGTATTTTTTATCGTCGGGTATTTGTCCCCGGACTTACAATGTACACATTCCATATGATTGTTGGGTGTTGAATTTGTAGTACCAACGCTACCACCTTCTATGGAACCAACTTGACTAATATAAAGTATCAACAGCTCCCACATGTGTTTGTCTCTTTTCAACATCATACTATCAAGGCAGAGGAAAAGAAAAAATGTGCTGATAGTAAATTAGCTACGGCGAAAAAATTAAATTTTAGCTAAGCGATTAACCATGCGGAATACCAATAAAGCAAAGTAGCTAAAATATTCTCCGTAGTTTATTTTTAGCACTTAAGCGATCGAGATTTAAGGCTTCGTTAGTCTTTACTTTCTGTTCCGTGATGAATCAGCTGATTGTTTTTTGTTAATAAAAAAAGTGTGTAAGTAGTTAGTTTTTTCGTTTCGTTGCGTTCCGTTGCGGATCAACCTGTTAAAAACAAAATTTTTGCAACGTTGTTAAGTGACAGCTGCTTTTCCCGCCATTAAAACTATACAAATTTTGATACGTTTTAACAGAAAAAGTAACTACTATAATAAAACAACTGAATGGCACGTTAAAAAACGGCAACAGAAAGTAAAGACTAACGAAACCTTTAGCTTTAGCTAAGAGAATTACAGAATAGGAGAGAATATGGGTGCAGGATAGCTAATATACAATAAAAAATTTTATTTTAAGAAAAAGCAATGAATGCAGTTTTATGTTTGTCTTACATGATCGCAAAAAATAACTGCATAAAAAATTGTTTAAAAATTATAAGATATTTTTAGCTGTTGTTTTAACATCTTGTTTCTAATTAAAATTTTTTTTATTTACCCATGTAGTAGAGAAAGCGAAGCGAACGGGTATAACTAGTTTGGAGTTAGCTAAAGGCCTAACTATATTTTGCTTAAACAAACTTAAGCTAATGTGAAATATCACTACCTGAGTTATGATCTAAGTTACACAACTAATGGTATTTTCCATTCTAAAAAAAAAATGTTACAATAAGTATGTGTAACATTTTTATCAGTTTACACACACTTAAAAAGTTGTCAATTTTTTTTGTTTTAAATTACATACATAACACAGCTGTAAAAAGTGGTGCTTTGTTACACTGTAATATAATTGGGGGTAAGATATGTTACACTCTTGCCAGTTATTTGTGCAACATGTTCAGAAAGGATCACGATAACTGTTTTCACTCTTGCATGTATTTTTAGAATGGAACATAAACCCGCTCGAATGGTAGCATTAATGTAACATTTTTGCCAGAAAGGAAAACACCATAAGTCTCATTTGCATAGCCTGTCTATTTTAATTTGTTTAAATTTTTGTCTAATCTCAGGTAAAAATAGAACGTGTTCTATTTTTAAATTATTTAACGTCTGAGATTTATATGTTAGTTTTTGAAAGTTGCCGAATTAAATGCTTGTTGTTGTATTGCCATTTTCTTTATACCAGCTTAACAAGCTTATTTAGCTAGAAATTAAAAAATAAAATTGTTTTTTGACACTCATAAAAATTTAAAATTATTTTTTTGACACTCAACTCAGATGAGAACTTAGGTAGTGTAAATATAGCTTAATATAATTATATTATACAAGTTAATAAATAAAAAAAAATTTTACATAAATAAAAATGTACTTTAAACTGCAACAATGCGCGCAACTCAAGTATACACAACTGATACATTAAGCAAAGTACGATCAGGTTCGCTATTTGCTTAAACAACATTATAGTTATACACATTTAAACATGTGCATTCGCACTTGTGCTTAAGTAAGCTAAAGCACATTATGGTTAGCCCTTAACATGTTTTTTCTGAGGAAAAATGTTGTAATTTTTGAGGCACTTTTTTCAAACTATATAAACCATTACAAAGTGCTACATATTTACACAATTTTCAATTGTTTCCGGACTTTTAAATTTAATTTTCGATGTCCTTAATTAAATTTTAGAATTTTCGAATTCAATTTCAAAATATTTTTAATTATATTTTAATATTTTCCAATTCTATTTTATAATTTTCTGTTTTTATTCTGGAATTTCCTATTTGTATTTCAGATATTTCTAATTGTATTTCAGAACATTTTAATTGCATTTCCAATGAATTCTTTTAAATACATACAAATAAAAACGGGAAATTCCGAAAAACAGAAAATTCTAAAATTGAATTAGAAATTTCTGAAGTTGAAACAGAAATTCCTAAAATTAAACTAGAAATCTCTGGATATAAATTAAAAATTTTGAAATTGAATTAGAAATTTCTAAAATTGAAATATAAATTTCTGAAACTGAAATTCCTAAAACTAAACTAGAAATCTCTGGATATAAATTAAAAATTTTAAAATTGAATTAGAAATTTCTGAAATTGATATATAAATTTCTGAAACTGAATTAATAATAGAAATTTCTAAAACTCATTAAAATTGTCTGATATTGAACTAAAAAATTATTGAAATTGGAGTAGAAAATTCTTAAATTGAATTAAAAACTTCTTGAATAAATTAATAATATCTGAAAGAAAATTCTAAAATACAATTGCAAATAGTGTGGATACTACAAGAGAACAAAAAATTGGGCTACAGCAATTGGCATAACTTCGTTTAACTACAACTTTAATAACTTGATATACTTCAGATAAGGACAGCGAGTTCAAAAAATAGTTAAATTGTTATTTTTAAATAAAATCTCCTGGTTTTTTCAATTTTAAAAATTTTTTTTACAAAAAATAAAATATTTTCTCAAAAAATAAAATATTTTACTTTTGATCGTCAGAATGTAATTTTTTTTATTATTTTAAGGGGCAAACATATAGCATTCTTTTATTCAAATTGGGCAATAATATCAAAAAACAAGTAAGAGCGCTATATTCGGCTGTGCCGAATCTTATATACCCTTCACATTGACCTTTCGGAATCCCAAACTTTTTTATTTTTAACCATTTTTTACTTATGAAATATTTCTAATTTTTAAAAAGGGGTCGGTGTCATTTTTTAACGCTCCACGGGTGACGGGAAGTTGTTGGGGTTTTTATCCTAATTTTTACAAATTTTGTATGGCAACCCAATTAGGGCGTGGAGATAGGGGGTAAGTATATTCTAGGAACATGTTTGGGAGGGCAAACTAATGGGGGTCGGTCGTACACTTTATTGCTCTAAGGCACACTCTAAGGAAGTTGTGGGCATTTCCATATCATTTCTTGTAAATTTTGTATGGCAACCCCCTTAGGGCGTGGAGATAGGGGGTAGGTATGTTCTAGGAATATGTTTGGGAGAAGAAACTAACAGGGCTCGGTCGTACACTTTATTGCTCTAAGGCCAACTCTAAAGAAGTTGCGGGCATTTTCATATCATTTTTGTAAAATTTTGTATGGCAACCCTCTTAGGGCATGGAGATAGAGGGTAAGTATATTCCAGGAATATGTTTGGAAGGGAAAACTAATGGTGGTCGGTCGTACACTTTATTGCTCTAAGGCAAACTCTGAAGAAGTTGTGGGCATTTTATCATTTTTGTAAATTTTGTATGGCAACCCCCTTAGGGCTTGAAGATAGGTGGTAAGTATACTCTAGGAATATGTTTGGGAGAAGAAACTAATGGGGGTCGGTCGTACACTTTATTGCTCTAAGGCCAACTCTGAAGGAGTTGTGGGCATTTTCATATCCTTTTTGTAAATTTTGTATGGCAACCCCCTTAGGGCGTGGAGATAGGGGGTAAGTATGTTCTAGGAATATGTTTGGGAGGGCAAACTAATGGGGGTCGATCGTACACTTTATTGCTCTAAGGCCAACTCTGAAGAAGTTGTGGGCATTTTTACATCATTTTTGTAAATTTTGTATGGCAACCCCCTTAGGGCGTGGAGATAGGGGGTAAGTATGTTCTAGGAATATGTTTGGGAGGACAAACTAATGGGGGTCGGTCGTACACTTTATTGCTCTAAGGCCAACTCTGAAGAAGTTGTGGGCATTTTTACATCATTTTTGTAAATTTTGTATGGCAACCCCCTTAGGGCGTGGAGATAGAGGGTAAGTATATTCTAGAAATATGTTTGGGAAAGCAAACTAATGGGGGTCGCTCGTACACTTTATTGCTCTAAGAACGACTCTGAAGAAGTTGTGGGCATTTTCATATCATTTTTGTAAATTTTGTATGGCAACCCCCTTAGGGCTTGGAGATAGAGTGTAAGTATATTCTAGGAATATGTTTGGGAGGGAAATTTAATGGGGGTCGGTTGTACACTATATTGCTCTGAGGCCAACTCTGAAGAAGTTGTGGGCATTTTATCATTTTTGTAAATTTTGTATGGCAACCCCCTTAGGGCATGGAGATAGAGGGTAAGTATATTCTAGAAATATGTTTGGGAGGGAAAACAAATGGGGGTCTGTGATACATTTTTTTCCTCTACGGGCGACTCCGGGGTAGTTGTAGCGGTTTTTACCTTATTTTTTTTTAAATTTTGCATGGCAACCATGTCAGGGGCTGGAGATAGAGAGTAAGTATGTTCCACAAAAATGTTTGGATGGAAAAAATAATTTAGGTCGGTCTTACATTTTACCCTTGTAGGAAAGCCCGGCTTGTAGGAGCGATTTTAAAAATGTTTGACACTCAACTCAGATGAGAACTAAGGTAGTGTAAATAT
Organism: Melanophora roralis; assembly: GCA_963583895.1. Classification (NCBI taxonomy): domain Eukaryota; kingdom Metazoa; phylum Arthropoda; class Insecta; order Diptera; family Rhinophoridae; genus Melanophora; species Melanophora roralis. The sequence goes on along the minus strand of OY757189.1, from coordinate 59,717,881 downwards.
AGCTTAATATAATTATATTATACAAGTTAATAAATAAAAAAAAAAATTTTACATAAATAAAAATGTACTTTAAACTGCAACAATGCGCGCAACTCAAGTATACACAACTGATACATTAAGCAAAGTACGATCAGGTTCGCTATTTGCTTAAACAACATTATAGTTATACACATTTAAACATGTGCATTCGCACTTGTGCTTAAGTAAGCTAAAGCACATTATAGTTAGCCCTTAACGTGTTTTTTGTGAGGAAAAATGTTGTAATTTTTGAGGCACTTTTTTCAAACTATATAAACCATTACAAAGTGCTACATATTTACACAATTTTCAATTGTTTCCGGACTTTTAAATTTTATTTTCGAAGTCCTTAATTAAATTTTAGAATTTTCGAATTCAATTTCAAAATATTTTTAATTATATTTTAATATTTTCCAATTCTATTTTATAATTTTCTGTTTTTATTCTGGAATTTCCTATTTGTATTTCAGATATTTCTAATTGTATTTCAGAACATTTTAATTGCATTTCCAATGAATTCTTTTAAATACATACAAATAAAAACGGGAAATTCCGAAAAACAGAAAATTCTAAAATTGAATTAGAAATTTCTGAAGTTGAAACAGAAATTCCTAAAATTAAACTAGAAATCTCTGGATATAAATTAAAAATTTTGAAATTGAATTAGAAATTTCTAAAATTGAAATATAAATTTCTGAAACTAAAATTCCTAAAATTGAACTAGAAATCTCTGGCTATAAATTAAAAATTTTAAAATTGAATTAGAAATTTCTGAAATTGATATATATGTAAATTTCTGAAACTGAATTAATAATAGAAATTTCTAAAACTCATTAAAATTGTCTGATATTGAACTAAAAAATTATTGAAATTGGAGTAGAAAATTCTTAAATTGAATTAAAAACTTCTTAAATAAATTAATAATATCTGAAAGAAAATTCTAAAATACAATTGCAAATAGTGTGGATACTACAAGAGAACAAAAAATTGGGCTACAGCAATTGGCATAACTTCGTTTAACTACAACTTTAATAACTTGATATACTTCAGATAAGGACAGAGAGTTCAAAAAATAGTTAAATTATTATTTTTAAATAAAATCTCCTGGTTTTTTCAATTTAAAAATTTTTTTTTACAAAAAATAAAATATTTTCTCAAAAAATAAAATATTTTACTTTTGATCGTCAGAATGTAATTTTTTTTATTATTTTAAGGGGCAAACATATAGCATTCTTTTATTCAAATTGGGCAATAATATCAAAAAACAAGTAAGAGCGCTATATTCGGCTGTGCCGAATCTTATATACCCTTCACATTGACCTTTCGGAATCCCAAACTTTTTTTATTTTTAACCATTTTTTACTTATGAAATATTTCTAATTTTTAAAAAGGGGTCGGTGTCATTTTTTAACGCTCCACGGGTGACGGGAAGTTGTTGGGGTTTTTATCCTAATTTTTACAAATTTTGTATGGCAACCCAATTAGGGCGTGGAGATAGGGGGTAAGTATATTCTAGGAACATGTTTGGGAGGGCAAACTAATGGGGGTCGGTCGTACACTTTATTGCTCTAAGGCACACTCTAAGGAAGTTGTGGGCATTTCCATATCATTTCTTGTAAATTTTGTATGGCAACCCCCTTAGGGCGTGGAGATAGGGGGTAGGTATGTTCTAGGAATATGTTTGGGAGAAGAAACTAACAGGGCTCGGTCGTACACTTTATTGCTCTAAGGCCAACTCTAAAGAAGTTGCGGGCATTTTCATATCATTTTTGTAAATTTTGTATGGCAACCCTCTTAGGGCATGGAGATAGAGGGTAAGTATATTCCAGGAATATGTTTGGAAGGGAAAACTAATGGTGGTCGGTCGTACACTTTATTGCTCTAAGGCAAACTCTGAAGAAGTTGTGGGCATTTTATCATTTTTGTAAATTTTGTATGGCAACCCCCTTAGGGCTTGAAGATAGGTGGTAAGTATACTCTAGGAATATGTTTGGGAGAAGAAACTAATGGGGGTCGGTCGTACACTTTATTGCTCTAAGGCCAACTCTGAAGGACTTGTGGGCATTTTCATATCCTTTTTGTAAATTTTGTATGGCAACCCCCTTAGGGCGTGGAGATAGGGGGTAAGTATGTTCTAGGAATATGTTTGGGAGGGCAAACTAATGGGGGTCGATCGTACACTTTATTGCTCTAAGGCCAACTCTGAAGAAGTTGTGGGCATTTTTACATCATTTTTGTAAATTTTGTATGGCAACCCCCTTAGGGCGTGGAGATAGGGGGTAAGTATGTTCTAGGAATATGTTTGGGAGGACAAACTAATGGGGGTCGGTCGTACACTTTATTGCTCTAAGGCCAACTCTGAAGAAGTTGTGGGCATTTTTACATCATTTTTGTAAATTTTGTATGGCAACCCCCTTAGGGCGTGGAGATAGAGGGTAAGTATATTCTAGAAATATGTTTGGGAAAGCAAACTAATGGGGGTCGCTCGTACACTTTATTGCTCTAAGAACGACTCTGAAGAAGTTGTGGGCATTTTCATATCATTTTTGTAAATTTTGTATGGCAACGCTCTTAGGGCTTGGAGATAGAGTGTAAGTATATTCTAGGAATATGTTTGGGAGGGAAATTTAATGGGGGTCGGTTGTACACTTTATTGCTCTGAGGCCAACTCTGAAGAAGTTGTGGGCATTTTATCATTTTTGTAAATTTTGTATGGCAACCCCCTTAGGGCATGGAGATAGAGGGTAAGTATATTCTAGAAATATGTTTGGGAGGGAAAACAAATGGGGGTCTGTGATACATTTTTTTCCTCTACGGGCGACTCCGGGGTAGTTGTAGCGGTTTTTACCTTATTTTTTTTAAATTTTGCATGGCAACCATGTCAGGGGCTGGAGATAGAGAGTAAGTATGTTCCACAAAAATGTTTGGATGGAAAAAATAATTTAGGTCGGTCTTACATTTTACCCTTGTAGGAAAGCCCGGCTTGTAGGAGCGATTTTAAAAATGTTTGACACTCAACTCAGATGAGAACTAAGGTAGTGTAAATATAGCTTAATATAATTATATTATACAAGTTAATAAATAAAAAAAAAAAAATTTTACATAAATAAAAATGTACTTTAAACTGCAACAATGCGCGCAACTCAAGTATACACAACTGATACATTAAGCAAAGTACGATCAGGTTCGCTATTTGCTTAAACAACATTATAGTTATACACATTTAAACATGTGCATTCGCACTTGTGCTTAAGTAAGCTAATTTTAGCCCTTAACGTGTTTTTTGTGAGGAAAAATGTTGTAATTTTTGAGGCACTTTTTTCAAACTATATAAACCATTACAAAGTGCTACATATTTACACAATTTTCAATTGTTTCCGGACTTTTAAATTTTATTTTCGAAGTCCTTAATTAAATTTTAGAATTTTCGAATTCAATTTCAAAATATTTTTAATTATATTTTAATATTTTCCAATTCTATTTTATAATTTTCTGTTTTTATTCTGGAATTTCCTATTTGTATTTCAGATATTTCTAATTGTATTTCAGAACATTTTAATTGCATTTCCAATGAATTCTTTTAAATACATACAAATAAAAACGGGAAATTCCGAAAAACAGAAAATTCTAAAATTGAATTAGAAATTTCTGAAGTTGAAACAGAAATTCCTAAAATTAAACTAGAAATCTCTGGATATAAATTAAAAATTTTGAAATTGAATTAGAAATTTCTAAAATTGAAATATAAATTTCTGAAACTAAAATTCCTAAAATTGAACTAGAAATCTCTGGATATAAATTAAAAATTTTAAAATTGAATTAGAAATTTCTGAAATTGATATATATGTAAATTTCTGAAACTGAATTAATAATAGAAATTTCTAAAACTCATTAAAATTGTCTGATATTGAACTAAAAAATTATTGAAATTGGAGTAGAAAATTCTTAAATTGAATTAAAAACTTCTTAAATAAATTAATAATATCTGAAAGAAAATTCTAAAATACAATTGCAAATAGTGTGGATACTACAAGAGAACAAAAAATTGGGCTACAGCAATTGGCATAACTTCGTTTAACTACAACTTTAATAACTTGATATACTTCAGATAAGGACAGAGAGTTCAAAAAATAGTTAAATTATTATTTTTAAATGAAATCTCCTGGTTTTTTCAATTTTAAAATTTTTTTTTACAAAAAATAAAATATTTTTTAAAAAAATAAAATATTTTACTTTTGATCGTCAGAATGTAATTTTTTTTATTATTTTAAGGGGCAAACATATAGCATTCTTTTATTCGATTTAGGCAATATTATCAAAAAACAAGTAAGAGCGCTATATTCGGCTGTGCCAAATCTTATATACCCTTCACATTGGTCTTTAAATATACCCAGCCGAGTAATTTTGTACTGCAAATAATATAATAAAAAACCTTGTGCGAGTTTTAAAGCCCATAGAAAAAATAACAAAATTTTAACGTTCGCATGAATAATAGAAATAGATGAAGAAGATTTGAGGTCGAAAGTTTTAAAAGTTTTTGACTTTATTCATATTTAAAGGTTAATAAAACTTGTTAAATAATATGGGATATTCTAGTCCCCCTGCTCTTCTCCAACTTTTCCGCCAAAATGTATGAATTATTTGATTATTACTTTTTGTAGAATATTCGAAGTCGATAGCTGTAATAGTTTTCCAGAAGAAGCGTATCGAAAATTTTATAAAAATTGTTAATTTGTATAGGAGCTACCCCCTCTTCACCCCCCATCCGAAAATTTTTTTCTTTAAAGCGTAGGCCTTGTGTTCCAATTACTTTTTGTAGAACATTTGATGTGGATATCTGTTATAGTTTCCGAGATATAGCGTATCGAATATTTTATAATAATTGTCGATTTGTATGGGAGCTACCCCTTTTTTTGCCCCCACTCAAAAAAATTTTTTCTTTAAAGCGTAGGCATTCTTGCCCAATTACTTTTTGTAGAACATTTCAGTTCGATATCTTTTATAGTTTCCGAGATATAGCGTATCGAATATTTTATAACAATTGTCGATTTGTATGGGAGCTACCCCTTTTTTTGCCCCCACTCAAAAAATGTTTTCTTTAAAGCGTATACATTCTAGCCCAATTACTTTTTGTAAAACATTTCATTTCGATATCTTTTATAGTTTCCGAAATATAGAGTACCGAATATTTTATAATAATTGTCGATTTGTATGGAAGCTACCCCTTTTTTTTGCCCCTACTCAAAAAATTTTTTCTTTAAAGTGTAGGTCTTTGCGTATAATTATTTTTTGTAGAACATTTTAAGTCGATAGCTGTTTTGGTTTTCGAGATATAGCGCATAAAATATTTCACCAAATTTGTGCAATTGTAGGAAAAATACCCCTTCCCTAGGTCCAATCTGAGCCAACTTTTTATATTATTTAGGTCCCTTCTTTAGGAGTATCCGTGCCAAGTTTTGTGGCAAGAGTGACTATACTTACTGAGATATATAGGGATATATGCACGGATTTTGTCCTAAAAAAAAATGGGTTACTCTGGGTTTTCGCTTATATCTCGGTCAATAGTGAACCGATTTTGCTGATTTTAAATAGCGATTGTTAGCGGGATATTTCCAATAGTTTGACACCATTAACTGGTCTGTATCTTTTTATTTGACTCCGGAAACTTGATTTCAACAGACGGACAGACAGACAGACATACAGACAGACGGACATGGCTATATCAACTTTCCTATCTATAAGGATGCAGAATATATATACTTAATGGGGTCACAAATGGATAATAAAGAAATTACAAACGGAATGACAAACTGATACATACCCTTATCACTATGTGAAGGGTATAATTAGCATATAACTCACACATGACACGGTGCAAAATGATCTTTATTAATTTCTGTTTGTCGTTGACAAAAAAAACAAGTAAGAGCGCTATATTCGGCTGTGCCGAATCTTATATACCCTTCACATTGACCTTTCGCAATCCCAAACTTTTTTTCTTTGTAACCATTTTTTTACTTATGAAATATTTCTAATTTTTAAATTGGGGTCGGTGTCATTTTTTAACGCTCCACGGGTGACGGGGAAGTTGTAGGGGTTTTATCCTAATTTTTACAAATTTTGTATGGCAACCCACTTAGAGGGTGGAAATACGGGGTAAGTATATTCTAGAAACATGTTTGTGATGGCAAACTAATGGGGGTCGGTCGTACACTTTATTGCTCTAAGGCCAACTCTAAAGAAGTTGTGGGCATTTTCATATTGTTTTTTTAAATTTTGTATGGCAACCTCCTCAGGGCGGGGAGATATGGGGTAAGTATATTCTAGGAATATGTTTGGGAGAAGAAATTTATGGGGGTCGGTGGTACACTTTATTGTTTTATTTAAGGCCAACTCTGAAGAAGCTGTGGGCACTTTCATATCATTTCTTGTAAATTTTGTAGGGCAACCCCCTTAGGGCGTGGAGATAGGGGGTAAGTGTATTCTAGGAATATGTTTGGGAGGAAAACTAATGGGGGTCGGTCGTACACTTTATTGCTCTAAGGCCAACTCTGAAGAAGTTGTGGGCATTTTCATATCATATTTGTTAATTTTGTATTGCAACTCCCTTAGGGTGTGGAGATAGGGGGTAAGTATACTCTAGGAATACGTTTGGGAGGAAAAACTAATGGGGGTCTGTGATACATTTTTTCCTCTACTAGCGACTCCGGGGAAGTTGTAGCGGTATTTACCTTATTTTTAAAATTTTGTGTGGCTACCATGTCAGGGACTGGAGATAGAGAGTAAGTATGTTCCACAAAAATGTTTGGATAGATAAAATAAATCGGGTCGGTCTTACATTTTACCTTTGTATTGGAATCCTTGAAGCCGTTGGAGCGATTTTAAAAATTTTCACATTAGGCTTTGTATAGCAACGCTGTTATATGTATAAACACTAATACTAATAAAATTTTTGTTTTGGGTGTGTTTCAATAATATCAACATGACTGATTCTGTTTTTTTCTTTTTTTGTTGTTTTTTTATTATTACATACAAAAGTATGTTCTTTGTTGTTGTTGTAGACTCAAAAAAACGAGGTAGTCTTGGTTTTTTGCTTATATCTCGGTCATTTATCGGGCGATTTTGCTGAGTTTCAATACCGATTTTCTCGCGACCATCTGTGACAGTTTGATACCACATTCGGTTCTATGCTATATCGGGGGGCTTCAGAAAGTTGATTTAACCATAACACGGACAGACGGTCAGACGGACATCGCTAAATCGGCTTCCCTATCTATAAGGATCCAGAATATATATACTTTATGGGGTCGCAAATGAATAATAAAGAAATTACAAACGGAATGACAAAGTGATATATACCCTATCACTATGTGAAGGGTATAACAAGTAAGAGCGCTATATTCGCCTGTGCCGAATCTTATATACCCTTCACATTGACCTTTCGGAATCCCAAACTTTTTTTATTTTTAACCATTTTTTACTTATGAATTATTTCTAATTTTTAAAAAGGGGTCGGTGTCATTTTTTAACGCTCCACGGGTGACGGGGAAGTTGTTGGGGTTTTTATCCTAATTTTTACAAATTTTGTATGGCAACCCACTTGGAGGGTGATACGGGGTAATTATATTCTAGGAATATGTTTTGGAGGGGAAACTAATGGGGGTCGGTCGTACACTTTATTGCTCTAAGGCAAATTCTGAAGAAGTTGTGGGCATTTTCATATCATTTTTGTAAATTTTGTATGGCAACCCAATTAGGGCGTGGAGATAGGGGGTAAGTATATTCTAGGAACATGTTTGGGAGGGCAAACTAATGGGGGTCGGTCGTACACTTTATTGCTCTAAGGCCAACTCTAAAAAGGTTGTGGGCATTTCCATATCATTTCTTGTAAATTTTGTATGGCAACCCCCTTAGGGCGTGGAGATAGGGGGTAGGTATGTTCTAGGAATATGTTTGGGAGAAGAAAATAACAGGGGTCGGTCGTACACTTTATTGCTCTAAGGCCAACTCTAAAGAAGTTGCGGCATTTTCATATCATTTTTGTAAATTTTGTATGGCAACCCTCTTAGGGCATGGAGATAGAGGGTAAGTATATTCCAGGAATATGTTTGGAAGGGAAAACTAATGGGGGTCGGTCGTACACTTTATTGCTCTAAGGCCAACTCTGAAGAAGTTGAGGGCATTTTATCATTTTTGTAAATTTTGTATGGCAACCCCCTTAGGGCGTGGAGATAGGTGGTAAGTATGTTCTAGGAATATGTTTGGGAGAAGAAACTAATGGGGGTCGGTCGTACACTTTATTGCTCTAAGGCCAACTCTGAAGGAGTTGTGGGAATTTTCATATCCTTTTTGTAAATTTTGTATGGCAACCCCCTTAGGGCGTGGAGATAGGGGGTAAGTATGTTCTAGGAATATGTTTGGGAGGGCAAACTAATGGGGGTCGATCGCACACTTTATTGCTCTAAGGCCAACTCTGAAGAAGTTGTGGGCATTTTTACATCATTTTTGTAAATTTTGTATGGCAACCCCTTAGGGCGTGGAGATAGGGGGTAAGTATGTTATAGGAATATGTTTGGGAGGACAAACTAATGGGGGTCGGTCGTACACTTTATTGCTCTAAGGCCAACTTTGAAGAAGTTGTGGGCATTTTTACATCATTTTTGTAAATTTTGTATGGCAACCCCCTTAGGGCGTGGAGATAGAGGGTAAGTATATTCTAGAAATATGTTTGGGAAAGCAAACTAATGGGGGTCGGTCGTACACTTTATTGCTCAAAGAACGACTCTGAAGAAGTTGTGGGCATTTTCATATCATTTTTGTAAATTTTGTATGGCAACGCCCTTAGGGCTTGGAGATAGAGGGTAAGTATATTCTAGGAATATGTTTGGGAGGGAAAACTAATGGGGGTCGGTCGTACACTTTATTGCTCTGAGGCCAACTCTGAAGAAGTTGTGGGCATTTTATCATTTTTGTAAATTTTGTATGGCAACCCCCTTAGGGCATGGAGATAGAGGGTAAGTATATCCTAGAAATATGTTTGGGAGGGAAAACTTATAAGGGTCTGTGATACATTTTTTTCCTCTACGGGCGACTCCGGGGTAGTTGTAGCGGTTTTTACCTTATTTTTTTTTAAATTTTGCATGGCAACCATGTCAGAGGCTGGAGATAGAGAGTAGGTATGTTTCACAAAAATGTTTGGATGGAAAAAATAATTTAGGTCGGTCTTACATTTCATCCTTGTAGGAGAGCCCTGGAAGCCGTAGGAGCGATTTTAAAAATGTTTAAATTAAGCTTTGTATGGCAACACTGTTATATGTATGAACACTTATACTAATAAAATTTTTGTTTTGGGTGTGTTTCAATAATATCAACATGACTGATTCTGTTTTTTTCTTTTTTTGTTGTTTTTTATTATTACATGTAAAAGTATGTTCTTTGTTGTTATTGTAGACTCAAAAAAACGAGGTAGTCTTGGTTTTTTGCTTATATCTCGGTCATTTATCGGGCGATTTTGCTGAATTTCAATACCGCGACTATCTGTGATACCACATTCGGGTCTATGCGATATCGGGGGGCTTCAGAAAGTTGATTTCAACCATAACACGGACAGACGGTCATCGCTAAATCGGCTTCCCTATCTATAAGGACAAACTTATATATACCTTTATCACTTATGTGAAGGGTATAACAACTTGTAATTAGATAACAATGTTGCCCCTTTTTCAGAAACGAGCAAAAGGAAGGGCGCAGTGCAGCATTAAAGCAACGTTGTTGAAAAAAAAATTACATAAGGAAAAAATCGTTTATTAGTCTAAGGCTACTATATACATATGGTGCTTCAAGTAAGCAATAAACTTTTATGCTTGTTCAATGTTTTTTCTGTTTCCTTTTAATTTAAAATCGAATTCTTCGAGATTCACTAGAGGATCAATGTCGGCTAACAGTTCCAACCATGGATTGGTTTTTACGCTGTTTTCCTTCCTTCCTTTGTTAAAGACATATTTGTCAGATTTAAGAGCTAGATCTTGTCTAGGAGATTTTCTTCCACTTGCTGCTGATTGATTCGTTTGGGATTGTATTGGTGTAAGTACAGTTTGTTCTGATGACAATAAGGCTTTGAAATTGAATATATTTAATAACATATCAGCCGATTTATCAACCAAGTTAGTGTTGTCCTTAGGCTCACTTTTAATTGAATTATCTAAGTTCATTATATCTTTGTTCTCGAAAGTTTTGCTTGCACCAGCAAAACTACTTTCTAATTCATTTAAAGGATAATAGCTTGGAGGTTGATTCTTAATAACATTTAATTCATTTATATCGACATAGTCTTCCTGTAATTAAAAAAAAATTTGCTAATATTACTTTAAATTTTTTAATATTTTAATACTATTGATAAGGGATAATTATAGCGCCGTACCTGCAAAATATAACAGATACTATAACATTTTGTCAAGTAAGAGTGCAATATTTGGGACTGCACATCGCACAGTGGGTTTGATGACACCGAAAGTGGCGATTAATTCATGGTAGCCGTAATTTAAATTTTTTTGAAATTTTTTTTTTTTTCAAATCGTTAAATATGCATAAAAAGGCATATTCTGAAAAAAAGTTACACGGAAAAAATTTTTTTACGATTTTTTAGACATTTTTATTTTTCGGAAAATTAGTTTCATAATTTTCGCCGTAATTTTAAAATGGATATTGATTTTTTTAAAAAATGAGAAGCAAACAAAAGTTTATTGTCTTCTTTCTAAAAAACAAAAAAAATAAATATATATTTTGCATAAATATGAATATAAGTGTTATTTAAAGTCTGAATTTGGGTTTTGAAGGATTTCAAGAATTTTACAACTTTTTTAAAAAAATAACGAAATAAATTTTTATAATTTTTTTTTGTTTATCAATTGTTTTGATCTGCAATAGTTTTTGCAGATATCTTCTTCAAATAAAAAGATTTGTCGCAAATATAAGAAAACAAAAACCAGCTTATTTATTCAAGTTCTTTTGGTAACTAACTAACTAAAAAATGTTATAAAGATTCTTAAGCTAAAAAGATAATTGCAAAAATATTTAAGTATGTAATATACAGTTATAAATTTGTGAGAGTAAAAATAATATTTTTCGTTTTTTTTTGTTTTGTTTGTACATACATATGTGAGTACATAGAAAGCAAGCAAAGAAATTAAAAATTGTGTAAATAACACTAGCTGTTAAAAATTCTGAGTTATTTATTTGTGCAGGGGCGTAGCTGCGGTGAACATCCTCCCCCCGTTGAAATGCTTTGGCTTTCAACCAAATCACTTTCAATTGGTAGCACAGCCATTTTTGCAACCGCACGTTTAATGGTCCGGTTGCTTGTACGTACCACTGCAACGCGGGCAACACCATCCGCACCACAGATAGTGTCCATCACACGACCCATTTGCCATTTGAGGGGTGGCAGATTCTCATCCTTTAGCAATACCATATCGCCTTTAGAAATGTTAGGTGCAGGTGACCGCCACTTCGATCTCTCTTGCAGAAGGGTAAGATATGCGGTGCTCCATTTTTTCCAAAAGCTTTGATGCATAAACGAAACCTTTTGCCACCTATTTAAACGAGATATGTTGACATCGGTTAATTCCGGTTCAACAATTGCAGTTAGTGGGGCTCCAATCAAAAAGTGACCCGGTGTGAGGACATCAAGATCATTTGGTTTATCAGAAATCGGGCATAATGGGCGAGAGTTTAAAATAGCTGATATTTGACACACTAGCGTTTGCAATTCATCCAGGGTTAATATATATGTGCCTACAGCTCGATTAAAATGAAATTTTGCTGCCTTAACTGCAGCTTCCCAGAGGCCGCCAAAATGCGGAGATCTGGGGGGAATAAATTTCCAATTTATTTCTTCGTTCATGCAATCTTGATGAAGCAACTCTAAATGTTCCTGGCTAAAAAATAGTTGCCTTAATTCTGCCAACTCGTTTTTGGCACCGACAAAATTGGTAGCATTGTCTGACCAAATTGTATGTGGCTTACCTCTTATTGAAATGAATCGTTTTAAAGCATATAGAAACGAGCGTGTTGATAATTCAGCAACCACTTCTAAATGTGTGGCCTTTGTGGCAAAGCAAATGAAAATACAAATGTAACATTTTAATGGGGGCCGATTTCTTACCTCAGATTTATAATAGAATGGACCACAAAAGTCAATACCAGTGGTATGAAACGCCCTACACTGCTGAACGCGGTCACGAGGTAAATTTCCCATAATGTGTTGAACGTATTTGGGCTTCAAGCGAAAGCATTGAATGCACTTGGCTATGATAGTGCTTACAGATTTCCGTCCACCAAGCGGCCAGTACTGCAGTCGAATAGTAGCAAGCAGGCACTGCGGCCCAGCGTGTAGAAGTTTTTGGTGAAAGCTCATAACCAACGCCTGGGTGAAGGGATGAAGTTTTGGAAGTATGATGGGATGCTTTGCCTCAAAGTCTAGAGATGAGTTTTCAAGTCTTCCACCAACTCTAATTATATATGTAGAGTCCATAAAAGGGGCTAACGAATAGAGGTTACTTGATGGCAGCACTGATTTGGATGCCCTCAAAGCCTTATATTCAGCTGCAAAGTGTAGTTGTTGTATATTGCGTATTAACAGATGGGTACCCATTTTGATCTCAAAAGGTGTTAATGGACCTGATTCGACCTGAACGTTCAATTTGAATTTTAATGCAACGAATTTGTAGACGTAACCAAATACGCGCTGCATCTTAGAAAATGAGGTATAATACTTGCAATTGACAACCCAATCATTTAGTCTTGTGGCAACCAACAAAATTTTCTTTCGTTCTGGCAAATCAGTTAAAAAGTTTACAAGTTTTGGCCATGAAGTGTTGTCATTTTTTAAAAAATCGGGGCCATTTTTCCAAAGTTTTGAAGACACAAGTTCCAAAGGTGTAGCGCCTCTGGATAAAACATCCGCTGGGTTTAAATTGGTTGGCACATGGTGCCATGTCATTTGATTTGTCAAGGACTGGATGCGACTTACCCTATTCGAAACAAAAACGTTAAAGTTAGATGATTCTTCGCGCAGCCACGAAAGCACTACCATGGAGTCCGACCAGCAATGGACTTCATAGGTTTCTGACAGCGAATTAATAACGACGTTTGTAAGCTCTGCTAATAGCAATGCGGCTGATAGTTCAAGCTTTGGGATTGTAATAGTTTTTAAAGGTGATACTCGTGACTTTGAGCACAGCAAACTAGTTTTAACGACGCCACTTATTTCAGAGCGAACGTAAATACAAGCGCCATATGCTGACAAACTTGCATCACAAAATGCGTGAATTTGCACAGCCGCGTTTGGCGTTGAAACAAAACGAGGGAATTTAAAACTGTGTACCATGGAAAATTTTGATATAAAGTCTAACCACGCAGAGTGCAACGCCTGTGGTAAGCTTTCATCCCAGTGTAAGTTATTTTTCCACAAAATCTGCATAAACACCTTGGCCTTTGTAATAATGGGACCAATAAGGCCCAGTGGATCGTAGAGGCGCGCAATAATAGATAGTATACTTCGCTTCGAGATAGGTCCATTGTTTGACGTGGGGGAAAATGAGAATATGAAGTCATCGGTTTTTGGATTCCATATTAGGCCTAACGTTTTTGTTACATCAGTTCCGTCGTGGAATTTTAGAAACTGCTCACAATCTGTTGGCGAAACACCGAGCAAAACTGCAGGATCATTTGAGCACCACTTTCGTATTTTGAAATTTCCCCTTTGAAGTAAATTTGTGACTTGTTTGCGAATTTCGACTACATGTTCGACAGAGTCACCACCAGAGATCATGTCATCAACATAAAAATCCCGCTGCACTATTTCAGCACCTAAAGGAAATTCTTTTTGCTCATCAAGTGACAACTGATGCATAGCACGAATTGCTAAAAATGCCGCTGGCTTTGTGCCATAAGTCACAGTGTTTAATTTGTAGGCCTTGACGTCTTTCTCTGCATTTTCTCTCCAGAGAATACATTGTAAGTAATCATCTGGATGAGATACCTTTACGCAACGGTACATTTTGCATATATCACCACTTAAAGCAACCTTGAAAAAACGAAAACGTAAAAGAGTGTTTAAAAGCTTTGGCTGTATTGTAGGCCCAGCATAAAGAATATCATTTAATGAAAAACCTGACGACGTTTTTGCCGAACCATCGAAAACTACCCTGAGCTTTGTTGTTGTACTTTGTGCCTTTTGTACGCAGTGATGTGGTAGATAATAAGTACTTGCTAGCGAAGGTGTGGTGAGTAGAGACATATGTTGCAAGTCAGCATATTCTCTCATGAAAGCTACATATTGCTCTTTAGTTTCTGGATTTTTATCAAGCTTTTTCTCTAAGCTTGTAAAACGTTTTAAAGCTTGCTCGTACGAATCGCCTAACTCAGCAATAGACTTTAATTTTGGTAATTTTACAGAATATTCACCAGAACTAAGACGATTTGTTGTTTGTTTGAAGAAATTCTCGCAGTATTCATCAGAATTTGAATGTGCAACAGTACAATCAAAGTTATTCTCAATTTCCCAAAAGCTCTTAATTAAAGTATCTATATTTAAATCATTAACTTGTTCGACCTTTTTACACGTTGCTAGTGACAGGGAGTTTGACGCACTATTACTGCCACCAGATACCACCCATCCGAATACAGTTTTCTGCAACATGGGTAAGTGTTTATGGAAACGAATCTGACCCACGCATAACAAGTCGAAAAATAGGTTAGCGCCAATTAAAATGTCCACGCGACTGTGTTTATAAAACAAAGGATCCGCTAATTTTACATTTTTTGGGATGTTTAAATCGTTCAAACTAATGCTGACATTTGGGTTGTAGTCCGTTATAGTAGGTACTACAACAGCAGAAAATGAGGTTGAGAAAGTCGTATTTTGAGATTTTACGAAAACGTCAGCTAATTTATCTGCAACAAATGTACCATCACCTATACCAGAGATGGTTGTGCGCGACTTATTTGTATGCAGCTGAAGTTGATTTGCGAGCCGGTTTGTAATAAAGTTGAGTTGAGATGCCGAGTCCAAAATAGCACGAAAAGGGACAAATGAGCCAGAACTGTTCTTTACTAAAACAATAGCTGTGGCCAACAATACGTTAAAATCGCCAGATGATTTTGGAAATTCAGACTGGCTGTCTGATGAAAACGAAACTAGTGCGGACTGAGCTGCCGATGCGGCCAGCGTCTCCGTTGCTGTTGCAGGCGGCGTCTCTGCTGCAGTAGAAACGCCCGCTGATTCCTCAAGAGCATTACTTATATGCAGTAACGAATGGTGTTTTAAAGTACATAAACGGCAGTGGCCAGACTTACAATTTTTTAGTACATGCCCCTTTTTCAAGCAATTGAGGCATAGTTGCAACTTTTTTGCTTCTTTAAACCTAAGCGTTGGCGAAAGATTTTCAAAACGAGAGCATTTTGTTATATAGTGCTCCTTAGAACTACAAAACGCGCATAAGTTTGCTGACGAAGCAGAGGCTACAAGAGCATTTCGACCACTCGAACGTTTTTTGCTGGTTTGGTTAATGGGTTGGTTAAAAGTCTTGGTAGACACAGAATTTTCAATTTTCTCTAAAAATCGGCATCTTTGATCTAAAAATAACTCCAGGGAGGACCAAGTAGGAAATGTATCAATAGGTAAAGTTTCTTCCCATTTTGCTTGAGACCTTGCATCAAGTTTTGAAGTCACAACATGCACAAGAAACCCATCGGCTAGTTGCTCCTTGGTGCTCATGGTTTGCAAAGCACGCATATGAGCGTTAAGCCTGTCGCTGAGCTGCCGTAGACTAGCTGCCGCGCCTTTTTCAACACTATTAAGCTCAAAAATCTCCCTTATATGGGCCTGAAAGGTAACTAATTTATTGTCAAAACGCCTTTTCAACAAATCGATTGCTTTATCATAGTTGGAATCGGTTGGTTCTAGGGATGAAATGGTATCCAACGCGGCATCCTTCAAGCAAGCGCGTAAATGTTGAAATTTTTCAATTTTAGATATGTCGTCTTTATCCACGACAGTACAAAACATAGCAAAAAAGTCAGGCCAATCAAGATACGAACCACCAAATTGTGGTATTTTTAACTCTGGCAATCTAGACCTGCGTTGAGGCAAAGAGTAGGATTGAGCTTCGTCCAAAGAAAATTGTCGCAAAGTTGAAGAACGATGTTGCGGGTTTGCGTTTTTAATACAGTTTAGCTGACGTGTTAGTTTAGCTTTCACTTCAAAATAAACTGCTGTAAAATTAAAACGGGTGTTACCTTCTAAAACGCTGCTGTCCATTTCTTCTAAAATGGTCTGCGCCTTATCAAAACTATTACTTAAGCTCTCGACAAATTCAAGACGCACTATTATTTCTTCAGCATCGTATTCTTTTAGTTGTGTAACATTTAACGACATGTTTAAATTTGCTAATTGTCTTGTTATTGCAACTACCTTGCTTTGGCACGATGGTAAGTCAGCATTGGCAGCAGCCACCGTTTCTTCATTGTCACTCATATCGATTTTTTGTTTTAATAAAAGGGTTAAATGATGACGTCACTGCCAAGTAATACGTCTGAAGAATTTGTATAGTTGTGTGCAGCTAACGAACTAATTAATTTTTATTTTGGTGAAATATCCGAATTGATATTTCATCAAAATGTTTCAAGCCTTAATTTTTGTTTTCTGACAATCACGTCGGGGTCACCAATGTTTTGATCTGCAATAGTTTTTGCAGATATCTTCTTCAAATAAAAAGATTTGTCGCAAATATAAGAAAACAAAAACCAGCTTATTTATTCAAGTTCTTTTGGTAACTAACTAACTAAAAAATGTTATAAAGATTCTTAAGCTAAAAAGATAATTGCAAAAATATTTAAGTATGTAATATACAGTTATAAATTTGTGAGAGTAAAAATAATATTTTTCGTTTTTTTTTGTTTTGTTTGTACATACATATGTGAGTACATAGAAAGCAAGCAAAGAAATTAAAAATTGTGTAAATAACACTAGCTGTTAAAAATTCTGAGTTATTTATTTGTGCAGGGGCGTAGCTGCGGTGAACATCAATAATTATCATACACTTAAAAAGAAACCATATTATGTTCATCCTCACCTTCATCATCATAATTTTCGCTATCATTACTCTCACTTTCATGTATTTCTTGAAAAATAATAGGCGATAGCAAAAGCTGTAGTTCGGAATTTGAGAATTGTTGCTTTTCTTTCCGCTCATTTTGTTTATTAATACTAGATATGAATGGATCTGAACTGAGAAAATTTCTATTTAGAATATCTTCATTCGACTTTTCTTGGCTGCATTTGCGAGCAAAGTGATCCCAATAATTTTTAAAATCCTTATTTCTGGCTTCCTGAGCTTATTCTGAAAGTTCTCCAATCGGTAAAAGGGCATATTTTATGATTTCGGGACCATGAATTAAAAATTATGTATTGCAGAAGTCATACAAAACCATTTTAACACTGTCGTGAATAAAGATGACTGAAATTTGTTCACGCACCTATCTCCGACAACAATAGTAAGCATTGAACGAACGTTAGTTTTGTTAAATACATGACTTTGGAAAAACACGAATTCAAACAGAAAAATGTTAATAGCAAAAAATGGAGCAACGAAACCGCAAATTTTCTTTTTTGTAATATCAAGGTATGATTTTATACTTTTACAAAATATAAGATTCAAAACCCAACCTTAACTAACTTAGAAGATATGGTTCACGAAACATCAAAAATAAAAAATTGGTAAAAAAATATTTTCACACACATTTTCAAAAACACTACATCATTTTTGTACACTTTAATACCTGAAGTTAAAGGTTCTATTCTTAAAATAACACTTTGTTAACGTTAAATTTGGAAATTACCGACTCGTTTAATGCAAAATTTTACTTTTTTTGCTTTTTAAAAAAATTGCAAAAAATTTTGTACTTTGACACGTCACTACGAAGTCAGCTGACAAGATAGATGTTCAAAAATTTACATAGTGTTGTAGAATTTTAATTAGTTTTATCCGATACCAAATATTAATATAAAAACTTAATTTTAAAAAATTTAATTAAGCGTCACTTTCGAACCATTTCAAACCAACGTGCATCGCTTCACCAAAACGTAGCGTGCTCTTTAAAACACACACGAATGTGCTGGACACATAGTAACTGAAACAAGCTGCAGTTTGATATTTCATTAGCAGTTTTTAAATTATATGTATACTGATTCATTAATATAACCCTAGACAAGAGCCTTCAAAGATGACCTCTTACATGCCTATAGGTACGATATCATTACCAATTGTGTCGAAAAATTGTAAGAAATTGCATAAGAACTAGCTTATTCCGAAAACTGCATTCCTGATCATATTTTTGTTGAAGAGGACAGCATAGTACCATCTAATAAACTTACAGGTTGGTGCAGGTTATAAGAACAGCACATGAGGAAGAAATAATGCTCTGCCCTATTAATAGATATCTCTCAAACTTCGAATAAAGTATGGCATGAAAGCCCGTTAACTAAACCAAAGCTGAACTTGCTGCAAAAATCTATAACCTTTGCAAAAAGTACATAACCGCCCGACAGTTTATGACCAAAGAGGCGGACCACTTCAGTTGTCCTCAGCTAATTGGGGCTTGCAAACCTTAAGATAGTATTCTGAGACCAATTCTGTACTTGGTTTACACAGCAGACATAGGGAACACAAATAAATAAACAAAAACAAATGAACATAAAATTTACGCAAAGAAATGTGCTTTCCAATCTTCATTAATAAACCGATGGTGCATCAACACTTTAAGGCCTTCTGAACTATACTGATTATACTGATTTCTGAAAAAATAATAAACAGTACTGATTTTTCAATACCATTTGATATTGTAAATTTCTAATGTACAAAAACTTTTTATGCTAATATATGTAGATGGTTAAGTGTTTTTGAAATGTATTGTAAGGGCTTCTGAATTGTTGTAATCGAATCCTAAATTACATTTAAAAATTTGTGTTGTCAGCAGCTCTAATAATATTTTTCGTAATAACAAATGGTTGTCCAAATGTAAAAGAGAAAAAGAAGATCAAAACAGCTAATAGTGAAAAATGGCTTTTTGGGGGTTTGAAGAAACTCCTGAATGTTTTTGGTTTGTTTATGGTAATTCTCAATAAGTTTATTGAAGTAATTATATAAAGGAAACTAATTTTCATGAATTTATTTGAAGTCGACTGATAGTAACTGTGACAGAAAGTTAGATTAAATTCTGAATAATATTTGGAAAGTAGTGTTATATGAAATTGAAGCATCTATGTAGTTGTGTGCATCGTGCTAAATATATTAATATAAACAAGTAAGAGCGTTATATTCGGCTGTGCCGAATCTTATATACCCTTCACATTGGTCTTTAAAAATACTCAGCCGAGTAATTTTGTACTGCAAATAATATAATAAAAAACCTTGTGCGAGTTTAAAAGTCCATAGAAAACTTTACAAAATTTTAACGTTCGTATGAATAATAGAAATAGATGAAGAAGATTTGAGGTCGAGAGTTTTAAAAGTTTTAGACATTATTCATATTTAAAGGTTAATAAAACTTGTTAAATGTTATGGGATGTTCTAGTCCCCCTGCTCCTCTCCAACTTTTTTTCCAAAATGAATGAATTATTTGATTATTACTTTTTGTGGAATATTCGAAGTCGATAGTTGTTATAGTTTTCCAGATGTGGCGTATCGCAAATTTCATAAAAACTCTTAGTTTGTATTAGAGCTACCCCTTCCCCTGCCCAAAAAAACTTTTTTTTGAATGAAGGTCTTATCCTGTTACTTTTTGCAACACATTTGAAGTCAATTTCTGTTATAGTTTCCTAAATTTAGCATATCGAAAATTTCATAAAAATTGTTAATTTTTTGTCCATCCTCCACCCAAAAAATTTTTTCTTCAAATCGTAGGCTTTGTTGTCGAATAATTTTTGTAGAACATTTGATTTCGATATCTGTTATAGTCTCCGAGATATAGCTTATCGAAAATTGCATAAAAATTGTTAATTTGTATGGGACTTCCCCTTTTTCCCCAAAAAAATTTTTTTCCTAAAACATAACACTTGATGTAGTGACTTTTAGTAGAACATTTGATGTCGATAGCTGTTATAGATTCTAAGATATAGGGTATCGAATATTTCATAAAAATCGTTCATTTGTATGGGAGCTACCCCTTTTTTGCCCCCACCCAAAAAATTTTTTCTTTAAAGCGTAGCCCTTATTGCCCAATTACTTTTTATAGAACATTTGATTTCGATATCTGTTATAGTTTCCGAGACAGCGTATCGAATATTTCATAAAAATCGTTAATTTGTATGGGAGCTACCCCCTGTTTTGCCCCCACTCAAAAAATTTTTTTTTGAAGCGTAGACCTTGTTGCTGAATTACTTTTGGTAGAACATTTCATTTCGATATCTGTTATAGTTTCCGAGAGATATAGCGTATCGAATATTTCATAAAAATCGTTAATTTGTATGGGAGCTACCCCTTTTTTGCCCCCACCCAAAAATTTTTTTCTTTAAGGCGTAGCCCTTATTGCCCAATTACTTTATGTAAAACATTTCATTTCGATATCTGTTATAGTTTCCGAGAGATAGGGCGTATCGAATATTTCATAAAAGTCGTTAATTTGTATGGGAGCTACCCCTTTTTTTGCCCCCACCCAAAAAATTTTTTCTTTACAGCGTAGCCCTTATTGCCTTATTACTTTTCGTAAAACATTTGATTTCGATATCCGTTATAGTTTCCGAGATATAGCGTATCGAATATTTCATAAAAATCGTTAATTTGTATGGGAGCTACCCCTTGTTTTGCCCCCATTCAAAAAATTTTTCTGTAAAGTGTAGCCCTTAGCGTACAATTACTTTTTGTAGAACATTTTAAGTCGATAGCTTTTATAGTTTACGAGATATAGCGCATAAAATATTTCACCAAATTTGTGCAATTGTAGGAAAAATACCCCTTTCCCTGGTCCTATCTGAAAAAAAATTTTCCCTTATTTAGGGCCCCTCTTTAGGAGTATCCGTGCCAAGTTTTGTGACAAGAGTGACTATACTCACTGAGCTATATAGGGATATATGCACGGATTTTGTCCTAAAAAAAATGGGTTACTTTGGGTTTTCGCTTATATCTCGGTCAATAGTGAACCGATTTTGCTGATTTTAAATAGCAATTGTTAGCGGGATATTTCCAATAGTTTGACTCTGGAAACTTGATTTCAACAGACGGACAGACAGACAGACGGACATGGCTATATCAACTTCCCTATCTATAAGGATTCAGAATATACATATATACTTTATGGGGTCGCAAATGAATAAAAAACAAATTACAAACGGAATGACAAACTGATATTTACCCTTATCACTATGTGAAGGGTATAATAAGAGTAAAATAATTTAAAAGCAAGTAAGAGCGCTGTATTCGGCTGTGCCGAATCTTATATACCCTTCACATTGACCTTTCGCAATCCCAAACTTTTTTTATTTTTAACCATTTTTTTACTTATGAAATATTTCTAATTTTTAAATAGGGGTCGGTGTTATTTTTTAACGCTTCAGGGGTGACGGGGAAGTTGTAGGGGTTTTTATACTAATTTTTACAAATTTTGTATGGCAACCCACTTGAAGGGTGGAGATACGGGGTAAGTATATTCTAGGAATATGTTTTGGAGGGAAAACTAATGGGGGTCGGTCGTACACTTTATTGCTCTAAGGCAAGTTCTGAAGGAGTTGTGGGCACTTTTACATCATTTTTGTAAATTTTGTATGGCAACCCCCTTAGGGCGTGGATATAGGGGGTAAGTATGTTTTAGGAATATGTTTGGGAGAAGAAACTAATAGGGGTCGGTCGTACACTTTATTGCTCTAAGGCCAACTCTGAAGGAGTTGTGGGCATTTTCATATCCTTTTTGTATATTTTGTGGATCAACACTTTAAGGCCTTCTGAATTATACTGATTATACTGATTTCTGAAAAAACAATACCCAGTACTGATTTTTCAATACCATTTGATATTGTAAATTTCTAATGTACAAAAACTTTTTATGCTAATATAGATGGTTAAGTGTTTTTGAAATGTATTGTAAGGGCTTCTGAATTGTTGTAATCGAAACCTAAATTACATTTAAAAATTTGTGTTGTCAGCAGCTCTAATAATATTTTTCGTAATAACAAATGGTTGTCCAAATGTAAAAGAGAAAAAGAAGATCAAAACAGCTAATAGTGAAAAATGGCTTTTTGGGGGTTTGAAGAAACTCCTGAATGTTTTTGGTTTGTTTATGGTAATTCTCAATAAGTTTATTGAAGTAATTATATAAAGGAAACTAATTTTCATGAATTTCTTTGAAGTCGACTGATAGTAACTGTGACAGAAAGTTAGATTAAATTCTGAATAATATTTGGAAAGTAGTGTTATATGAAATTGAAGCATCTATGTAGTTGTGTGCATCGTGCTAAATATATTAATATAAACAAGTAAGAGCGTTATATTCGGCTGTGCCGAATCTTATATACCCTTCACATTGGTCTTTAAAAATACTCAGCCGAGTAATTTTGTACTGCAAATAATATAATAAAAAACCTTGTGCGAGTTTAAAAGTCCATAGAAAACTTTACAAAATTTTAACGTTCGTATGAATAATAGAAATAGATGAAGAAGATTTGAGGTCGAAAGTTTTAAAAGTTTTCGACATTATTCATATTTAAAGGTTAATAAAACTTGTTAAATGTTATGGGATGTTCTAGTCCCCCTGCTCCTCTCCAACTTTTTTTCCAAAATGAATGAATTATTTGATTGTTACTTTTTGTGGAATATTCGAAGTCGATAGTTGTTATAGTTTTCCAGATGTGGCGTATCGCAAATTTCATAAAAACTCTTAGTTTGTATTAGAGCTACCCCTTCCCCTGCCCAAAAAAACTTTTTTTTTAATGAAGGTCTTATCCTGTTACTTTTTTCAACACATTTGAAGTCAATTTCTGTTATAGTTTCCTAAATTTAGCATATCGAAAATTTCATAAAAATTGTTAATTTTTTTCCATCCTCCGCCCAAAAAATTTTTTCTTCAAATCGTAGGCTTTGTTGTCGAATAACTTTTGTAGAACATTTGATTTCGATATCTGTTATAGTCACCGAGATATAGCTTATCGAAAATTGCATAAAAATTGTTAATTTGTATGGGACCTCCCCCTTTTTCACCCCCCACCCAAAAAAATTTTTCCCTAAAACATAACCCTTGATGTAGTGACTTTTAGTAGAACATTTGATGTCGATAGCTGTTATAGATTCTAAGATATAGGGTATCGAATATTTCATAAAAATCGTTAATTTGTATGGGAGCTACCCCTTTTTTGCCCCCACCCAAAAAAATTTTTCTTTAAAGCGTAGCCCTTATTGCCCAATTACTTTTTATAGAACATTTGATTTCGATATCTGTCATAGTTTCCGAGACAGCGTATCGAATATTTCATAAAAATCGTTAATTTGTATGGGAGCTACCCCCTGTTTTGCCCCCACTCAAAAAAATTTTTTTTTGAAGCGTAGACCTTGTTGCCGAATTTCATTTCGATATCTCTTATAGTTTCCGAGAGATATAGCGTATCGAATATTTCATAAAAATCGTTAATTTGTATGGGAGCTACCCCTTTTTTTGCCCCCACCCAAAAATTTTTTTCTTTAAGGCGTAGCCCTTATTGCCCAATTACTTTATGTAAAACATTTCATTTCGATATCTGTTATAGTTTCCGAGAGATAGGGCGTATCGAATATATCATAAAAGTCGTTAATTTGTATGGGAGCTACCCCTTTTTTTGCCCCCACCCAAAAATTTTTTTCTTCACAGCGTAGCCCTTATTGCCTAATTACTTTTCGTAAAACATTTGATTTCGATATCTGTTATAGTTTCCGAGATATAGCGTATCGAATATTTCATAAAAATCGTTAATTTGTATGGGAGCTACTCCTTGTTTTGCCCCCATTCAAAAAATTTTTTCTGTAAAGTGTAGCCCTTAGCGTACAATTACTTTTTGTAGAACATTTTAAGTCGATAGCTTTTATAGTTTACGAGATATAGCGCATAAAATATTTCACCAAATTTGTGCAATTGTAGGAAAAATACCCCTTTCCCTGGTCCTATCTGAAAAAAATTTTTCCCTTATTTAGGGCCCTTCTTTAGGAGTATCCGTGCCAAGTTTTGTGACAAGAGTGACTATACTTACTGAGCTACAGTCATGTGAAAAATAATAGGGACACATTGTAGTGTTTCTTAACAATATCAATAAAACGAATATTTTCATTAAATTTTGATTATTTTTTTTATTTTTTAATTGGCTAATATCCCTATTTTAAGAAAATAAAACAAAAAGACTAGAAATCAATATAAAAAGGAAATAAAAAATGTTTTTAATAGCTTAACCTAAAAAACGTTGTGAAAAAAATAGGGACATTTACAGTTTTTACGAAAAAAAAATATTTTAAATTCAATTTTTTTAAATACTTTTTATTTTTTAATAGTGTTTTTTTAATACATTGTTGCAAGTCCCTTACTTTGAATAACAGCCATACACCGGCGAGGCATTGAGTCAACCAACTTTTGGCACGTGGTAAGAGGAATAGCTTTCCACGCTTCCTGTATTAGTAGCCAGAGTGATTCTTTATTTGTGGCTTTTTTACCCCTCAAAGCTACTTTTACTTCTTGCCACAAGTTTTCAATAAGATTCAAGTCTGGTGATTGAGCAGGCCAGCTTAGTAAGTTGATATTGTTATCCAAGAACCATTTCTTTGCCAGCTTCGAAGTGTGCTTCGGGTCGTTGTCTTGCTGAAACACCCATCGAAGTGGCATGTTTTCCTCAGCATAAGGCAACAACACTTCGCTTAAAATATAGCAGTAAGTTACCGCTGTCATTGTGTCCTCAATTCGGTATATCGGACCAACACCTTGGTATGAGAAGGATCCCCCCACCATAAATGATCCTCCTCCGTGTTTTATAGCTTTAACTGTATATTGCGGTTTGAAAGCTGTGTTTACTGGCCTGCGAACATTTTGAGTACCACAATCGGGGTGGAACAGGTTCGATTTGGTTTCATCCGACCACAGGATATTACGCCATTTCTCCACTGGCCACTTGGCATGCTCGTTAGCAAAAAGTAGTCTTCTACTTACATTTCTTTTGGACAAAACGGCACTTTTCTGGGTCTTTTTGCTTTTAAATTATTATTAATTAGCCTTTTGCGAATAGTGGAAGTGTCAACGTTCAAAGAAAATTCCTTTTTGATTTGATTTGAAGATGCAAAGGGGTTCTTTTTACAAATCTTACCATATTCCTCTCCAGACTGGGTGATATTTTAAGTTTTCTTCCACGCGTTTCTTTCTGGAGCTTATATTTTACAACATTTTCTACCATTCTCCTAGAGCAATTCAAAGTTTCAGCTATTTTTCGGTACGAAAATCCCTGAATTTGTAGGTGTTTTATTTGTTCACGAAGCTCGGCGGTGCAATGCTTACCTCTGCCCATCTTTAATGTTTAAATTTTATTATAATTATTATTTCCCCAATTTATGTTTGTAGTACATCTTATATACAATACCTTTTCGCTTCCAAATACTTAAAAAACTCAACACTTTAAATTTAAAATCACTTTAATAATAGCGTCCCTATTATTTATCACACTCTAAAAAATGCTTACTACACAAAATTACCTACAACTAAGAAACGGTACAAAATACTTTTGTTTAAATAACGGTTCTTTATATCATTGACATCCCAGAAAACAATTTTTATGATATTTTGCATTTATGTTTCAAAGTAATACCAGAGTTGGGGTTTTAATTGATTGAATATAAATGTCCCTATTATTTTTCACATGACTGTATATAGGGATATATGCACGGATTTTGTCCTAAAAAAATGGGTTACTTTGGGTTTTCGCTTATATCTCGGTCAATAGTGAACCGATTTTGCTGATTTTAAATAGCGATTGTTAGCGGGATATTTCCAATAGTTTGAATCTTTTTATTTGACTCTGGAAACTTGATTTCAACAGACAGACAGACGGACAGATGGACATGGCTATATCTAGGAATATGTTTTGGAGGGAAAACTAATGGGGGTCGGTCGTACACTTTATTGCTCTAAGGCAAATTCTGAAGGAGTTGTGGGCACTTTTACATCATTTTTGTAAATTTTGTATGGCAACCCCCTTAGGGCGTGGATATAGGGGGTAAGTATGTTTTAGGAATATGTTTGGGAGAAGAAACTAATAGGGGTCGGTTGTACACTTTATTGCTCTAAGGCCAACTCTAAAGGAGTTGTGGGCATTTTCATATCCTTTTTGTATATTTTGTGCATCAACACTTTAAGGCCTTCTGAATTATACTGATTATACTGATTTCTGAAAAAATAATACCCAGTACTGATTTTTCAATACCATTTGATATTGTAAATTTCTAATGTACAAAAACTTTTTATGCTAATATAGATGGTTAAGTGTTTTTGAAATGTATTGTAAGGGCTTCTGAATTGTTGTAATCGAATCCTAAATTACATTTAAAAATTTGTGTTGTCAGCAGCTCTTATAATATTTTTCGTAATAACAAATGGTTGTCCAAATGTAAAAGAGAAAAAGAAGATCAAAACAGCTAATAGTGAAAAATGGCTTTTTGGGGGTTTGAAGAAACTCCTGAATGTTTTTGGTTTGTTTATGGTAATTCTCAATAAGTTTATTGAAGTAATTATATAAAGGAAACTAATTTTCATGAATTTATTTGAAGTCGACTGATAGTAACTGTGACAGAAAGTTAGATTAAATTCTGAATAATATTTGGAAAGTAGTGTTATATGAAATTGAAGCATCTATGTAGTTGTGTGCATCGTGCTAAATATATTAATATAAATAAGAGTAAAATAATTTAAAAGCAAGTAAGAGCGCTATATTTGGCTGTGCCGAATCTTATATACCCTTCACATTGACCTTTCAAAATTCCAAACTTTTTTTATTTTTAACCATTTTTTTACTTATGAAATATTTCTAATTTTAAATAGGGGTCGGTGTCATTTTTTAACGCTCCACGGGTGACGGGGAGTTGTAGGGGTTTTTTTTTACTAATTTTGTATGGCAACCCACTTAAAGGGTGGAGAAACGGGGTAAGTAGATTCTAGGAATATGTTTTGGAGGGAAAACTAATGGGGGTCGGTCGTACACTTTATTGCTCTAAGGCAAATTCTGAAGGAGTTGTGGGCACTTTTACATCATTTTTGTAAATTTTGTATGGCAACCCCTTTAGGGCGTGGATATAGGGGGTAAGTATGTTTGGGAGAAGAAACTAATAGGGGTCGGTCCTACACTTTATTGCTCTAAGGCCAACTCTAAAGGAGTTGTGGGCATTTTCATATCCTTTTTGTATATTTTGTATGGCAACCCCCTTAGGGCGTGGAAATAGAGGTAAGTATATTCTAGGAATATGTTTGGGAGGGCAAACTAATGGGGGTCGGTCGTACACTTTATTGCTCTAAGAACGACTCTGAAGAAGTTGTGGGCATTTTCATATAATTTTTGTAAATTTTTGTAAATGTTGTATGGCAACCCCCTTAGGGCGTGGAGATAGAGGGTAAGTATATTCTAGGAATATGTTTGGGAGGGAAAACTAATGGGGGTCGGTCGTACACTTTATTGCTCTAATGCTAACTCTGAAGAAGTTGTGGGCATTTGCATATCGTTTTTGTAAATTTTGTATGGCAACCCCCTTAGGGCGTGGAGATAGGGGGTAGGTATGTTCTAGGAACATGTTTGGGAGAAGAAAGAATGGGGGTCGGTCGCACACTTTATTGCTCTAAAGGCCCCCTCTAAAGAAGTTGTGGGCCTTTTCATATAGTTTTTGTAAATTTTGTATGGCAACCCCCTCAGGGCGTGGAGATAGGGGGTAAGTATATTTTGGGAATATGTTTGGGAGAAGAAATTAATGGGGGTCAGTCGTACACTTTATTGCTTTAAGGCAGTGGTCTTCACAAAGAGAAACGCACTTCAAATGAGAATATTATTGTCAGCGTTGCCATTATTTTTTTTATAAGAACTGCAAATTTGGAATAAACAAATCTGCATTTTAAGTGAAAAAACAGAACATAACAAATTATATATAAAAAAAATAAAAACATAGCACAACATATCGCGCTCATTCAGTAATACAGTACTAACTGAAAAATGTAAAAAAAAAACCAAAATAATTAATTTTTATTAAAAAATTAAAGTATTATATTTACTATATATGTTTTTGGTTATCAGTGTTTTGTAAGCTTATGTTTTTTTTTATTTCAAGGCAAAATATAAAATAATTAATATTTTGTTTTATTATAACTATATTTTTTAGCTAATTCTAAGCTGATGATATATGAAGCCTTGATTTGGCTATCTGTATTGGTAGAGTTATTTGAGCATCTATTTTGGATACAAAGATTTTTGAGTCGAAAACCTTCTTTTAGTTTTTTTATTAATTGATTTCTCTCCTTTCCTGAATGAAACTCAATATGCATTGTATGCCGCTTAAGGTGCGATGCAAACATATCCTTTAGTAACTGGTTGCATACAAGGCACTCAGCCTCTTTGAATATGTTTAAAGAAAACAAAAAAGATTTTCCCACTTAATATCCCACATAATTATTTTAAATATTTTTTTCTAAAATGCTGTAAAAAAATTTATATGTATGTCCGTAGGTTTTTACCTGAATTATGAAAAAGTTATCAAATTGCATAAATTTATGTAGCTTTATTTATGTAATTATCAAAAAAATTTTAGCTCTACCTATATTGCACACATAGAGCTTCAAATTATTTTTGGATAATTACACACTAATTGGCAACGCTGCAGTGCAGAAAAAACATTTTTAGCTCTCTCTGAAAAATAAAAACATGCGACATACACCTACTCTGTTTGAAAGCTAACAAGCTACTAATTGAAATTTTTTATTTTTCATATGTTTGTTGTTTTGATTATGATTACCGTTTGCAATGATGAAAACAAAGCGTATGGATTGTTTATTTATGAAAGATTGTGTAATGTTAATAATTTATTATGTTTTCCTAAGTTTACGATCGAAAAATAAAATAAAAATAGCTCGCCATGAATTATAAAAGCAGTATCAGTTAACAAAATATGATATTTATTTTAAAATACAATTTAATCAGGATTAGTTTAAGAAACATTTTGGTAGGAAAACAATTTATTTTGGAAAACCCTGGTTGTAATATTCACGAAGAGAGTAAGTAAAAACCCGAAAATCTTCGTTAGCTGGGTAATATGGATGAAGACCACTGCTTTAAGGCCAACTCTGAAGAAGTTGTGGGCATTTTCATTTAATTTTTGTAAATTTTGTATGGCAACCCCCTTAGGGCGTGGTGATAGGGGGTAAGTATATTCTAGGAACATGTTTGGGAGGGCAAACTAATGGGGGTCGGTCGTACACTTTATTGCTCTAAGGTCAACTTTGAAGAAGTTGTGGGCATTTTTACATCATTTTTGTAAATTTTGTATGGCAACCCCCTTAGGGCGTGGAGATAGGAGGTAAATATGCTCTAGGAATATGTCTGGAAGGAAAAAATAATGGGGGTGTGTAATACATTTTTTTTCTCTACGGGCGACTCCGGGGAAGTTGTAGCGGTTTTTATCTTATTTTTTAAAATTTTGTATGGCAACCATGCCAGGGGCTGGAGATAGAGAGTAAGTATGTTCCACAAAAATGTTTGGATGGATAAAATAATTCGGGTCGGTCTTACATTTTACCTTTGTAGGAGAACCCTGGAAGCCGTAGGAGTGATTTTAAAATAGTTTAAATTAAGCTTTGTATGGCAACGCTGTGTTATGTATAAACACTAACACTAATAAAATTTTTGTTTTGGGTGTGTTTCAATAATATCAACATGACTGATTCTGTTTTTCTTTTTTTGTTGTTTTTTTATTATTACATTGTAACGAACCCAACCGTAAACGGCTTTAACTTTTAAGGTGCGATGCTACCTATACTACCGGCCGTGCTCAGGGAAAATGGGATAGATTCTGCTCCTATCAAGTTAAACTTACGATTCGCTACACAATATAAAAATAGGTAGCTTTAAGCCAAATAGATCAAACCAGAACAGAAAAGAGTAGGGAGGAATAACAAAACACACAAAAAAAAATAAATAAATAAAATAATAGAAAAGAAAAGATCACAATGGAAGCCTAGGAGAAGAGGTTAAAATGTTATTTCCTCTTCAAGTGTCTTCACCCACCCACCATGCTATCTTAGTTGAAGTTATAGATAGCCCAAATATTACCCAACCTACCTTTTTACCTTATCTTTTCATGGTATAAAAATAAAGGAAACTAACGAGACATTTTCGTTATTCAACCTATATCAATTAATATATTTCTCATTTTTATTTATTTAACTTTATATCTACTAGATATTTTATTAATATTATTAATATTTACTGTTTGAAAAAAAATAAAATGCATTTCAAACTAACACTACGTCAAGTATGAATTTAATGTAATAAAGAGAAGGAAAAAAAAGAGAAAAAAAAATCACAAAAATTTAAAACTAATATAAAATATGTTAAATTTAA
Source organism: Melanophora roralis (assembly GCA_963583895.1). NCBI lineage: Eukaryota > Metazoa > Arthropoda > Insecta > Diptera > Rhinophoridae > Melanophora > Melanophora roralis. The sequence continues at coordinate 59,687,217 of OY757189.1, read as the reverse complement.
TGCAAATTTAAAATTGAAATATGTAATTAATATCTGATATTTTGTTATGTTATGTTAATTATTTGTATGAGTTATGTTAGTGTAAATTGAAAAGTCTGTTGTTTACATAATACGAGTAGGAGTGTATTAATGAAGTTATGTTATAAATGAAAAATGTTTTATATTAATGTAAGTTTGCATGTATGTTATTAAACTAACTTGTGTATGTGTAGCTAATGGGTATCTGGGGCCAAATAACGGCATCCGTGATCGAGTAAAATTGTTCGTAATATTTGCTTTTGAGATTACCGCATTCGTTATCGAGTAAGAGCTATCGTAATTTCTGATGATAGCATTCGTCAACGAGTACGCTATCGAGTGCTGGCTAACGAAAAGTTGTTCGTGAGGTAAACAGCATTCGAAATTTATTTTATGTGCAACAATAGGCAGTGAAGGTAGACAAAATGTAAGTTTTTATACAAATCATAGTTGAAGCTATAAATAAATAAATGAAATAAACATTTTAGGACCAATATTAACAAAATAAATGGAAAGCAAAAGGATATGGTTGATCATCCCAACTTGGCCAAAAATAAATTACCAAACATATGTTAATTTTGAGATGGTTTTTGCAACCCAAAATGAGTGCCGTCTATACAACCAATCACTAAGAAATAAAGGAAATGTTACATAAAGCTAGCATTATTTTGCGATTTTATATTTACCGCCAGGGAGTATAAATTTCTGCATGAACGCTTCCGAGCCTAAAGCAAACTGTTCTGGTAAAAACTTAATAAATTTTGCATACAGCTTATTATCTATTTCTTTTATCATTTTGTTAACCGTTTTGCAAACTCTGCTCTGACTTATTCCAATTAAATAGTCATTTCCAGTGGTATGTTGAAAAGATTCACTGGCTAAAAGTGATAATGTTACGGCTAGCTGCAGGTTTGGTGGTAAGGCAGTAGACATATGTCCTTCAAAATTTAGCTCACAAAGAATAACATGAAATTCTAAAACGCTTAACAAACCTTTAATGATAAAGTTTTAAACGAAATTCAGTAGCTGACAATGCCGGTGGATCACTTTTAACCCGTATTTGTCTTCTTATACGCATAGTATTAGATTCATCCGCTGAGTCAGAAGATAAGCACAACAAAACTAATGTAGTCATTTTTATTTTGCTTTTTTTTATTAATTACTTAAAAACAATATAACAGCAAAATTTTGTGTTTCCTTTTTTAACAAAGTTGTAATTTTTTACTAAAACATGTTTTCATTCAATTACAATGCAAAAAAAAATCTATTACATTCTATTTTAATTTCGATACGTGAGCTTTCGAATGCGGTAATCTATTCATTCGATACGTGACGAAATTTCATTCGATACGAAAGTCTACTCGTTCACGAGTGCCGTAATTTGGCCCCTGTATTTATGTTATGTGGTGAGAGTGTGTATATGTTATTCGATTTTCTTATGTCCATAGCATATTAAAATCTAATTATCTTTTTAACATAAGAAAATTCAAATTTTAAACATAGTAAGCAGGAATTTAAATTTTAAAACCAAAGAAGTGCCAGTTGGAAATACTTTAAAAAAATACAAAAAACAACAAATTTGACAATTAACTCACCGCTAACATGTCCCACGATGACTTCAGGCCTGATGTCGATGGTTATTGGTTTTGAAAAAAAAACTATTGGTATCTCTTAAATATTCTCACTCCTTATGTTATGTGGAAAAACTTTTAAGTATGTGTGTTTGTGGTATGAATGTTAGTGTAAATGTATGAAGGTAAGTAAATTAGTGCATCATGAATTGGGGAGATGGGTATTCTTGTTTAAGAATAATATGTATGTGTATATATGTATATGTAAGACTTAAACTAGAATAATTGTAAGTTTGTCCCACTCTTTACATTTTAATGAGCAAAATTACTCAAAAAAAACAACAAAGAGAAAAAAATGCAAGTAAAATATTTCAATCTAAACAAAATTTTAAAAAAAAGTTAAGAGGTTGAGAAAAAAACCCAATCTAAGAATTAAACTAAAAAATTTTAAAAGAGTCACGTCCGGTTTAGTATTTTTTTTTAAGAGAATTTTCCAAGTATTTAAAAAAAAATATTCTGGTGCTATGTAGTGGCTTTTACTAATTTTCTTGAAGCTGTTAATGTAATCTTAGGGCAAAGAGTTTCAGCCGAATACTTCATTGACTTTTAAATACACTGGCGTTAATTAGTTGCTAGGCCTCTTCCTCCAAAATAAACTTTTTCCAATATATAAGGCTCGCCAAACTTGATTCCTCTGGACTTAAAGTGAATGCGGTCCCTGTTTCCTACTGGAAAACAGGGCTTTTTAAACAACCAAGTAAAATCCCTAAACAAGATTTAAAAAAAAACTACTGTTTTACAAAGACTAACACTATTGCCATTGACTTTCTTACCTTGATTCAATTTTTAATGATATTTCCGGGGTCTGGGAAAAATAACCAGGAATAACAATTAAACTTTTAAGGTCTTTTAACATTTCTTCTTTCCTCACAAAACAATTTTAACCACCACTATTTGTTTATTTATTATTTATATCACTCTTTCCGGTACCTTATTATACTTTTAAAGTCTTTGAAAATTTTATACACAATAAGAGCATATTCGGAAAAAACCTATAAGAAAAATTTTCAAACAAACTTTTCACAGCACTTTTGTTAAATATATAAATTTTGAATTTAAATTTAACATTGCAATCGAAAGTTAAATTCGAATTAATAATCATAGTAGGCTTGCGCATACTGTGAGATAAGAAAAATCAATGCTTATATGTTAAAATCACATTGAAAAAATTTAAACTCAAAATTTAAAACTAACAGAGAAGGAAATATAGGAACGACCCCTCACAAAACAGGTACAGTTTGCGAAAATATCTCCGCGAACTGGAGCTGAAAAAGGTGTCGTTTTATACGATAGGTGAAAAGTGTTTACGTCCATGTATCCTTTGCATGATATGTGCCTTTATTTTCTGTTTCAATGTCCTCTACCTCATAATAAACATGACCTAATTTCCGTAGTACCTTAGCCTTCACTCCAACAGGAACTAGTTTAAAGTACTCAGCCTTCGAGCTTTGGTGAAAAGTTCGTCTGTTCGTAGGTTGTATGTCCGAGAATTCTTTTCATATGCTTTAAGCATAAAGTCCTTATTTTTGTCACGTACGAAAGAAAATTCATCCTGTCCTTCCACAAATGAGTCGGTTTCCGCCAATATCTGTAATTTTCGCAAAAGTTCGTAGTCCTTGCCGTCGGTCAACATATTTTGCCCAAAAACTATTTAATATGGTGTCCTGCCAACGCTTTGAGGCACACTATTTCGCAAAGAGCAATTAACACTTGCTATGTAGGTATCCCACTCTCTCTGGTTGTCCCTGATATAAAATCTTAACGCCTCATTAATAGAGTGGTTTACTCGCTCACTTGCGTTTAATTGGGGACTATATACAGCTGTTAAACTATGTTGAATGCCATTTTTGCTTAAAAATTACTCAAACTCCTTGCTTTTGAACTGCGATCCATTGTCAAAAACAATGATTTCAGGTACACCATAACAACAAAATATGTCAGTTCGTGAGTAGTCAATAATATGTTTTGAAACAAACTTCTTCAGTGGTTTCAAAAACGTAAATTTTAGAAAGTGGTCTAAAACTATCAAAATACCAATATGTCCGGTTTTCGTCCTTGGTAGTGGTCCAATTAAGTCGATGTACAAGCGTTGAACAGGTCGCTCTGTCAAAACCATATTACCCAATGGTGGTCTTAAAGTTGTGGTTGGAGCTTTCGACGTCTTGCAATACTCGCAGTTCGTAAGTCTTTATGTCCGTTGCAAGTCCTGGCCAAAAAAATGTGGCATTACCTATTCCAAAGTCTTGGCTATACCACCATGTGCAGAGTTTGGCGTATCATGCATAGAATATATAACATTGCGGCGCCACTTCTTGGGAACAAAAAGTTTCCAGGGGTCAAACTCATCAGATTCTCCTGTAGAAAAATTCACCCTCTTATAAATATATTTATCCACCACCTTATAGTCAGGCAATTCCGTTTCGGAGAACTGTTTCCGTAATTGGTCGTAATCAGCGCTATCAAATGAATTAGACTCTAAATCAACTAAAGGAAGTGTCTCAATATCTATGCCCTCAACAAAAATCTCACCTTCGTGAGCACGTGACAGAGTATCCGGCACTATATTTTCCTTTCCGCTTCGGTGTTCGATCGAAAAATTATATCCCTGTAATTTCAGAGACCATCTCGCTAACCTTTCAGACAGGTCCTTTTGGCCCATTAGCCACTTGAGGCTCGCATGGTCGGTTACCACGGTAAATTCTTGACCTTCTATATAAGGCCAGAATTTTTTAATTGCCATCACGACAGCCAAGCACTCAAGCTCAGTTATAGTGTAATTACGTTGTGCCTTATTCAATTTCTGCGACATATATGCAATAGGTCTTTCGATCTCATTGTCGTCCTTTTGCGCCAGTACTGCCCCTATGCCATAAGTGCTTGCGTCACACTGTAACACAAAAGGTTTTCCATAATCGAGATGAACGAGTAACGGCGCAGACGTCAGTTTGGTCTTTAACTCATTGAAAGCCACTTGGGCTTACTCAGTCCAATTGAAAGTCTTCTTTTTCGTCAATAATTCAGTCAGTGGGAAAGTTAAGGAAGAATAATCCTGTATGAAACGTCGGTACCACCCAGTCATTCCCAAAAATCGTCTTAAATGTCGTACAGTTTGTGGTACCGGAAAGTATTGTATGGCTTTCACCTTGTCGTCGTCTACCTGTAAGCTCCCATTACCTACAACATACCCAAGATATTTTACTTTATTAAGAGCAAAACTACTCTTTTTGACGTTTATTGTCAAACCTGCCTTCCTTAGTTGTGTTGCCACCTCCATTAAATGTGTCAAATGTTCGTCGGAGTTTGCTGAAACTATTAAAAGATCGTCTAGGTACACAAAAACATGTGTTTTCAAATTGTACGGAATAACAACGTCCATGAGTCTGCACAACGTTTGTGGTGCATTACACAGTCCAAACGGCATTCTTGTAAGCTGGTACAGTGGCCGATTAGGGACGGTGAAAGCGGTCTTCGGTCTCGAGTTTTCCTCCAGTTTAATTTGCCAAAAGGCAGCTTTCAAATCAATTTTTGAATTGCAATAAGCTGAGGGAAGTCTAGACAAAAGTCCGTCGATGTTCGGTATAGGGTACGCGTCCTTTATAGTCACGGAGTTAAGCTTTCTGCTGTCCACACACATTCTAACTTTGTCATGCTTAAGAACCACCACTGTTGGAGAATACCAAGGAGAACTAGGAGCCTCTTCAATCACCCCTAAAGCAAGCATTCTGTCCAGTTCCAGACAGAGTTTTTTCTCCACCGCAGGTGATATTGGGTAATATCTTTGTTTAATTGGTTTGGCATCCCCAGTATCGATTTGGTGTTCAATAATTGTGGTACACCCCAAACCTTCAGTCTCGGAGTCAGGAAAGGTAGAAATAACATTTTCGAGTCGTTGTTTTTGTCTTACTGTCAAAGCTAGTCTATCGGGATCCAGTTCAACGTGTTCAATTGCCCCAACTTCGGGAACTGAAATTCTTAGTCCGAAATTAGTCCAAAAATCGTAACCACATATGATATCCTGGCGAATAGTTGGCACTATCAAAAAGTCTTTCATTTTCGTATGTCCTTGAAATGTCACTGTCAATGTAGCAATTCCTAAAATGTTCTGTCTCTGTCCATCTGCTGTCCTAACATTCCCATTGCATTTCGTAAAACCTTCCATATGTCGAACTTCAGAATCCATCCATCCAAATCACCACACTCTTGTTAGCACCGCTGTCTAATAATGCCAAATAATTTCTGCCACCTAGCTTTACATTTACATAAGGTCTAGTGTCATCATAGGGTGATATAATTGGGGATATAACTATGGATCGAAAGGATTTTAATCTGCTATAAAAATTTCGTATACGCTTCGCTGAACGCTTAAGATTAGATGGCCTACACAAATTGCCAAAAATCCTTTTTCTAGCTTTCTGGTATTCTATTAATCGCTCATGGTAGGGTCTCATTAGCGGATGTTCATGTTTCGCATTGTTCGGATTGTCATTTGTCACGGATGCCCACTTTAGTAACGACGGACATCCTTTTGTCCGTTTCCCTGTGGCCTTACACCACATTTGGGACATGTTGGTTTGTATGTGTCTTTTGCTCCACATCCGTATCAAAATACACGTCGTACGTCTGTGCAGTCCTGGTAACAATGTCCAGTCTTGTCGCAGTTCCAACACTTTGAGTCACCTCGAATTGCGCACACTTCCGATTCAGATTTTTCCGTGTTCGTCTTCTCGTTATTGATATAGTCAATTTCAGATAAACGCAGTATTAGATTCACCAATAGGAATTGTAAAGCTACAATTTGCTGGTTCCTCTAACGATAATAAATTGTCACGACTTCTCGTGATTGGCATATTTGCTATAAAAACCATAAAATGTTCAAATACCACTACTCAGATAAGGTAATTAACTAGGTAGTTGGTAAAATAAAAAAAAAACACAAAAAAATATATACGAGGCTTCATTGGGAGGGAAAAAAACAAAAAAAAAATGGGTAAAACAATGAGTATGAAGTTGACCAAATAGGTCCCAAACATAAATCTTAATTATTTTTACACTATGGTTAAACTACACACGGGCAATAGGATTAATGCGAGAGTAAGAAGTCACCTTATACCAACATCAAAAATCTCAATCACATGTGCTCCTACAGCAAAATTTTGAAAAAATAAAAAAAAGCCAACCAAAAATTTATATGTCGTATTGTGCGAGTATAATTCCAATCAACACGTTTTATAATCTTATATATAAAAGAACAATTTTTTTTTTGTTAGTGACACCGCTTATAACTCAAGAAAAGCTGGACCGATTTTAATGAAACTTGAAAAAAAGACATACCCGATATCTGGGAATGCGTTTTAGGCTTATTTATTTTTTGAAATTCCGACTGGGCGTGGCACCTCCCATACAAATTGAACAGTTTTTTCCACATACCTCAATACCTTTTATAGCTAAAGTCTCCAAATTTGGTATAGGTAAATTATTTATTGATGTGCATAATTAAGTTATGTATGGGCGGAAAAAAATAAATGGGCGTGGCACCTCCCATACAACGAAAATAGTTTTTTGTATATATCTCAATAACTGTAATAGCTGAAGTCTCCACACTTCGTACAGATGTTTATAGTGCTAATATGCATAATTAGGCTTTGTACGGGCTGGAAGAAATAAATGGGCGTGGCACCTCCCATACAACGAAAATAGTTTTTTGTATATATCTCAGTAACTGTAATAGTTGAAGTCTCCAAACTTCGTACGGATGTTTATAGTGCTAATATGCATAATTGAGCTTTGTATGGGCGGGAAGAAATAAATGGGCGTGGCACCTCCCATACAACGAAAATAGTTTTTTGTATATATCTCAGTAACTGTAATAGTTGAAGTCTCCAAACTTCGTACGGATGTTTATAGTGCTAATATGCATAATTGAGCTTTGTATGGGCGGGAAGAAATAAATGGGCGTGGCACCTCCCATACAACGAAAATAGTTTTTTGTATATATCTCAATAACTGTAATACCTGAAGTCTCCAAACTTCGTACGGATGTTTATAGTGCTAATATATATAATTAGGCTTTGTATGGGCGGGAAGAAATAAATGGGCGTGGCACCTCCCATACAACGAAAATAGTTTTTTGTATATATCTCAATAACTGTAATACCTGAAGTCTCCAAACTTCGTACGGATGTTTATAGTGATAATATATATAATTAGACTTTGTATGGGCTGGAAGAAATAAATGGGCGTGGCACCTCCCATACAACGAAAATAGTTTTTTCTATATATCTCAATAACTGTAATACCTGAAGTCTCCAAACTTCGTACGGATGTTTATAGTGCTAATATATATAATTAGGCTTTGTATGGGCGGGAAGAAATAAATGGGCATGGCACCTCCCATACAACGAAAATATTTTTTTGTATATATCTCAGTAACTGTGATAGTTGAAGTCTCCAAACTTCATACGGATGTTTATAGTGCTAATATATATAATTAGGCTTTGTATGGGCTGGAAGAAATAAATGGGCGTGGCACCTCCCATACAACGAAAATAGTTTTTTCTATATATCTCAATAACTGTAATAGTTGAAGTCTCCAAACTTCGTACGGATGTTTATAGTGCTAATATACATAATTAGGCTTTGTATGGGCTGGAAGAAATAAATGGGCGTGGCACCTCCCATACAACGAAAATAGTTTTTTGTATATGTCTCAATAACTGTAATAGCTGAAGTTTTCAAACTTTGTACGAATGTTTATAGTACTAATATAATTGTTCTCTGTATGGGCGGAAAAAAATAAATGGGCGGCGCATCTCCCATACAACAAAAATAGCTTTTTTATATATCTCAATAACTGTAACAGTTGAACTCTTAAAACTTTGTAAAGATGTTTATAATGGTAATATGCATAATTCAGCTGTGTATAAGTTAAAATCTCCAAATTTTGTGTAGGTGTTTACGATGTTGATGCTTACAATTAGGCTGAGTTTGGGCGTGAAGATAATAATAGGCGTGGCACCTCCTTTACAAGAAAATATCTTTTACATTTATATGTCAATAAATGTAACAGCTGAAATCTCCAAATTAAATATGGGTATTTATTACGTTAATATGCATGACTAGAACGAGTATAGGCAGGAAGTGAATTATGGGTGTGGAACCTCTAATAGCAAGGAAATATTTATATGTGTATCTCAATAACTGTAACAGCTAAGGTCTCCAAACTTTTTGGTGTGGCACCTCCCATTCAATTGGAATTTTTTTTTTACATGTACTTCAATAATTCTTATACCTATAGTCTCAAAATTGTCTATGTATGTTTATGTTTGCTAATATACATATTTGACGTGAGTATAGGAAAAAAGGGAATAATGGGTATGGCACCTTCCATACAACAAAAATGTTTTCTTATATAAGCCTCAATAACTGTAATAAAATATTTAAAACTGTGTTCATATTTTTCTTAAACCAGTTGAACGCAATTTAATTTATTAGTTTAAAAGTAACAGAAATAACCTAAAAATTGCCACTAAATGTTTATCCCTTTTTACCCCTTAGGATCAAAATTATCAAAATTTTACATTCATATTTTTCGAGGTCTTTCGAACGAAATTTCAAAATGTAATTTGAGCCACTTTTTATATTTTTATGTTCCGAAGGTACAAAATGGATATAAGCCGTTTCAAAATATGGTTTTTTATCCTGTCTTGCCTCTGGTGGTCTAATATTTCAAAAAAAGTACCAAAAAGGCATTCATAACTTTGAAACCTGTCGAGCGTAAATTAAATTATAATTCTATCTTTTTTTAGTTCAGAAGCTGCAAAATTAACCAATACATATTTCAAGTCTTGCCCTAAGCATTTAGGCTGTGCAATGTCTGTCTGTTAGCGAGTCATTAACGCAATTTTTTTCTATATTTTGTTTTGGTAAGCACAACAAACATTTAAAAAGTAAAAAAAAAATTATTTACAAGTGGCGGATAGGGCTACAAAATAATGAAGCCATTATAGACTGGACTGTTCGTGAAGCTTTTCTTGGTAATAGCTTCCCAGCTTTTCTATTCACGCTTTATCAGTAGTTTTCAGTTATTATCGAAGAAACAAAACATGTTTATAACAATACTGACATGCTATTAAGGATAATATTTTGTGAATTGTGTGTGTTTAGGCAAAAAATTCGTTTGCTGATTATATAAATTGTTAGGCAATTCCTGTTCGGAGATACTCGATGCTGGGTGGTTAGTCGAAAAAGTTCGACCAGACCAGATAGATTATACTATAAGTGCCGAGATCTCTGATCCCGAAACAAATCAAGAACTACATGATGTTGTAATTACAAATATGGTTCATGGACCGTGTGGCACCATCAACCCCCAATCTCCGTGCATGGTCGACGGCAATCTGAAAATATGTCACGAAAGGCAGCGATATGGCTGTTTTAAGCATCCAAGCCTTCAATGGCAACGATGAAATTACGTTATCAAGTTGGGCGATATATGAGCTGCAATGAGGCGGTTTGACGTATATTCTCATTTCCTATTCACGAACGTCATCCCGCTGTTGCACATTTAGCAGGGCATCTGGAGAATGGCCAACGAATATATCTCACTGCGGCAAATATTGTTCAACGTGCTGAAATACCTCCAGCGACAACATTGATAAGTCGATAGAAAGGCACTATGGTTCCTGAGAATCCGGGTGTGCGTTCAAGTGATGCTGTTGGTCGCATTTGTACAGTTCATGCGAAGAATGATGAATGCTTTTATTTGCGGTTGTTGCTGGTGAATGTTCGTGGTGCAACATCATTGGCAGCATTTTGTACTGTTAATAGTATAGCCTGCCCAACATTTCGTGCTGCATGTCAAGAACTCAATTTGCTTAAAAACGATACTCATTGGGATACGATAATCGATGAAGCAATTATTTCTGCATATCCAAGCCAGATACGCACATTACTTGCTATTATCTTTTCGACATGCTTTCCGTCAAATCCAATTGACCTGTGGAACAAATACAGGAACAAAATGTCAAAAGACATTTTACATCAATATCGTGTCAGCTCAAGAAATCCAAATCTTGAAGTCAACGCGAAGATGAATAACCGGGCCTTGCTTTTAATTGAAGACATGTGTTTCCTTATTTGCGGCAGTTTGTTAGTCAGGTTAGGACTGCCAGCACCAGAACATGAAATGAATGGGCTACTAAATCGACAAGTTGAACCAATTAGTTCAAACCAATGTTTCCCTCTTAAACCTCCAACAGAAAGAAGTATATGATAAAATATTGATGGCAATTAATGATGGAAATGGTGTTTTTTTTTCTTGGATACCCCCGGTGGAACTGGGAAGACATTCATCATGTCATTGATTTTAGCCACTGTTCGTGCGAGATCCAACATTGATGTAGCGGTAGCTTCTTCTGGAATAGCGGCCAGTTTGTAAGAAGGATGCCGCACAGCTCACTCAGCGTTAAAATTGCCATTAAACCTTCAAAATATAGAGCAACCGAAATGTAGCATTGCGAAAAACTCCGCCATATCCAAAGTTTTAGTAGCGTGCAAAATTATTATCTGGGACGAATGCACAATGGCACACAAACGCGCAATAGAAGCTCTTGAATGAACACTTAAAGATCTGCGCTGTGACTCAAGATGCTTTGAAGGTGCAATGATTTTACTGTCTGCCAGTCATTCCAAGATCGACGGCGACTGATCAAAAAAATGCTTGCGTTAAATCCTCAAGTCTGTGGCGTTTTCCAAAGATACTGCAGATGACAGAAAACATGAGAGTTACATTGCTTAACGATTTATCACCTCAAGATTTCTCCAACCAATCGTTGACTATCGGTAATGGCCGTATTCCTGTCGATGAATCAAACGGACTGATTCCGTTTCCTCAAAATTTTTGTAATTTTGTATCGTCAAAAGAAGAGCTCATCCAGAAAGTATTCCCCAACATAATTGCTAACGGGAAAAATATAGATGTGGATGATTTAAACTTTATAGTTCAGAATCAAATCGTTGGTACTCTGCATTCTTTTAAATCTATTGATTGTGTAGCAAACGAAGATGAAGCCACCAACTATCCAACTGAAATTCTTAACTCCTATACACGCAATTATACTTAGAGGAAAATTTAAAGGTGAAGAAGTTCTCATTCCAAAAATTCCGATGATACCAACCGATATGCCTTTTGAGTTTAAGCGAATTTAATTTCCTATTCGTCTTGCATTTCCAATAACAGTCCTTGAGTATTTTTGGTCTTAATTTAGAAAATTCATGTTTTTCTCATGGCGAACTCTACGTTGTTTGTTCACGTGTGGGCAAACCATCTGCTTTATTTGTACTTGCGCCTAATAACAAAACGAAAAATTTCGTATATCACAAGGTACTGCACTGAAGGGAATTAACCTAAACATAACCCATGCCCGAAAACACATAGCTTCCTTAACAGCTTTTACCTGAAATGCCTTATTTTTTTAATCTTTTTGAATTTTTGTTTTCTATATAAATATATTCCAATTACCTATTTGACTAAATAAACTTTGTACTCTTTTTAAAAAATCCATATATTCAATAATTGGTAGGTGGTACGAAGTTCACCGGGTCAGCTAGTTGAAAATAAAAAAGATCACAATTGAAGCCTAGGAGAAGAGGTTAAGATGTTATTTCCTCTTCAAGTGTCTTCACCCACCCACCATGCTATCGTAGTTGAAGTTATAGATAGCCCAAATATTACCCAACCTACCTTTTTACCTTTTCTTTTCATGGTATAAAAATAAAGGAAACTAACGAGACATTTTCGTTATTCAACCTATATCAATTAATATATTTCTCATTTTTATTTATTTATTTTTATATCTACTAAATATATTATTATTAATATTACACTGTGTGTAATTTTTTAAGTCATGGAAAAATAACCATATACGGGCATCACTACGTGAAAGAAGACCAAAAAAGAAAAGACCCGTGCCTCCCAGTTTTTCCCAAAGTCATGCACTTTTTTTGTTATGGGCCCCCAAAGATTTGGGGCCTTGGTACCATTTTTACAAAAAGTGATAATTTTCTCAGGCTCATATCTTGCAAACCGTTCGGAATTTTAATTTACTCTTTGAGGCAAAGTTGTAGCCCTTTTTATAAAGAACAAAAATTATGAACATAAAAAATTGAAAAAACAATAATTTTAAATCAACATCGCAAAAAACTTTAAAAAAATTCAAATTTTTTTTACCTTTTTTCCCCTGTTCAGGTCCATAGGTAGCAAACCGTTCAAAATTCAAGGAAACAGTCAACTACAAAAATTTACCTAACATCCCAATAAACAACTTTTTAGAACATATAAACTTCCTAGGAATGATTCTTAACACCGTTTAGGTAGCGTTTAGGTAGCCGCAAAAGTTAAAAATTTCCCAAAAATGTATGTACATACATGTAGTTATGAAGCTATCTCTTCCTTACGTTTAATCAAATTTCCTTAATTACATATATTATATCTGTCTTTCGTGTAGTAGAGAACTCTAGTGCATATAAATATGTGTATATGCATGTGAGATAGCCGCGAAAAGTCTTGGAACTTAAACAGGTAGGCAAACATTAAAATTGCTGGAAACCCTAAACAACAAAATACATCATACACAAATCGCAATAATGATCGTTAACGGCCTTTAATTAAATTATGTACATACTTTTTTTATTGCTTTGTTATTACTTTTTAATAATTATTGTTTATACCAACAATAAATTACCTACATATGTACCTACTGCCAATTTTTTTGATAAGTGAGGACAATTCAAAATAAAATAGCAATTGGATAAATTTAAAAAGAAGAAATTATTGCACCCAAACTTATCAAGAAATCAACTACAAAAATTTACCTTAGATTTCAGTAAACAGCTCACGCGATCACGCACCGATCGCACACGCATCAAGGAACGCAGATCACAATATAAAAGCGACGCGACTCTCACATCGAGGCATTACACAGCGCGACGTCAACGAGATCTCAGCGGTGAAAGTTATAGAGAAAGTTCTACAGCATAATTCGCACACAACATTGGCAACTGACAATTTCAATATGCAGTGTAAAAATATTTATTTCTTTTGCTTTATTTGCGGTCATCAAATCAGAAAAAATAATTCAACAAGATTTCAAAAGGAAAAGAAATAGATTTGATCAGTGAAAATTACACACCTAACGCAGTGTGTCGCCAATGTTACAATAATCTCATAGCATGGTTGAATGGAGGCAAACATAGTATGAAATATTGTAAGCCGGTAAACTGGATTAATCGCCCAGGTGATCATGACGAAACCAGTTCTTATGCATGCGTTAATTACCCAAATAGACGTGATGAGAAGAACAAAATTTATAAAGCAACTGTAACAGCCACACTACCAGTACTTGCACCTGAAAATTTTGTATTCCCAAGGCCGCAAACTCCAGATCGTAGGTTAAAATTTACAGAAATGACTACAGTAAGTGGTGTTACTAATCGAGATCGATTTGATACCGACTATGAGCCCCAACAGGGAAGAGATGGACCAAAACTAATAACTAATAAAAAATCAAATGGCAAAACGGTACAAAGGCAAAAAATTCGACGCATTGCTTGCAGAGGTAATATCAATTTTATTATTGCATGGTTTGCATTATTTTTGATTTCTTTTCTTATTAATTTCAGGTATGTTGGTGGAGTCACAAGATAACCTTTTATGATGTTAATAAGGTATGTTAAAAAGAAAAAGCTAATGATGGAAGACATTCTGGAAGCAACGTGCCTGTGGACACTGTAAGTTCTGAATCAGAGTCAGATTCGGACGACGATTTAGATCCTCAACTTAAGAGAGCACGATTTGCAAGTCCAGGGCCATCAACTTTATAAAAATAATACGAATATTTTTTTATAGTTTTTTTGTAATAGACAGCACAATATCTCAATGTTGAAGAAAATAAAAAACAAATGAAATTCAAAAATTTTCGTACAATTTTTAACTTTTGCGGCTACCTAAGCGCTACCTAAACGGTGTTAAGAATCATTCCTAGGAAGTTTATATGTTCTAAAAAGTTGTTTATTGGGATGTTAGGTAAATTTTTGTAGTTCACTGTTTCCTTGAGTTTTGAACGGTTTGCTACCTATGGACCTAAACAGGGGGAAAAAGGTAAAAAAAAATTGAATTTTTTAAAGTTTTTTGCGATTTTGATCTAAAATTAATTTTTTTTTAATTTTTTATGTTCATAATTTTTGTTCTATATAAAAAGAGCTACAACTTTGCCTCAAAGAGTTAATTAAAATTCCAAACGGCTTGCAAGATATGAGCCTGAGAAAATTATCACTTTTGGCAAAAATGACACCAAGGCCCCAAATCTTTGGGGGCCCATAAAAAAAATGTGCATGACTTTGGGCAAAACTGGGAGACACGGGTCTTTTCTTTTTTGGTCTTCTTTCACGTAGTGATGTCCGTATATGGTTATTTTTTTTCGTGTTGCACTGTGTTATTAATATTTACTGTCTAAAAAAAATAAAATGCATTTCAAACTAACACTACGTCAAGTACGAATTTAATGTAATAAAGAGAAGGAAAAAAAACAAAGAGAAAAAACTCACTAAAATTTAAAACTAAAATAAAATATGTTAAATTTAATTCATATTTAAAATTGAAATTATATAATTAATATCTGATATTTTGTTATAAAAGTTCTTAGCCTAATGTTATGTTATGTTAATTATTTGTATGAGTTATGTTAGTGTAAATTGAAAAGTCTGTTGTTTACATAATACGAGTGTATTAATGAAGTTATGTTATAAATTAAAAATGTTTTATATTAATGCTAGTTTGCATGTATGTTATTAAACTAACTTGTGTATGTGTAGCTAATGGGTATCTGTATTTATGTTATGTGGTGAGAGTGTGTATATGTTATTCGATTTTTTTATGTTAATAGCATATTAAAATCAATTATCTTTTTAACATATGAAAATTCAAATTTTAAACATAGTAAGCAGAAATTTAAATTTTAAAACCAAAGAATATGTGTGTAAGTGAGAAATCAAAATATAAAAACAACAAATTTGACAATTAACTCACCGCTAACATGTCCCACGATGACTTCAGGCCTGATGTCGATGGTTATTGGTTTTGAAAAAAAAAACTATTGGTATCTCTTAAATATTCTCACTCCTTATGTTATGTGGAAAAACTTTTAAGTATGTGTGTTTGTTGTATGAATGTTAGTGTAAATGTATGAAGGTAAGTAAATTAGTGCATCATGAATTGGGGAGATGGGCATTCTTGTTTAAGAATAATATGTATGTGTATATATGTATATGTAAGACTTAAACTAGAATAATTGTAAGTTTGTCCCACTCTTTACATTTTAATGAGCAAAATTACTCAAAAAATATTTCAATCTATTTGAAACAAAATTTAAAAAAAAAAAGTTAAGAGGTTGAGAAAAAAACCCAATCTAAGAATTAAACTAAAAAATTTTAAGAGTCACGTCCGGTTTAGTATTTTTTTTAAGAGAATTTTCCAAGTATTTAAAGAAAAATAATCTGGTGCTATGTAGTGGCTTTTACTAATTTTCTTGAAGCTGTTAATGTAATCTTAGGGCAAAGAGTTTCAGCCGAATACTTCATTGACTTTTAAATACACTGGCGTTAATTAGTTGCTAGGCCTCTTCCTCCAAATAAAATCATTTTTTCCAATATATAAGGCTCGCCAAACTTGATTCTTCTGGACTTAAAGTGGATGCGGTCCCTGTTTCCTACTGGAAAACAGGGCTTTTTAAACAACCAAGTAAAATCCCTAAACAAGATTTAAAAAAAAAACTACTGTTTTACAAAGACTAACACTATTGCCATTGACTTTCTTACCTTGATTAAATTTTTAATGATATTTCCGGGGTCTGGGAAATATAACCAGGAATAACAATTAAACTTTTGAGGTCTTTTAATATTTCTTCTTTCCTCACAAAACAATTTTAACCACCACTATTTGTTTATTTATTATTTATATCACTCTTTCCGGTACCTTATTATACTTTTAAAGTCTTTGAAAATTTTATACACAATAAGAGCATATTCGGAAAAAACCTATAAGAAAAATTTTTCAAACAAACTTTTCACAGCACCTTTGTTAAATATAAATTTTGAATTTAAAATTAACATTGCAATCGAAAGTTAAATTCGAATTAATAATCATAGTAGGCTTGCGCATACTGTGAGATAAGAAAAATCAATGCTTATATGTTAAAATCACATTGAAAAAATTTAAAACTAACAGAGAAGGAAATATAGGAACGACCCCTCACAACATGCAAAAGTATGTTCTTTGTTGTTGTTGTAGACTCAAAAAAAAGAGGTAGTCTTAGTTTTTTGCTTATATCTCGGTCATTTATCGGGCGATTTTGTTGAATTTCTATACCGATTTTCTCGCGACTATCTGTGACAGTTTAATACCACATTCGGGTCTATGCGATATCGGGGGGCTTCAGACAGACGGACATACGGACATCGCTAAATCGGCTTCCCTATCTATAAGGATCCAGAATATATATACTTTATGGGGTCCCAAATGGATAATAAAGGAGTTACGAACGGAATGACAAACTTATATACATATACCCTTATCACTTATGTGAAGGGTATAATAAAGCAGTGCTATTATAACCTTTAATATTTCCAAGTGGAAATTACATTTAGTACTTGAACAATAATAAAAAACATGCTTCTGAAAAAGAAAATTCAAGAGAAGAAGTACAAAATTCTCAAAAGGACCTTAAATATTATCAGCACCTGTTAAAAAAACAAGCGGAAACCAAAGGTTTATAAAAATTGTAACAAGCAGTGGTACTGAGTGTTGACGATATTTTTGGTAGCTTCATGTTTGTTAAAAAAACAAAATTTTTGCAAACTTTGCTTCGACTTAAAAGAAGTCATTTTAAAAAGGTTTATGTTCCACCAAATAAAACTCAAATTAAGTCAGCAATAAGTCAAAATTTTTTCTAATAATTATACCCTTCACATAGTGATAAGGGTATACATCAGTTTGTCATTCCGTTTGTAATTTCTTTATTATTCATTTGCGACCCCATAAAGTATATATATTCTGGATCCTTATAGATAGGGAAGTTGATATAGCCATGTCCGTCTGTCTGTCTGTCCGTCTGTTGAAATCAAGTTTCCGGAGTCAAATTAAAAGATACAGACCAGTTAATGGTGTCAAACTATTGGAAATATCCTGCTAACAATCGCTATTTAAAATCAGCAAAATCGGTTCACTATTGACCGAGATATAAGCGAAAACCCAAAGTAACCCATTTTTTTAGGACAAAATCCGTGCATATATCCCTATATATCTCAGTAAGTATAGTCACTCTTGCCACAAAACTTGGCACGGATACTTCTAAAGAAGGGAAAAAGTTTTTTCAGATAGGACCAGGGAAAGGGGTATTTTTCCTACAATTGCACAAATTTGGTGAAATATTTTATGCGCTATATCTCGTGAACTATAACAGCTATCGACTTAAAATGTTCTACAAAAAGTAATTGTACGCTAAGAGCTACACTTTAAAGAAAAAAATTTTTGAGTGGGGACAAAAAAAGGGGTAGCTCCCATACAAATTAACGATTTTTATGAAATATTCGATCCGCTATATCTCGGAAACTATAACAGATATCGAAATCATATGTTTTACAAAAAGTAATTGGGCAATAAGGGCTTCGCTCTAAAGAAAAAATTTTTTGGGTGTGGGCTCCCATACAAATTAATGATTTGTATGAAATTTTCGATACGCTATATCTCGGAAACTATAACCGATATCGAAATGAAATGTTCTACAAAAAGTAATTGGGCAATAAGAGCTACGCTTTAAAGAAAAAATTTTTTGGGTGGGGACAAAAAAAGAGGTAGCTCCCAAACAAATTAACGATTTTTATGAAATATTCGATACGCTATATCTCGGAAACTGTAACAGATATCGAAATGAAATGTTCTACAAAAAGTAATTGGGCAATGAGGGCTACGATTTAAAGAAAAAATTGTTTGGGTGGGGGCAAAAAAAGGGGTAACTTCCATACAAATTAACGATTTTTATGAAATACTAGCTGACCCGGTGAACTTCGTACCACCTACCAATTATTGAATATATGGATTTTTTAAAAAGAGTACAAAGTTTATTTAGTCAAATAGGTAATTGGAATATATTTATATAGAAAACAAAAATTCAAAAAGATTAAAAAAATAAGGCATTTCAGGTAAAAGCTGTTAAGGAAGCTATGTGTTTTCGGGCATGGGTTATGTTTAGGTTAATTCCCTTCAGTGCAGTACCTTGTGATATACGAAATTTTTCGTTTTGTTATTAGGCGCAAGTACAAATAAAGCAGATGGTTTGCCCACACGTGAACAAACAACGTAGAGTTCGCCATGAGAAAAACATGAATTTTCTAAATTAAGACCAAAAATACTCAAGGACTGTTATTGGAAATGCAAGACGAATAGGAAATTAAATTCGCTTAAACTCAAAAGGCATATCGGTTGGTATCATCGGAATTTTTGGAATGAGAACTTCTTCACCTTTAAATTTTCCTCTAAGTATAATTGCGTGTATAGGAGTTAAGAATTTCAGTTGGATAGTTGGTGGCTTCATCTTCGTTTGTTACACAATCAATAGATTTAAAAGAATGCAGAGTACCAACGATTTGATTCTGAACTATAAAGTTTAAATCATCCACATCTATATTTTTCCCGTTAGCAATTATGTTGGGGAATACTTTCTGGATGAGCTCTTCTTTTGACGATACAAAATTACAAAAATTTTGAGGAAACGGAATCAGTCCGTTTGATTCATCGACAGGAATACGGCCATTACCGATAGTCAACGATTGGTTGGAGAAATCTTGAGGTGATAAATCGTTAAGCAATGTAACTCTCATGTTTTCTGTCATCTGCAGTATCTTTGGAAAACGCCACAGACTTGAGGATTTAACGCAAGCATTTTTTTGATCAGTCGCCGTCGATCTTGGAATGACTGGCAGACAGTAAAATCATTGCACCTTCAAAGCATCTTGAGTCACAGCGCAGATCTTTAAGTGTTCATTCAAGAGCTTCTATTGCGCGTTTGTGTGCCATTGTGCATTCGTCCCAGATAATAATTTTGCACGCTACTAAAACTTTGGATATGGCGGAGTTTTTCGCAATGCTACATTTCGGTTGCTCTATATTTTGAAGGTTTAATGGCAATTTTAACGCTGAGTGAGCTGTGCGGCATCCTTCTTACAAACTGGCCGCTATTCCAGAAGAAGCTACCGCTACATCAATGTTGGATCTCGCACGAACAGTGGCTAAAATCAATGACATGATGAATGTCTTCCCAGTTCCACCGGGGGTATCCAAGAAAAAAAAAACACCATTTCCATCATTAATTGCCATCAATATTTTATCATATACTTCTTTCTGTTGGAGGTTTAAGAGGGAAACATTGGTTTGAACTAATTGGTTCAACTTGTCGATTTAGTAGCCCATTCATTTCATGTTCTGGTGCTGGCAGTCCTAACCTGACTAACAAACTGCCGCAAATAAGGAAACACATTTTTTTTTTTTTTTTTTTTTTTTTTCATATATTTATTATTGAATCTTCGCCTGTGGCGAACTAACAATAAGTGTTCAAATCTTAAAACTAGGTAGTTAATATAAGTCCAGCCAGTGCCAGACTAAAATTTAAGTTCTCATATTAATTATCAAGCTTCATATAAGCGCAATAGTATCCCTCCTTTTCAGGCGGGTGTGCCCACTATGTTGCAGGATGTTTCGGGCGAGCGGATTTGGGTGAGCTTCCAGCTTATTTAAATACTTGTCCACATAGTTCAGGATTTCGCATTTAACTAGTGGAACTTGTAGATCCTTGTGGATGTTGCTGTTTTTAACATACCAAGGAGCACCAGTTATCATTCTTAGGATTTTGTTTTGCCTGCGTTGAATTTTTTCTATGTTGGATGCGGAAGCAGTGCCCCATAATTGTATACCGTAGCACCAAATTGGTTTCAAAATCGATTTGTAGAGTAGGAGTTTACAATCAAGACGAAGCACAGAGTTTCTGCCGATTAGCCAATGAATTTGTGTAGCTTTAAGTTTCATTTGCGTCAACTTCGCATCTATATGAGACTTCCATGTGAGGCGGCGGTCCAGGTGAATGCCAAGGTATTTTGTCTCGGTTCGTTGAGGCACCATATGGTTGTTAATAAGAATTGGAGAGCACGTTTCTTTGCGTAAAGTAAAAGTTACGTGGGTACATTTTTGTTCATTTATTTTTATTCCCCATAACTTTGCCCATTTTTCAACTTGGGTTACGTGTTGCTGCAATTGGTTTGAAGCCTCTTTAGGGTCTTTATGAATACTAAGAAAAGCAGTATCATCAGCAAATGTCGACGTGTGTGTAAAACTATTGGTTGGCATATCTGCTGTGTAAAGCAAGTACAGAACTGGACCTAGTACTCCCTTGAGGTACACCAGCCCCTATTGTTTCAGAAGAACTTATTTGGTTTCCCTCTTTGATTTTAAACTGTCGACCGGTTATGTACTTTTCTAGTAGGTTGAAAATATTAGCTGGAAGGTTTAGCTTTAGTTTGTTTAACAGGCCTTCGTGCCATACTTTATCGAAAGCTTGAGAGACATCTATAAAAAGCGCGGAGCAGTACATTTTTTCCTCAAAAGTTTTTCTTATAACCTGCACCAGTCTGTGAGTTTGTTCTATTGTGCTATGTTGACTTCTAAAGCCAAATTGGTGATCTGGAATGCAGTTGTTTTCATTCAGGATCGGAGTAAGCTTGTTTTTAAGCAGCTTTTCAAACAGTTTTGACAAAGTTGGTAACAAACTTATAGGCCTATAAGACTCCACCTTAGAAGGATCTTTACCAGGCTTAGGAATCATCTTTACTAAGGCAACTTTCCATATTGGCGGAAAATGTTCAAGCCGTATTATGGCATTAAAAATAAAAAGAATTATTCTTTTTGCTGTAAAAGGTAGCTCAATGAGCATTTTGTTGCTTATTTTATCAACGCCAGGAGCTTTTTTATCATTAAGGTTAGAAATAGCTTCTACCACATCTGAATATCGGAAACGTATTTCTATAGGACGCCTAGAAACAACAGGCGGTAACTCCCTCACGTCAGTGCATGTATTAGGAGTGAACACGTTTCTTAAATGGCTTGCGAGCAGATCGCATTTTTCTTCATCATTTCTAGCCCAGGATCCTCTTAGATTGCGCAGTGGTGGTTTTGCGATTACGGGTCTTTTGAGACGACTGGCTGATCGCCATAGAGAATAATTTGTTTGAGGGGTTGCGTCTAGACCTTCCAAATACTTCTTAATTGATGCAATTCTGTGTACCTCCAGCAAGTTTTTTAAGCGACTTGTACACTCTTTTAGCTTCGTTTTAAGTTGGGGCGATCTATGCTGTTGCCATTCTCTTCGCGTTCTCCTTTTTTCAGATAAAAGCTCCTCAACATCGACAGAAAAAATTTTGTTGTATTTGACCTGACGGTATGTTGAAGAAGCATGCTCAACGGCTTCTTTAATGTTTTCATTTAGGATATTTAGGCAATCATCGATTTCTTGGGGAGTTTTTAGTGGCATGTGTTCCGAGCAGTGAGAGCTGATATATTTTTTATATTTTAACCAATTTACTCTTTTTGATAAGAAAAAATGCTGCCAATGATGTTGCACCACGAACATTCACCAGCAACAACCGCAAATAAAAGCATTCATCATTTTTCGCATGAACTGTACAAATGCGACCAACAGCATCACTTGAACGCACACCCGGATTCTCAGGAACCATAGTGCCTTTCTATCGACTTATCAATGTTGTCGCTGGAGGTATTTCAGCACGTTGAACAATATTTGCCGCAGTGAGATATATTCGTTGGCCATTCTCCAGATGCCCTGCTAAATGTGCAACAGCGGGATGACGTTCGTGAATAGGAAATGAGAATATACGTCAAACCGCCTCATTGCAGCTCATATATCGCCCAACTTGATAACGCGTAATTTCATCGTTGCCATTGAAGGCTTGGATGCTTAAAACAGCCATATCGCTGCCTTTCGTGACATATTTTCAGATTGCCGTCGACCATGCACGGAGATTGGGGGTTGATGGTGCCACACGGTCCATGAACCATATTTGTAATTACAACATCATGTAGTTCTTGATTTGTTTCGGGATCAGAGATCTCGGCACTTATAGTATAATCTATCTGGTCTGGTCGAACTTTTTCGACTAACCACACAGCATCGAGTATCTCCGAACAGGAATTGCCTAACAATTTATATAATCAGCAAACGAATTTTTTGCCTAAACACACACAATTCACAAAATATTATCCTTAATAGCATGTCAGTATTGTTATAAACATGTTTTGTTTCTTCGATAATAACTGAAAACTACTGATAAAGCGTGAATAGAAAAGCTGGGAAGCTATTACCAAGAAAAGCTTCACGAACAGTCCAGTCTATAATGGCTTCATTATTTTGTAGCCCTATCCGCCACTTGTAAATAATTTTTTTTTTACTTTTTAAATGTTTGTTGTGCTTACCAAAACAAAATATAGAAAAAAATTGCGTTAATGACTCGCTAACAGACAGACATTGCACAGCCTAAATGCTTGGGGCAAGACTTGAAATATGTATTGGTTAATTTTGCAGCTTCTGAACTAAAAAAAGATAGAATTATAATTTAATTTACGCTCGACAGGTTTCAAAGTTATGAATGCCTTTTTGGTACTTTTTTTGAAATATTAGACCACCAGAGGCAAGACAGGATAAAAAACCATATTTTGAAACGGCTTATATCCATTTTGTACCTTCGGAACATAAAAATATAAAAAGGGGCTCAAATTACATTTTGAAATTTCGTTCGAAAGACCTCGAAAAATATGAATGTAAAATTTTGATAATTTTGATCCTAAGGGGTAAAAAGGGATAAACATTTAGTGGCAATTTTTAGGTTATTTCTGTTACTTTTAAACTAATAAATTAAATTGCGTTCAACTGGTTTAAGAAAAATATGAACACAGTTTTGAATATTTTATTACAGTTATTGAGGCTTATATAAGAAAACATTTTTGTTGTATGGAAGGTGCCATACCCATTATTCCCTTTTTTCCTATACTCACGTCAAATTGTATACAGTCAACGCGCGGTATAGCGAATGATATAATGTCAGAGCCATTCGTTATAGCGAAAAATTCGCTATATAGCAAAGTTTTTTTATTTTATTTATTTTTAATTTTATATAAATATGTACTTATATATATTTAAATTGAATGTTTAAATGACTTTTATGCAATGTTAAAACAAAAAACGGTTTGTTTCTGCTATATTTGAAAAAATTTTTTAAACAACTTCTTGTATTTCTTTTCAAACTAATTATTTCGAAAAGGAAATATTATTTTTCTGACTCAATTGATTATACTTGTTCAAACATTCAATTTTTTCAGCATGATTTATTTTTGTTCATTCTCGCCGTTTTCTTTTAAATCTTCTGAATTAAAAGGGATCTAGAAAAACAAAACATTCTTATGTATGTAAACAGAAAACAAAAACATTGGAAAAACATTGATCAATAGTTTAACTCCACGTGGAAAAGAAACAAATTTATCTCTTTCTAAAATTCTTGAAAAATTCTGAATCTTAGCAAGGTTGTAAGCTCCAGCATTTTAGTAACAAATGTTGATCAATGTTTCTTCAGGCAAGTGCAACCATACACGATGCATCATATTACACAACTAACGACATCAACTACGCCAGAGGTTATAAGTTTCGAAAGCAGGCTATTTCTGTAATGTAATTTTACTACCCGAATCATATTCTTGTCCATTGGTTTTACATTAAGTGGCATAAACATTGCCCATATCTTTCCATCTCTTGTACTTTAAGCCAGTTCTTCTGCATGGCTGGTAGAAGCGTTGTTTAAAAGTAACAAAGCTTTAAGCGGCAAGGTATTAGCTTTTCAATATGATTCAACCTAGAAATGAAACCAAATTTTGTAATCGTCATAAATGTTTGCAAAATTTGGCTTACAAGCTTCGGACACGAACATTTCGGACCAAATAATTTAGAAGTAAAATTTTGTTTTGGAGCGATTTTCTTTTTTTGACTTTGCTTTTCTATGAAAACACATAAACAATCTTTTCTCTTCTTACTTTTCTGTGTTTATTTTTTCAACAATTCGTTATACTGAGCGTAAAAGTTTCAAAATATTCGCTATATAAGGTATTTAGTACTTGGAGAAAACTCATTCGTTATATCGCAAATTCGTTATAATGAGTATTTGTTATACCGGGCGTTGACTGTATTAGCAAACATAAACATACATAGACAATTTTGAGACTATAGGTATAAGAATTATTGAAGTACATGTAAAAAAAAAATTCCAATTGAATGGGAGGTGCCACACCAAAAAGTTTGGAGACCTTAGCTGTTACAGTTATTGAGATACACATATAAATATTTCCTTGCTATTAGAGGTTCCACACCCATAATTCACTTCCTGCCTATACTCGTCCTAGTCATGCATATTAACGTAATAAATACCCATATTTAATTTGGAGATTTCAGCTGTTACATTTATTGACATATAAATGTAAAAGATATTTTCTTGTAAAGGAGGTGCCACGCCTATTATTATCTTCACGCCCAAACTCAGCCTAATTGTAAGCATCAACATCGTAAACACCTACACAAAATTTGGAGATTTTAACTTATACACAGCTGAATTATGCATATTACCATTGTAAACATCTTTACAAAGTTTTAAGAGTTCAACTGTTACAGTTATTGAGATATATAAAAAAGCTATTTTTGTTGTATGGGAGATGCGCCGCCAATTTATTTTTTTCCGCCCATACAGAGAACAATTATATTAGTACTATAAACATTCGTACAAAGTTTGAAAACTTCAGCTATTACAGTTATTGAGACATATACAAAAAACTATTTTCGTTGTATGGGAGGTGCCACGCCCATTTATTTCTTCCAGCCCATACAAAGCCTAATTATGTATATTAGCACTATAAACATCCGTACGAAGTTTGGAGACTTCAACTATTACAGTTATTGAGATATATAGAAAAAACTATTTTCGTTGTATGGGAGGTGCCACGCCCATTTATTTCTTCCAGCCCATACAAAGCCTAATTATATATATTAGCACTATAAACATCCGTACGAAGTTTGGAGACTTCAACTATCACAGTTACTGAGATATATACAAAAAAATATTTTCGTTGTATGGGAGGTGCCACGCCCATTTATTTCTTCCCGCCCATACAAAGCCTAATTATATATATTAGCACTATAAACATCCGTACGAAGTTTGGAGACTTCAGGTATTACAGTTATTGAGATATATATAAAAAACCATTTTCGTTGTATGGGAGGTGCCACGCCCATTTATTTCTTCCAGCCCATACAAAGCCTAATTATATATATTATCACTATAAACATCCGTACGAAGTTTGGAGACTTCAGGTATTACAGTTATTGAGATATATACAAAAAACTATTTTCGTTGTATGGGAGGTGCCACGCCCATTTATTTCTTCCCGCCCATACAAAGCTCAATT
Organism: Melanophora roralis; assembly: GCA_963583895.1. Taxonomy (NCBI): domain Eukaryota; kingdom Metazoa; phylum Arthropoda; class Insecta; order Diptera; family Rhinophoridae; genus Melanophora; species Melanophora roralis. The sequence goes on along the minus strand of OY757189.1, from coordinate 59,660,949 downwards.
ATGCATATTAGCACTATAAACATCCGTACGAAGTTTGGAGACTTCAACTATTACAGTTACTGAGATATATACAAAAAACTATTTTCGTTGTATGGGAGGTGCCACGCCCATTTATTTCTTCCAGCCCGTACAAAGCCTAATTATGCATATTAGCACTATAAACATCTGTACGAAGTGTGGAGACTTCAGCTATTACAGTTATTGAGATATATACAAAAACCAATTTTCGTTGTATGGGAGGTGCCACGCCCATTTATTTTTTTCCGCCCATACATAACTTAATTATGCACATCAATAAATAATTTACCTATACCAAATTTGGAGACTTTAGCTATAAAAGGTATTGAGGTATGTGGAAAAAACTGTTCAATTTGTATGGGAGGTGCCACGCCCAGTCGGAATTTCAAAAAATAAATAAGCCTAAAACGCATTCCCAGATATCGGGTATGTCTTTTTTTCAAGTTTCATTAAAATCGGTCCAGCCTTTCTTGAGTTATAAGCGGTGTCACTAACAAAAAAAAAATTGTTCTTTTATATATAAGATTCGATACGCTATATCTCGGAAACTATAAAAGATATCGAAACCCAGTGTTTTACAGAAAGTGATTGGACACCAAGGGATACGCTCTTAAGAAAAAATTTTTCGGATAGGTGGTGAAGAAGGGGTAGCTCCCATACAAATTAACAATTTTTATAAATATTCGATACGCTACTTCTGGAAAACTATTACAGTTATCGACTTCGAATATTCTACAAAAAGTAATAATCAAATAATTCATACATTTTGGAGAAAAAGTTGGAGAAGAGCAGGGGGACTAGAACATTTGATAAGTTTTATTAACCTTTAAATATGAATAATGTCGAAAACTTTTAAAACTCTCGACCTCAAACCTTCCTCATCTATTTCTATTATTCATACGAACCTTAAAATTTTGTAAAGTTTTCTATGGACTTTAAAACTCGCACAAGGATTTTTATTATATTATTTGCAGTACAAAATTACTCAACTGGGTATATTTAAAGACCAATGTGAAGGCTATATAAGATTCGGCACAGCCGAATATAACGCTCTTACTTGTTTTATATTAATTTCTATTTAATACAAATTTTTGCTTTTTATTTTGGCTAAAGTTAATTATATAATTTCCTTTTCTATTAGAAGAAATTAATATTTTCCGTTAATGTTGAAAGAAACTTTTATTTGAAAAAAGCAGTATCTTTCTACCGATACTAGCCGAAAGTAGCTACGCAATTTCATCATCAGCACTCTTTGAACGGTAGTATTGCCTTTTCCGGCTGTAAACATCACTTATTTAGCTTACATGTAACAGAGAAAGGAAAATGGAATATATATTTTCCTTCTATTTGATTTTTGTAAGTTAGGACAAAGTTTACTTTTCATATACACTATGCTTTTTTGCATTAAAAGTCTCTTCGGCAACACTTGACTAACGGTTAAACATTAATCCATCTCTCATATGGAATGAAACCCTTTTTTTATTGTATGTTACAGTAGAGGGTAAATTTTTTCATTTCTTTCAACGACAAATGAACTGATATTAAAGATCATTTTGCACTGTGCCATGTGTGAGTTTATATGCTTATGTTTATTTTTGTTGAACTTATTGTTTTTAATAGAAATTTTTGCTTTTTATTTTGGCTTAAGCTCATTATATATGTAATTTCATTCCATCTGAGAGATGGATTAATGCTTGACCGCTAGTCAAGTGTTGCCTAAGAGACTTTGATGATGAAATTGCGTAGCTGCTTTCGAAAATGCATTCCTCCCGGGATAATATCGGTAGAAAGAACCTGCTTTTTTCAAATAAAAGTTTCTTTCAACATTAACGGATAAATGTTAATTTCTTCTTATAGAAAAGGAATTATGTAAGGAGCTTAAGCCAAAATAGAAAATAAAAATTTGTTTAAAAAAAGAAATAAACATAAGAATATAAACTCACACATGGCACGGTGCAAAATGATCTTTAATTTCAGTTCATTTGTCTTTGACCAAAAATATATGTAATATGCAGTAATAAAAAAGCGCTTCATTCCATCAAAGAGATGGATTAATGATTGAGCGTTATTCAAGTGTTGCCGAAGAGACTTTTAATGCAAAAAAGCATAGTGTGTATGAAAAGTAAACTTCGTCCTAACTCACAAAAATCAAAGGGAAGGAAAATAGATATCCCGTTTTATTTTCTCTGTTACATGTAAGTTAAATAGGTGATGTTTACTGCCGGAAAAGACACTACTACTGTTCAAAGAGAACTGATGATGAAATTGCGTAGCTGCTTTCGAAAATGCATTCTACTCGGCTAGTATCGGTAGAAAGAACCTGCTTTTTTCAAATAAAAGTTTTTTTAACATTAACAGAAAAATATTAATTTCTTCTAATAGAAAAGGAAATTAGATAATGAGCTTAAGCCCAATAAAAAGCAAAAAAATTTGTATTTAAAACAATTAGTTCAACAAAAACAAACATAAACATTTAAACTCACACATGGCACGGTGCAAAATGATCTTTAACTTCAGTTAATTTGTCTTTGAAAAAAAAAAGAAATTAAAAGATTTACCCTCTATTGTAATATACAATAATAAAAAGCGTTTCATTCCATCTGAGAGATGGATTAATGCTTGACCGTTAGTCAAGTGTTGCCGAAGAGATTTTGTTGCAAAATAGCATAGTGTATATGAGAAGTAAACTTCGTCCTAACTTACAAAAATCAAGAAAAAGGAAAATAGATATTCCGTTTTCCCCTTTTCCATTACATGTAAGTTAAATAGGTGATGTTTACAGCCGGAAAAGACACTACTACCGTTCAAAGAGTACTGATGACAAAATTTCTATTTATTCGACTTTTTATTAAAAACTAAGTTAAGCCGAATATATATAAATTATTATAAGACATACAGATGTAGACAAATTTCAAATAAATAACAATAAATGTATAAATAAGATTTTTTTAAAACAACTTCTTCATTGTTGCATTTTTAACATATTTTCCAATTTGTTAGCTTTTATTGTTGGTAATTTGCATTAAAAAGCTTTTATTTGCAAAAAATTTCATATTTTGTATTTGAAAAAATTTATACGCTCAAGCCGACATTTGAGCCGTCGCCGACCAATTTTGGCCGAGCCACCTCCGCCGATTATTCTGCATCGGCTAGGTTTTCTGGTTATATAGAATCTGGGTGTAGAATAAACCGATGAAATAACTACATAAGATATAAAAAATTAATCGATAAAATTGTTGCTTAACTGTTGATTTGATTAATATAGCCGAATGCCGTTTGCGTTTCAGAAACAAACCCTGAGGCAGTTCATGGCTCTTTTAACATAGCCTGCTGAAAAACAGAATGCATTTTTCTATTATCATGCCAGCCATTTTCGCCATGATCTGCGTAAACTGCTTAACCATATTGTCAATTACGGCTTCCAGGCGGCTAAGCTTAGGCCCGGTTGTTCGTGTGTTGGTGCCTTTAATTGTGTTGTTGGCTGGTTAGGCTGATTCAAAAACAGGGCAGCCTCTTTAGTGGGCAGTGTGGTTTCTGCAGCAATTGCTACATTTTTCACCCTAGGATCATCTTTTGGTTTGTCGCACTTGGTCGTAGCATGCAGATCCCCACACAAACAGAAGGTAACTTACAATAAGGAGTACTGATGATGAAACTTTCTAGTTGGTTACAAGAGTGGCTTTTTCAAAAAAGTTTGTATTAACATTAATGGAAAATATCAATTTCTTTGAGATAAAAAGAAACTTAAAATATCATTAAATAATAAGGCAAAATTTTGTCTTAAAAAAGCTTGTCATTTTTAACATTAGGCAATAGAAATTTTTCTTTTGCGCAAAAGTTAAATCAGTTCAACCAACAATAAGAGACTTTAAAAAAAAATTAATTTTAACCAATTTTAGGTAAATTTTGGGCCAAAAGCCACATTAATCTTTTTTCAATAAAAAAAGGTTTATTTGAGAATGCAAAACGAGTTTATATTTTTTTGAAAGGCATCACTACTGGCAAATTTTTTCAAAACTTGTTTGTATATATCAATATAGTCGGCTCCGGTTCTTACGAAATTTTACCTACTTAAGAGCAAAACTTTAACTTTGGTTTTTTCTAAAATTTTTTAAATTTTCTAAAATTGGCAAAGTAGTTTGTGAACTCTAACCTACCTGTGGGCGCTTTTGCAAAAATTCTAAAAAAATGCTAATTTTGGGATTTTTTTTTTGAAATTGTGGGGTTTTTTTCTTAATCTTTTTTTGTTCCCATTTTATTTTTTCTTCCAATCTGGTCCTTATTTCATGCCAGTAACCCTTTTGTAGTAGTGTTTTTGATACAGCTTTAGAGTTTATAGAAAAGCAGGAGCAGAAAATCTTAAAGTCGATTTGCGCGGGGTAATATTTGTCAACAGACCAATAGTTTCTAAGATTATGTTTTTGTTATACGGTTTTTGACAAAAAAAAATTGACTCGCCCTAATGTGCATACATAAATTATTGCATGCGATCGGCGGCGATAATATGATTATTATTAATATGATATAATTAAAAAAACTTACTGCGAAAAATAAGGACTTGTATTTATCGCGCGGCAGGACTTCATTGTGGCTTTCGTTTAAAGGATTTTCTTCATGCTGTGATAACTCCTTAAGCACACAGAATTCATATTTTGGCTTTAGATTTAACGTCTCTAAAAGTTCAACAAAAGTAGTATTTGTCTTTTGCGCAAATTGTATTAATTCTGACATATATGAAACTAACACATATGAGAACATGTTGCATCTCGCAGCTACTAACAGATCAATCTGCAATGCACAAAAAGTTTTTTTTACAAAGAAAAATTAGTATAAGTGCTACATAGTATATTTGTCTGTGCGAAACCTAAATGTAGATAAATTTTTAAATTTGCTCAGCTTATTTTTTTTTAATTTGTGAAATTCACAACTACTAATTTTTGGCGTCATGAAAAATTGCCCAACTTTTTTAATATTTTGAGAAATGTTAACATAAAAAAATTACCCAAAACAAAAAATAACTTCTAATTTCAGAATGAAAATGATCCCATTTTTACTACTACTGTGCGACCTCTAGGGAATTGAAAACTTTTTAAGGGACAAGGCGAGCAGGTGCTGGACTGTGACCGCGAGCTATGGTGTGTAAACATCCCTGTGGACAGTAGCATCGGCCAAAATGACAAATAGGTATAGTATTGTCGATTGTGAAAGGATACAGAAAATGTTAAGACAAAGAAAATTTCTGCTTTACTAATGTCCAGCGATTATCAGAAGACGTCTTCGTCATCCATATTTAAGACCACTTATCGACCTTATCGGACTGCGGCTTTGTGAGATACTAGGATACGCTACGGGCCTTAATCTTTAACAAGTCGTACTATCACTGTTTCATTTACCAACCTCCCCAATAGCCTTTTATACACTGCCACACTTTTGTAGAAACGCACTTGTAACACAAATATTATTTTAAGTAGACGTCAAGTTGCGGCATTTCTATTATTTACAATAAATTAATAAAAAAAAATGGGTACAGCTGAATTATTATTAACTTATGCTGAGTGCACACTATGTCATTTTTCATCATCGAAAGTAATCATAATAGGGTGTACTGATGACAGCGTATGTTATTTTTGTTATTACTAGGTGTGTGGCATTAGTTTTTAAACTTTTTACTCATTTAATGTAAACGGTTGTCGAAATGCAATTCAGGAAAAGCATGTTGTCATTTTGTTGTTCATTACAAACAATTGAAAAGTGGCGTCGGTAATATGAGGACAACGTATACTTAACCAAAACAATAAAAACACACAAACGTGTTCCTGGAACGCAAACGGCATCCACCAACACAAAAACGAGTTCGAATATTTTTTAATACACCAAAAAATTAATGTTATGTTAATCCGCGAAACTCATATGACAGCTAGAAGCCCTTTCAAAATAAGTGGATATACTATTTATGATTCAAAGGATCTCAGAGGCAGATCCTGTAGTGGCTCAGCTTTATTAATTAAATCAAGAATTAAACACCAAGGGATAGGTGGTCTCTCCAAAAGTTATTTACAAGCAACAAACGTTTGCATTGAAGAATTTTACCATAACTTCGTTATTTCGTCAGTTTATTGTCCACCTAGGTTTTTCATCACGAAGGATCAGTACAACAGTTTTTACAAATCTTTAGGTCCCCGCTTTATAGCTGGTGAAGACTATAACGCTGAACACACGTACTGGGGCTTCCGCCTAATAAGTCGTGTCTTGTATGATTCTGTATCGGAAATAAGACTACGTTATTTCCACTGGACAACTAACATATTGGCCAACTGACCTCAATAAAATACCAGACGTAATAGATTTGGCGTAGCAACTGGTGATATCTTTTTTTTGTTAAAAAGAATAAATTGGTTAAAATACAAAAAATTTATCAGCACCCACTGTTCGGGACACCAACTTCTAAAAACTTCCGAAAACATCGATTAGTGCCTTATTAGCCTCAATGAAAATATCAAAAAAGCCGTTAAACATGCTTCTTCTACCTTCCGTCACGCCAGATACAACAAAATTTATTCAACCGATCTGAAAAAAGGAGAGCCCGGAGAGAATGCAAAAGTATAGATTGCCCCAACTTAAAACAACCTGAAAGAATGTACAATACGATTAAAAAAGAGGTACACAGAATGTCATCAATGATTCTCTATGGCGTTCTGCCAACGTCTTAAAAGACCCGTTTTCGCAAAACCACCACTGCGAAATCCGAGAGGATCCTGGGCAAGAAATGACCAAGAAAAATGCGTTCTGCTTTTTTTTTGTTTTCATATTTTTATTATTGAATCTTCGCCTTTGGCGAACTAACAATAAATATTCAAATCTTAAAACTATTTAATTTTTATTAGACCAGCCAGTGCCAGACTAAAATTCAAGTTTTCATAATAAAATTAATTAATTCAAAAGTTTTATCTTAGTGCAATAGTATCCCTTCTTTTCAGACGAGTGTGTCCACTATGTTGCAAAATGTTTCGACCGAGCGGATTTGGATGTATTTCCAGCTTGTTTAAATACTTGTCCACATAATTAAAAATTTCGCATTTAACTAGTAGAACTTGCAGATCTTTGTGGATGTTGCTGTTTTTAACATATCAAGGAGCACCAGTTATCATTCTTAGGATTTTATTTTGACGACGTTCTATTTTTTTCTATGTTGGAGGCGGAAGCAGTGCCCCATAATTGTATACCGTAGCACCAAATTGGTTTTAAAATCGAGTTGTAAAGTAGAAGTTTACAATCCAGACGTAGCACAGAGTTTCTACCCATTAGCCAGTGGATTTGAGCAGCTTTAAGTTTCATTTGAATCAGCTTCGAATCTATATGAGGCTTCCATGTAAGGCGGCGATCCAGGTGAATGCCAAGATATTTCGTCTTAATTCATTGAGGCACGGTATGGTTGTTAATAAGAATTGGGGGGCACGTTTCCTTGCGTAACGTAAAAGTAACGTGGGTGCATTTTTGTTCATTTATTTTAATACCCCATAACTTTGCCCATTTTTTAACTTGAGTTACGTGTTGCTGCAGTTGGTTCGAAGCCTCTTTAGGGTCTTTATGAATACTAAGCAAAGCAGTATCATCAGCAAATGTCGACGTGTGTGTAAAACTATTGGTTGGCATATCTGCTGTGTAAAGCAAGTACAGAACTGGACCTAGTATACTCCCTTGAGGTACACCAGCCCCTATTGGTTGAGAAGAACTTATTTGGTTTCCCTCTTTAATCATAAATTGTCAGCCGGTTATGTATTTTTCTAATAGGTTAAAAATATTAGATGGAAGGTTGAGCTTTAATTTATTTAACAGGCCTTCATGCCATACTTTGTCGAACGCTTGAGAGACATCTATGAATAGCGCGGAGCAGTATTTCTTTTCCTCAAAGGCTTTTATTATAACCTGTACAAATCTGTGGGTTTATACGAGGGTACTATGTTTATTTCTAAATCCAAATTGGTGATCTGGAATGCAGTTGTTTTCATTCAGGATCGGAGTCAGCTTGTTTTTAAGCAATTTCTCAAACAATTTGGACATAGTTGGTAACAGACTTATAGGCCTGTAAGACTCCACCTTCGAAGGATCTTTTCCCGGCTTAAGAATCATCTTTACCAAGGAAACTTTCCATACTGGCGGGAAATGTTCGAGCCGTAATATGGCGTTAAAAATAAAAAAATAATTTTTTTTGCTGTGCATGGCAGCTTTAAAAGCATTTTGTTGCTGATTTCATCAAAGCCAGGAGCTTTTTTTAGCATTTAAATTATTGATAGCCTCTACTACACCTGACAACTGAAAACGTATTTCCATAAGACATCTAGCAACAACAGGCGATAATTTACTCATGTCAGTGCATGTATTTGGAATGAAAACATTTGTTAAAAGACTTGCGAGCAGATCACATTTTTCTTCATCACTTCTTGCCTAGGATCCTCTCAGATTACCTAGTGGTGGTTTCGCGATAACGGGTCTTTTAAGATATTTCGCTGATCGCCATAGTGAATAATTCGTCTGAGGAGTCGAGTCTAGACCTTCGAGGTGTTCCTTAAGAGATGCCAATGCTGTTGCACGTCGGCTGAAAAACTTTTGTTGTATTTTGTCTGACGATAGTAAGAAGCATGATCAACGGTTTTTTTATATTCTCATTAAGGCTGCTCAGACAATCATCGATGTCTTCGGGTGTTTTTAGCGGTTGGTTTTCCAAACAGTGGGTGCTGACAAATTTTAAATAAAAAAATATCACTAGTTGGTATATGATGAGGACTAAAAATAGTGATTATAGTGGGAGAGTGGTCTGAAGATAAATCAAACGAGGCTTCAGCTTCGGTAAGTTCCGGGGATATACCTTTTGTTACGGCAAAATCGATAACGTCTGGAATTTTATTGTGATCAGTTGGCCAATATGTCGGTTGTCCAGATGAAATAACGTTAAGTCCCATTTCAGATACGGAATCAAACAAAACACGACCCCTGGGACTTATGAGGCGAGAGCCCCAGTACGTATGCTTAGCGTTATAGTCTCCAGCAGCTATGAAGCGGGGACCTAAAGATTTGTAAAAACTGTTGAACTGATCCTTTGTTATGGAGAACCTGGGTGGACAATACACTGACGAAATAACTAAGCCAAACTAACTAACGCAAACGTTTGTTGCTTGTATATAACATTCGGAGAGACCACCCATCCATTGATGTTTGATTCTCGATTTGATTATTATAGCCGAGCCATCACATGATCTATCTCTGGGATCCTTCTAATCGTAAAAAGAATAGCCTCTAATTTTGAAATTACTTTTAAATGTCATATGCGTCTCAGAAATCAACATGACATCAATTTTTTGGTATATTAAAAAATATTCGAGTTCGTTTTTGTGTTGGCGGATGCCGTTAGCGTTCCAGAAACAAACCCTGAGGCAGTTCATGGTCTTTTAAGCATGGCCTGCAGAAGAGCCGACTGCATTTTTTGCATTTCTTGCATCATGCCCGCCATTTGCGCCATGAACTGCGTAAATTGTTTAACCATATTGTCAATTACAGCTTCGAGACGGCTAAAACTGGACCCGGTTGGTTCATTTGTTGGCATCTCTTGTTGTGTTGTAGGCTGGGTAGGCTTACGTGCATTGGGCTGGTTAGACTTTAATGCGTTGGCATAGGAAGCTTGACTTGTAGTTGGTTGTGCTAATGGAGGCATGTTTGTAGTTGGTATATTTAAAGGCTGGGGAGGGGCAGGAACCACTTTCGGCTTAGATAAGCGTTTAACTGAATCAAAAACGGGACAACCTCTATATTTGGCCGTGTGGTTTCCTCCGCAATTGCTTCATTTCTTTACCCGAGGATCATCTTTTGGCTTTTCGCACTTAGTCGTAGCATGCAGGTCACCACACACAACACAAACAGAAGGCAACTTGCAATAAGCCTTGGTGTGACCATATTCCTGGCAGTTTAAGCACTGTACGGGCCCAGATCGCTTATGTGGCGCTTCAACCACAACTCTACGGTGCAAAATATATTTTAGGTCATAAATAGGGTGAGAAACATTCTTTTTTAAATTTACATCACCAGGCTCAAGCTCCACTCGGAATATTGGTTGGGGATACCTTTCTCTGTTTCTAATGTTTGATACAAACTTGGCTTTAAAGCCTTTGCTGCACAAACTGACCTTAATCTCCTCTGGGTCAACATTTGAATCAATACCTTTGATAACAACCTGGAGACCTTTTGCGTTCTTAAGTTGGTAGGTGTAGAAGCTTTTCTTATGTTTTTAAGTTCGGAAACCGTAGTGCGGTAAGCGTTTTCGTGATTCACTTGAATTTTAGTTTCATAAATGCTACCACGCTTTATGTGCGAAACATAAAAGTTGTTTTCGCCTATTAATTTTTTTTTTCTCATATTTTTATTATTGAATCTTCGCTAATGCGAACTAACAATAAGTATTCAAATCTTAAAACTATGTAATTTATATTAGTCCAGTCAGTACCAGACCAAAATTTAAGTTCTCATAACAAAGTAAATTAATTTAAACAGTTTCATCTAAGTTCAATAGTGTCCCTTCTTTTCAGACGAGTGTGTCCACTATGTTGCAAGATGTTTCGAGCGAGCGGATTTGGATGCGTTTCCAGCTTGTTTAAATACTTATCCACATAGTTCAGGATTTCGCATTTAACTAGTGGAACTTGTAGATCCTTATGGATGTTGCTGTTTTTAATGTACCAAGGAGCACCAGTTATCATTCTTAGGATTTTGTTTTGACGACGTTGTATTTTTTCTATGTTAGAGGCGGAATCAGTGCCCCATAATTGTATACCGTAGCACCAAATTGGTTTCAAAATCGATTTGTAGAGTAGAAGTTTACAATCAAGACTAAGCAGAGAGTTTCTGCCAATTAGCCAATGAAGTTGTGTAGCTTTAAGTTTCATTTGCGTCAACTTCGCATCTATATGCGTCTTCCATGTAAGGCGACGGTCCAGATGAATGCCAAGGTATTTCGCCTCAAATCGTTGAGGCACCATATGGTTGTTAATAAGGATTGGAGTGCACGTTTCTTTGCGTAAAGTAAACGTTACGTGGGTACACTTTTGCTCATTAATTTTTATTCCCCATAATTTTGCCCATTTCTCTACTTGGGTTACGTGTTGTTGCAATTGGCACGAAGCCTCTTTAGAAGCGGTATAGTCAGCAAATGTAGACGTGTGCGTAAAACTGTTTGTTGGCATATCTGCCGTGTAAAGCAAGTACAAAATTGGACCTAGGATACTCCCTTGAGGTACACCAGCCCCTATTGGTTGGTAGCAACTTATTTGGTTTCCCTCTCTGATTTTAAATTGTCGAACGGTTATGTACTTTTCTAGTAGGTTGAAAATATTAGCTGGAAAGTTTAGCTTTAGTTTGTTTAAGAGGCCTTCGTGCCATACTTTATCAAAAGCTTGAGAGACATCTATAAAAAGCGCGGAGCAATACTTTTTTTCCTCGAAAGTTTTTCTTATAACCTGCACCAGTCTGTGAGTTTGTTCTATTGTGCTATGTTGACTTCTAAAGCCAAATTGGTGATCTGGAATGCAGTTGTTTTCATTCAGGATCGGAGTAAGCTTGTTTTTAAGCAGCTTTTCAAACAGTTTTGACAAAGTTGGTAACAAACTTATAGGCCTATAAGACTCCACCTTTAAAGGATCTTTACCAGGCTTAGGAATCATCTTTACTAAGGCAACTTTCCATATTGGTGGAAAATGTTCAAGCCGTATTATGGCATTAAAAATAAAAAGAATTATTCTTTTTGCTGTAAAAGGTAGCTCAATGAGCATTTTGTTGCTTATTTTATCAACGCCAGGAGCTTTTTTATCATTAAGGTTAGCAATAGCTTCTACCACATCTGAATATCGAAAACGTATTTCTATAGGACGTCTAGAAACAACAGGCGGTAATTCCCGCACGTCAGTGCATATATTAGGAGTTGTGACGTGGCTACCACACACATATGTAAATGCTGACACTTCACGGGCAAACGCCCCTGCATTCAATACATAACGCCGCTGCATTCTATACATAACGCCCCTGACTGGAACATACATACATAACAATCTACACTTACTGTCACAAACATATCCCAGCTTATTTTGATGCTGACTTACGTGTGAGTAGGTTTGATACATAATAATACTTCTCATTTAGATTACGCATGTTGGAGTATAAGATGACTAATTTGTGTTACACTCGGGGCGATTGAATTTGCATAAGTATTCTTGCGCCAATATAGGAGGTCGATTTAGACTAATACGACCTACGAAGTGGGAACCGACTGCGGACGAATCACCAGAAAAACCCGAGACTCCAAGTAATCAGCACTCGAGGCCGGCCGAGTGGCTCACCATCGACGCTCGAGTGGATCGAACGTCGAAAGTCCTAGGCAAGACACATCTTTCGCTTCGGCTCCGGCCGACTGCTCTTTCGCTTCGGTTTCGACCGACTGCTCTTTCGCTTCGGTTTCGGCCGATTGCTCTTTCGCTTCGGTTTCGGCCGATTGCTCTTTCGCTTCGGTTTCGACCGACTGCTCTTTCGCTTCGGTTTCGACCGACTGCTCTTTCGCTTCGGTTTCGACCGATTGCTCTTTCGCTTCGGTTTCGGCCGATTGCTCTTTCGCTTCGGTTTCGACCGACTGCTCTTTCGCTTCGGCTCCGGCCGACTGCTCTTTCGCTTCGGTTTCGGCCGATTGCTCTTTCGCTTCGGTTTCGGCCGACTGCTCTTTCGCTTCGGTTTCGGCCGATTGCTCTTTCGCTTCGGTTTCGGCCGACTGCTCTTTCGCTTCGGTTTCGGCCGATTGCTCTTTCGCTTCGGTTTCGGCCGACTGCTCTTTCGCTTCGGTTTCGGCCGATTGCTCTTTCGCTTCGGTTTCGGCCGATTGCTCTTTCGCTTCGGTTTCGACCGACTGCTCTTTCGCTTCGGTTTCGACCGACTGCTCTTTCGCTTCGGTTTCGACCGACTGCTCTTTCGCTTCGGCTTCGGCCGATTGCTCTTTCGCTTCGGTTTCGACCGACTGCTTTTCGCTTCGGCTCCGGCCGACTGCTCTTTCGCTTCGGTTTCGGCCGATTGCTCTTTCGCTTCGGTTTCGACCGATTGCTCTTTCGCTTCGGCTTCGGCCGACTGCTCTTTCGCTTCGGCTTCGGCCGACTGCTCTTTCGCTTCGGTTTCGGCCGATTGCTCTTTTCCGTAGTTAGTATTGTCTATTTTAGATTTAGCACCTAAGACTCCCGTATGCATTTAAATAGCAGGCTATAAGGCAAAGAATTGTACGTAGCTACATATATCTATAAAGTAGTTTGTAAAGTAGTTGTTTATCCAGTACATAAGAATCCTGTACGTATTTTAATATTAGGCGATAAGAGAAAAACTGTACGTATTTTAATATTAGGCAATAAGAAAGAAAATACAATCCCATCAGCTGCCACTACCCAACGGCCCGAGCGTCGCAACCAGTAACCCGACCGACTGGCGGTAGTCGCAACCCAGCAGCCGAATCCAGCGTGACACCCCAGAATCCGACTGCGGCCATCGTTTCATTCCCGAGTACGGCAGCTACTGAGGCAGAGTGGTTGTGTTACCTATAATTGTACTTCAACATAATAAAATCATTTAATAAAGATTATTGTAATCCCGCCCAGCAAGGGTAAATCAATCGTCTTTTATTTACTCACGGTTAGAGGGTCCTTGAGTAGACCCTGGACTCGGCTAAGCTACCTCAGCCGAAGATTAAAACCCCGTTACAAATGGCGCCCGAGCAGGGACCCGATTCCGAATCGCAATGCGAAAAAACCAACACCAGCGCCAACGAGAGGAAATCGGGTCCGGAGTACGAAGGTAACAGACAGCAGTACGATAACCCAACCACGAGCCGAACCACCGATAAAACCCCGGTGGGCTGGATCTACCTTTTGCGAAAGGACCAGCTTATCGAACAATGTAGAATTGCGGGCATAGCAACGACCGGTTATACCGTCGAACATCTAAGAAAACAACTATCCGATAAGTTGCAGACAAAGAAGCTAAGGGCCTCGGCAGAAAACCTCCTCCAACAACTCCACGAAGAAGTTGAATCGGTAGAAAGGAGCGTAGTGGAAGACCCAAAGCTAACTATTCCAGTACCTAATCAAACACCGTTTCGTTGTCCCTCCGATAGCGAAGTTATGGCATCGGTCCAGAGGTGGAACCTAACCTATACAGGAGATACCGACGTCATGGAGTTCCTCGAGCGAAGTGAAGAGCTGTCCGAGAGCTGCCAGATCCAGTTCGACAGACTACTTCCATCATTGCCTAACATTCTTCAGGGGAATGCCCTTCGGTGGTACCGAGTAAAACGCGACAGCATTCAGACTTGGGTTAACTTCCGGCACGAAATAGAGAAATTCTTTCTTCCACCGCGCTACCTCGCCCACCTGGAACAAACTTTCTACAATCGCCGGCAAAATGGACGCGAACGTGCCAAAGACTATGTGCTGACCATGCTTACTCTAGTGAGGCAGCACCCCCAACTCCGAAGGCAAGACCACCTTGATCGGATATACGACGGGCTTCGAACGGAGTACCGGCACTACATTCGTCGGCACGACTTCAGCGACCTAGACGGGCTGTTTGCGTTAACAGATGAGTTTGAAGCATTACGTCGCGAGGAACGTCCGCCAACCTCTCACATGGTGGCCCTACCCGAATATAATCGGTCCACTCACTGCTGGAGGTGCAAACAGCCGGGTCATAAACGAACGACATGCGCTCAACCATTCCGACTATTTTGTTCACATTGCGGACTAGACGGCAGACTATCAAAGTCGTGCCGATGCCGACGACAGCGGTCTGATGCGATCACACCAGTCCCCACGCAGGCCGACGGTCGCTATTATATTAACATTACGGTATGCGGATACGCCGTCAGCGCGCTGGTCGACACCGGAGCATCGCGTACCTACATTGGTGAGCCACTAAAACGGCACCTAATCGCACAGAGCATCCTACCAACGGATACACAAGGGATGGTGCAAATGGCTGATCAAACGCTAGTACCGTGCTCGGAGAACTTTCCTATAGAGATACAGTACCACGAGAAAAGCGTCAGGTTGCGAGCAGCCACCATCACCACGCTAGCCGAACCTATAATTCTGGGGATGGACTTCTTGAACACCCTAGGTCTCGAAATGCGATTAGATGGCCAACTTCTGATCAAAAACGACCGCCCTAGCCATATACCGACGATACATGCATTAATACCGAGGGATTTCCTGTCCGAAGAAGAAAATAAGAAGGTCGAACGTCTAATAAATAGTCACAAGACGAAGTTTGCCCAGATCTCTGGACTGTGTTCGGTCGCTACTCATGGAAAGCGACTGAAACAGGAAATTTTCCTATATAAGACAGCTCACCAAAATCAACAACATCAGTTAAATTGCCGCATTCAATCTGACAACATGTATAGGCAGCGAACGCAACCACAGAAAGTAGCCCACCAGTCAAGGAAGCCAACAGCCTATGTACCACCACCAGAGGCCAGGCCGAGAATTTTGTCTAATATCGCATTAACCTCACCGCCCGACGCAAAGGCCAAACAACCACCACCGCTTGCCTACACCTCCATCGCTACGCGGAAAACCCGAGCACCCAACGAGTCACCAGCTAGCGCCCGCCCCGCTCCAAAAATCACCAAGATCGTCGTGACTCCCGATATGCCACCCCTAGAAGAGCCCATGGAAGAACCCTTTACATCAAAGGCCCATCAGTCAAAGAAACCAACAGCCGATGTACCACCAGAGGCCAGGCCTAGAATTCAATCTAATATAGCAGTATGCACACCGCCTAATACAACGCCAAAACAACCACCACCGCTTGCCTTCATCTCTACCGTACCGCGGAAAACACGAGCGCCCAATGATTTAGCAGCTTGCGTTCGCCCCGCTCCAAAGACCGCCAAGATCATCGTGACTCCCGATAAGCCATCATTAGAAGAGCCCATTAACGAACCCTCCACATCAAGGGCCTCTGCCGTAGCCGCAATAACCAAGACGGACACCGCAAAAGAACGCAAGGGAAAGTACTCAGAGAAAGAACTGTTTGCGGATGTCCGAATCCCACGGCAGACACAGGGACGGCGCAGGCAGTTCACCATTAAACGCCGACACCTGCCGACGGTAAAGGTGACAACTTTAGGTGGAAACCGAGTTTGGCTGCAGTGCTCGGGATATGTCAAGATAGTGGGTTTAGTGGACAACTGATTAGATATAGTAACTGTAAAATAAATAAAAATTTATTCAAGCTGTAGAACAGCGGGTTAAAAAAAAAAAAAAAAAAAAAAAAAAAAAAAAAAATAAAAATTCATGCAAGCTGTAGAACAGCGGGTAAGAAATAAGAAAAAAAAAAAAAAACGTTTTCTATATATAAGAGTATGCTGTAGAACCGTACATTTAAGTTAGGACATTAGTTGGGGCTGAGCCTCCCACTTGGGAGGTTAATATTACCTCTAAGGTAGTGCGGGTCTCCGGGCCGAAATTCCCCCACCCAAAACCAAAACACATCTTCTCTTTCTTAACCCAAAGAGAGGGAAGAATGTGACGTGGCTACCACACACATATGTAAATGCTGACACTTCACGGGCAAACGCCCCTGCATTCAATACATAACGCCGCTGCATTCTATACATAACGCCCCTGACTGGAACATACATACATAACAATCTACACTTACTGTCACAAACATATCCCAGCTTATTTTGATGCTGACTTACGTGTGAGTAGGTTTGATACATAATAATACTTCTCATTTAGATTACGCATGTTGGAGTATAAGATGACTAATTTGTGTTACACTCGGGGCGATTGAATTTGCATAAGTATTCTTGCGCCAATATAGGAGGTCGATTTAGACTAATACGACCTACGAAGTGGGAACCGACTGCGGACGAATCACCAGAAAAACCCGAGACTCCAAGTAATCAGCACTCGAGGCCGGCCGAGTGGCTCACCATCGACGCTCGAGTGGATCGAACGTCGAAAGTCCTAGGCAAGACACATCTTTCGCTTCGGCTCCGGCCGACTGCTCTTTCGCTTCGGTTTCGACCGACTGCTCTTTCGCTTCGGTTTCGGCCGATTGCTCTTTCGCTTCGGTTTCGGCCGATTGCTCTTTCGCTTCGGTTTCGACCGACTGCTCTTTCGCTTCGGTTTCGACCGACTGCTCTTTCGCTTCGGTTTCGACCGATTGCTCTTTCGCTTCGGTTTCGGCCGATTGCTCTTTCGCTTCGGTTTCGACCGACTGCTCTTTCGCTTCGGCTCCGGCCGACTGCTCTTTCGCTTCGGTTTCGGCCGATTGCTCTTTCGCTTCGGTTTCGGCCGACTGCTCTTTCGCTTCGGTTTCGGCCGATTGCTCTTTCGCTTCGGTTTCGGCCGACTGCTCTTTCGCTTCGGTTTCGGCCGATTGCTCTTTCGCTTCGGTTTCGGCCGATTGCTCTTTCGCTTCGGTTTCGACCGACTGCTCTTTCGCTTCGGTTTCGACCGACTGCTCTTTCGCTTCGGTTTCGACCGACTGCTCTTTCGCTTCGGCTTCGGCCGATTGCTCTTTCGCTTCGGTTTCGACCGACTGCTCTTTCGCTTCGGCTCCGGCCGACTGCTCTTTCGCTTCGGTTTCGGCCGATTGCTCTTTCGCTTCGGTTTCGACCGATTGCTCTTTCGCTTCGGCTTCGGCCGACTGCTCTTTCGCTTCGGCTTCGGCCGACTGCTCTTTCGCTTCGGTTTCGGCCGATTGCTCTTTTCCGTAGTTAGTATTGTCTATTTTAGATTTAGCACCTAAGACTCCCGTATGCATTTAAATAGCAGGCTATAAGGCAAAGAATTGTACGTAGCTACATATATCTATAAAGTAGTTTGTAAAGTAGTTGTTTATCCAGTACATAAGAATCCTGTACGTATTTTAATATTAGGCGATAAGAGAAAAACTGTACGTATTTTAATATTAGGCAATAAGAAAGAAAATACAATCCCATCAGCTGCCACTACCCAACGGCCCGAGCGTCGCAACCAGTAACCCGACCGACTGGCGGTAGTCGCAACCCAGCAGCCGAATCCAGCGTGACACCCCAGAATCCGACTGCGGCCATCGTTTCATTCCCGAGTACGGCAGCTACTGAGGCAGAGTGGTTGTGTTACCTATAATTGTACTTCAACATAATAAAATCATTTAATAAAGATTATTGTTATCCCGCCCAGCAAGGGTAAATCAATCGTCTTTTATTTACTCACGGTTAGAGGGTCCTTGAGTAGACCCTGGACTCGGCTAAGCTACCTCAGCCGAAGATTAAAACCCCGTTACAGAGTAAACACGTTTCTTAAATGGCTTGCGAGCAGATCGCATTTTTCTTCATCATTTCTAGCCCAGGATCCTCTTAGACTGCGCAGTGGTGGTTTTGCGATTACGGGTCTTTTGAGACGACTGGCTGATCGCCATAGAGAATAATTTGTTTGAGGAGTCGCGTCTAGACCTTCCAAATACTTCTTAATTGATGCAATTCTGTGTACCTCCATCAAGTTTTTTAAGCGATTTGTACATTCTTTTAGCTTCGTTTTAAGTTGGGGCAATCTATGCTGTTGCCATTCTCTTCGTGCTCTCCTTTTTTCAGATAAAAGCTCTTCAACATCGACAGAAAAAATTTTGTTGTATTTGACCTGACGGTTTGTTGAAGAAGCATGTTCAACGGCTGCTTTAATGTTTTCATTTAGGATACTCAGGCAATCATCGATTTCTTGGGGAGTTTTTAGTGGTATGTGTTCCGAGCAGTTAGAGCTGATATATTTTTTATATTTCAACCAATTTACTCTTTTAGATAAGAAAAAGTCACTAGTTGCTATTTGGTGAGGACTGCAAATAGTGATAATTGTGGGAGAGTGGTCAGAAGATAAATCCAGAGAGGCTTGCGCCTCAATGAGCTCTGGGGATATACCTTTTGCTACGCCAAAATCTATTACGTCTGGAATTTTATTGTGGTCGGTTGGCCAATAGGTTGGTTGTCCGGTAGAAATAACACAAAGACCCATTTCAGATACGGAATCATACAAGATACGTCCTCTGGGACTAATTAAGCGGGAGCCCCAGTAGGTGTGTTTAGCGTTATAGTCTCCAGCAGCTATGAAGCGGGGACCTAAAGATTTGTAAAAACTGTTGTACTGATCCTTCGTTATGGAAAATCTGGGTGGAGAATAAACCGACGAAATAACTAGGTTAGGGAAATATTCATCAATGCAGACGTTTGTTGCTTGAATATAGCATTCGGAGACGCCACCTAACCATTGGTGTTTAATTCTTGATTTTATTAGTATAGCCGAGCCTCCACATGATTTGTCCCTGGGATCCTTTGAATCGTAAAATGAATAGCCACTTATTTTGAAAGCACTTCTAGATGTCAAATGAGTCTCCGAAATCAACATTACATCAATGTTTTGGTGTGTTAAAAAATATTCGAGTTCGTTTTTGTGTTGGCGGATGCCGTTTGCGTTCCAGAAACAAACCCTCAGGCAGTTCATGGCCTTTTAAGCATAGCCTGCAAAAGAGCAGACTGCATTTTTTGCATTTCTTGCATCATGTTGGCCATTTGCGCCATAATCTGCGTAAATTGTTTGACCATATTGTCAATTACGGCTTCTAGGCGGCTAAAATTTGAACCAGTTGGTTCGTTTGTTGGCACGTCTTGATGTGTTGTTGGCTGGGCAGGCTTGCGTGGTTGGGGCTGGTTAGGCCTTAATGCGTTGGCATAGGAAACTTCACTTATAGTTGTCTGTGCTAATGGGGGCATATTTGTAGTAGGCATATTTAATGGCTGGGGAGGGGCAGGAGCTATTTTTGGCTTGGATGAGCGTTTAACTAAGTCGAAAACAGGGCAACCTCTATAGTTGGCGGTGTGGTTTCCACCGCAATTACTGCATTTCTTCACCCTAGGATCTTGTTTTGGCTTGTCACAGTTGGTCGTATCGTGCAGATCCCCGCACACAACACAAACAGAAGGCAATTTACAATATGCTTAGGTGTGGCCATATTCCTGGCAGTTTAAGCACTGTACGGGCCCAGATCGCTTATGTGGCACCTCCACTATAACTCTACGGTGCATAATATATCTTAGATCATATATTGGATGCGTTTCATTTTTTTTCAATTTAATGTCACTGGGCTCAAGCTCCACCCGGAATTGTTAGATATCAACACAATATACTTGTACTTTTGTTTAAATTAATAATTTAATTTATATCTATTATTCATTGATATTTCTATTATGTATTGAATGAATATTTTTTTAATAAAAATTGTTGTATTTTTCCTATCTTCATACGAAACACAAGTTTGTTTAGTTTTATAATTGGATAATAATCCAATAGGTTATGAGCCCAGTTTCCCGCTTAGACATTTATAAAATATAATTACATGATGGAGACTAAAGCTGTGTTTCAACTCCTGAACAATTCTAACTATTTTACGTGGAAGTTTAAGATGCAAATGCATTTAATACAGTTGGATTTGTGGAATGTTATTGAAAAGCCAACACCCGTTGACCAAACTGAGGCTTTCCAAAGGAAAAACCAAAAAGCATGTGCTACAATCGCTATGTGTGTGGAAAATTCGCAAATACACTTTATAAGAGGTATCAACTTAGCAAAAGATATGTGGATGAAATTGCAAAAAGTCCATGAACGTAAGACGATGACGTCTAAATTGCATTTACTCCGTAAATTATACGATAAACGTATGTCTGATGGGGATAATATCCAACAACATTTGGATTGTTTAAACGTCATGCGTGCTCAGTTACTCGATCGTGGTGAAGATATAAAGGAGAATTCAATGGTAGCTATAGTGCTCAACAGTTTACCAACAACTTTTTCTGCCTTGGTTACATCAATTGAGAGTCAACCAGAAGACACAATTTCGTTGGAATACGTAATGGAGAAATTACTAGACGAATTCGAAAGGCGAGGTGAGGGTGGTGCTAATGAAGATGGGAATAATAGTGCCAGTGCTTTGAAAGGTCAAGAATTTAAAAAGAAGAAGATTGTGAAATGTTTTCACTGTCACAAATTGGGACATGTGAAAAGAGATTGTTTTAAATTGAAGAGACAGAATGCTGTAGTGTCAGAAATTGACTGTACTGACGGTGAAATTTGTTTACAAGTTGCTAATGATCGAGGTTGGGTGATTGATTCAGGTGCTTCAGTTCATATGACAAGCAATCGTAAGTTTTTTAACAAAATTGAAAAATCATCCAGCAAGGTTTATATTGCTGATGGCCGATCATTAGAAGCGGTAGGCATTGGAAATGGGTATATAAATGGGAAATATAATAAGTTGTTTCTGAAAAATGTTCTATATGTTCCTGATCTGAATGGAAGTCTGTTATCTGTGAAAGAAATGGTCAAAAATGGTTTGTCAATAATGTTTGCAGATAGGAAGTGCTATATTAAAGATAAAAATAAGATAGTTGCTGATGGTGCATTAGAAGAAAATTTATATATTTTATGCGAATCAATATGCAACAAATCGTATGTGTCTGAGTCTTGTTTTAGTTGTGTTCATCTGTGGCATTGTCGCTTAGGTCATAGAAACGTCGTTGAAATAAAGAGGTTAGAGCAGTTTAGCAATGGAATGAAAATCCAAAATTGTATTGATAAAAACTTTTGTGATACTTGTGCGAAATCGAAATTGGTAAGAATCCCTTTTCCGAAAGAAAGTTCATTTCGATCAAAAGAATTGTTAAATATCATTCATTCGGACGTTTGCGGACCTTTCCAGATTAAATCTCAGAGTGGTAAAAGATATTTTTTGTCATTTATTGACGACTGTTCCAGATATACGAAGATCTACGTTTTAGAGAAAAAGAGTGAAGTATTTTCTAAATTTAGAGAATACAAACAGGAAGTAGAAAATTTTATAAGTAAGAAAATAAAGATATTACGTTGCGATAATGGAGGTGAATACATAAACAACGAAATGAAATCTTTTCTAAAGATGTCTGGAATTATCTTACAAACTACTGTTCCTTATTGTCCACAACAAAATGGAGTGGCTGAAAGGAAGAATAGGACGTTAGTTGAAATGGTGCGTTCAATGTTAAATGGAGCGAATCTTCCAAAGTATTTATGGGCTGAATGTGTGATGACAGCAAATTATATTCAAAATCGTCTTCTTAGTAAATCTGTGAGTAGAACCCCGTTTGAACTTTGGTTTGGTAGGAAACCAGACCTAAGTCATATAAGAGTTTATGGGAGTAAAGCATATGTTCAAATACCAAAGTGTAAAAGACAGAAACTTGATGATGTGTCTATTGAGGGTATTTTAGTGGGTTATGAAGATAACGTGAAAGGATATAGAATATTAGAAAAAGGGACTAATAATATATTAATAAGTAAAGATGTAAAATTTGAAGAACAACTTTCACTCTCTCAACAACCTAAATGTAATTTTAAAGAAGAATGTATTCCAATAGATGTTTCCATAAATGTTAAAGATGAAGACGAAGGAAGTAAAGGAGAAACGCAAGATAAATTGTTAGAACAAAATCAAGAGATTGATAAACTGGTTCCTTTACGACGATCACAAAGACTTAAAGATAAATCTGCAATAAATTGGTCTGAAGAATTAGATGAATTGTTTCTAGTAAAAAATGTAAGAAATGTCAATAGCGTTGCTCCCGAATTTTGGAAAGAAGTAACAAAAATGGAGGAATATGAGCGTGAATTATGGTCAAAAGCTGCTTATGATGAATATCAATCTCTTCTAAAGAATAAAACGTGGATGTTAGTAAAATTACCTGAAGGGAAAAAAGTGATCGGGTGCAAATGGGTTTTTCAAATTAAAAGCGATACTTTAAATAAACCAAAGTATAAAGCTCGATTAGTAGCCAAAGGGTACACCCAATCGTTTGGAGAAGATTATGATGAAACATTTGCACCTGTTGGTAAGTTTGTTACATTAAGAACAGTGTTAGCTGTAAGTGCAGTCAATAAATATATAGTAAAGCACTTAGACGTGAAGTCAGCGTTTTTAAATGGTAATATACAGGAAGAGATTTATATGGAACAACCGCCAGGATTCATTCAGAGAGGAAATGAAAATTTGGTTTGCAAATTGCAAAAATCGATTTATGGTTTAAAACAAGCTGCTAAATCTTGGTATGATACATTAAATGATGTATTTAATAAAATTGGTTTTACAAGAAGTAAAGCAGATACTTGTTTATATACAAAACAAGTTGAAAAACATACTGTGTATGTATTAGTATATGTAGATGATATTTTAATTTGTAGCAAATCTGATGCTGTGATTTTGAAAATTCATAGTATAAAATACTTTAATTAAGAAAAATTCAATTTCCTGAAAAAATCGGGCAAAGGAGACGCCTACTACCCATATACATATAGAAAGGACGAAATTTTAAATTTTGACTACATAACTGCAAAAAAAGTTACAATAGTCCGTAGATCATTTACATCCCATGCTAGTAACTCGTGTGATCATTTTTATTGGGATTGACGCAAGGACTTAAGGTCCTGTCATATATCCTTTTTCGCAAAAAAACTAAAACTGTTACAAAAGTTATCCGATTCTCATTAAATTGGGTGGTATGGTTATTATTATGTATTAAACAAATGTTAGTGCCATATTACATTAAAATATATTATATAAAGAAGGGTTGCATGTATGTATGTATGTATGTATGTATGTATGTATGTATGTATGTATGTATGTATGTATGTATGTATGTATGTATGTATGTGTGTATGTAAATAAAATTCGCGTTGAGAATTTTTATATAAAAAAATATTTTTTGAGTTGTGCGTTCTTTAACCGCACAACACGACTTTATTGATTCAAGGTAAAAATACAAGTAATTATTTTTAAATACACTTTACTTAAGCTACCCTAGCATTCAGCCGATCACGCCACTTCTTCATGTTGGCCAGACGCATACTAAGCAATTTTGGTGGGAACAGCACAGTCAGTAATATTAATGGGAACAAAGCTACGTTGCTGTTGAGACATGTTGTAATTGGAGATGCAACGTAGGCTTTGTTAGCGTGTGAATTATATTTTTGGAGTTTGAATGTTTTCTGTGTTAACTCCTCCCCCTCTAAGATCGGACTTCCTCGTATGATAACTTTCTTTCTTTTTTTTTAAAAAATGGTAAATTGTGAATCTTGCTTCTTCCTAAGCCTTCCGTTGACAATGATAGGGATTTTTTCCGGTTTAGGCGAACATTAGTGCCCTCTGTTGTTTTTGCTTCTTCTTCTGGCGGTTGCATTTTCTTGTCGGTTTCCGAAACTTTATGTTCCTTAATTATCTTATTGCGATTTCGCCTTATGGCCGAGATAATAATGATCAGTAGTAACAGAGCTAATATTAGCACAATATTAATGGACAAATTAACTTTGTTTTCGACTTGTAGTTGTTGTATAATGTGAGAATTGTTAACATTTAAAGCTTCCATTCTTTCCAAAGTTATAACTTCTTCTTGAAAATTCACGTTAACTGGCTGGAACAATGCAGGTAATGGCTTAGAAAAGGTAACCTGAATTGTTGAATATGTTTGGTTACCTATCCATACTGTAGAATTAAGATGGTGAATCAAAAAGGTGCCATTTAAAACGATTGTTGAGTTATCGATAGATATATTTCCTGCAAATTGGTTCAGTAGTATCATACTTTCGTCAATTTTTTTCTATAAGCGCCACATGTTCATCGTTTGTTGTTATGCATCGTGATGGCTTACTCTTTATCAAATTAGGGATACATTCTGATTCGCTTAAGTCTATGGTATTTTCTTTTCCACAAATACTTAAACTATTGTAATTTTTACATTCATCTTTCATTCCATATATTTTACCATAACAATTTAATATATTTTTAAAATTTGTCTTAATCACTAAGTTTTTACTTTTTACAGGTCTAATTAAGAGATTTTCACAATTCTGCTTATTCGTTGTTGGGATATTTACGATATAAATTATTTCCATGTCATTCGAAGCTACTTTAATTTTGAAAATATTTAACAATTCGTCTATGTTACCAAATGGAATATTATCATTATTAAAGATATTTCTTAGAATTTCTATTTCAGAATTAGAAAAAATAAATGAATTTCTGTATTTGATTTGGCCCAATTAATTGCGTATTCAATATTGGATAATTCTTCTTTAACAATCTCTAACTTATATTTAAAATCTATTAAAGGCTTTTCTTGAAGTTTATTCTCTAATAATTTTGAAATGTTGTTCGTCATGATGGATAATTTGTTCACTTTATCCAGTGCCATTTGATTTATTACAACTTGGTTATTATTATTTTGCAAAACATTATTAATTTTGTTCTCTATAATTTCGAAATCAAAATGATCGGGACTTCCGGCCAACCACTTCCAAGCACTTCCAATAAAGTCAAGTGATCTCTTTGTCCTTGCCCTCGATCTAAGTCTGGTTAGACTGGATTTCATCTGGGATATGGTGTACGATAGGTAAGGTAGCATCGAATTGTCAGTTTCGTTATACATGCGAAGTCCATCTTCAAGTTTCTGCACCAATTCCTCGTATTGTCCCAAATCAATCGTGTGAATCAATCTAAAAACGCCTGTTTGGATTTTCGCCGGGCCGGTGTTTACAACGACCAATCTCGAATTGGAGTAATCCATTATCTGGAATTCACCCATAATAGGCTCGAAGGTTAGTAGTATCCTGTAAAAAAAAATATTAGCGTTTAAGTTCAATTCGTCCCAAGGTGTACAGTAGTCTGAGGATAGGGAAAAGGTTTCTAATTTCTGATGTGACTCTTATGGATCACGCGGCCACTATTCGTGACAATTGTTGTATCTCTGTTCTCCTTTACTATCTCGCTTTTAAAGCGACTACTCAATTTCGTGCCCAATCTTTTGTTGTTCTTTACATATACTAGCTGGCCAGGCACATAATTCTTAATAGGTGTTTTTTTTTTATTATGGTAAGCAATATCTTGTTCCTGTTTCCGTTTTAGCCTTTCGATGTTTGACAGTCTTGTTTTTTCGTAGTCCTGTGGGGAAAATTCGATTGTGCGTCCAAAATACAAATCTACAGGTCTTCTTTTAGTGGTAGAATGAATTGAGTGGTTATATTCATTTACTGATCTTTCCAGCAATTCTTCAAAGTTCCTAGACGTTCCATCTTCTTTCAGACATCTCATTAATTCCGCTAATGTGGAGTGAAATCGTTCTATCTGCCCGTTTGATTCGCTCCTATAGGAAGGTGTGGTAAAAACATTAATTTTTAAGTCGTCTTTCATCATAAACATGATTGATGCAGAGTTTAATGAGGGTTCATTGTCCATAACTACGTTCTTTGGTACTCCATAAAAAAACAGGAGTTCCCTTAGAGGCCTTCTAATGTTCTCAATAGATCTGCCTTGTAGCTGTTTGACTTGAACATATTTCGAAAATTTATCGATTGACGTTAAAATTAGTTTCTTGTCCGTAGAAAAAATGTCGATATGAATAGTATGGCCTGGATACGTTGGAACTGGCGTCTCTTTAAGTACTGGATCATTTGGATGTCGTTCGTACTTGCTTTTCTTACATGTGGAACATAATTTTATGATTCTCTTAATTTTCCCATTCATTCCTGGAAAGTAATATTTTCCTAAAATCTGTACTTTGTTTTCCCTATCGTTACGATGAGCTCTATTGTGTTCCTCAATTATTATGTTTTCTTGATCATTTTCAGATGTTATGTCTTCAACCAGGAGTTGAGTAAATCTACATTTGTAGCTCGAAAAATGGTTTGGGTATATTTTCTGGACTTTCCCATTCTTGGTTCAGGTGTTTTGATGGCATTTATTATGGATGGGTTAAGGTATTTCTTTTTTTTTTTTTTTTTTTTTTTTTTTTTTTTTTTTTTTTTTTCATATATTTATTATTGAATCTTCGCCTGTGGCGAACTAACAATAAGTGTTCAAATCTTAAAACTAGGTCGTTAATATAAGTCCAGCCAGTGCCAGACTAAAATTTAAGTTCTCATATTAATTATCAAGCTTCATATGAGCGCAACAGTATCCCTCCTTTTCAGGCGGATGTGCCCACTATGTTGCAGGATGTTTCGGGCGAGCGGATTTGGGTGAATTCCCAGCTTATTTAAATACTTGTCCACATAGTTCAGGATTTCGCATTTAACTAGTGGAACTTGTAGATCCTTGTGGATGTTGCTGTTTTTAACATACCAAGGAGCACCGGTTATCATTCTTAGGATTTTGTTTTGCCTGCGTTGAATTTTTTCTATGTTGGATGCGGAAGCAGTGCCCCATAATTGTATACCGTAGCACCAAATTGGTTTCAAAATCGATTTGTAGAGTAGAAGTTTACAATCAAGACGAAGCACAGAGTTTCTGCCGATTAGCCAATGGATTTGTGTAGCTTTCAGTTTCATTTGCGTCAACTTCGCATCTATATGAGGCTTCCATGTGAGGCGGCGGTCTAGGTGAATACCAAGATATTTTGTCTCGGTTCGTTGAGGCACCAAATGGTTGTTAATAGTGATTGGAGGGCACGTTTCTTTGCGTAAAGTAAAAGTTACGTGGGTACATTTTTGCTCATTAATTTTTATTCCCCATAATTTTGCCCATTTCTCTACTTGGGTTACGTGTTGTTGCAATTGGCACGAAGCCTCTTTAGGATCTTTATGAGTGCTGAAAAAAGCTGTATCATCAGCAAATGTAGACGTATGCGTAAAACAGTTGGTTGGCATATCTGCCGTGTAAAGCAAGTACAAAATTGGACCTAGTATACTCCCTTGAGGTACGCCAGCCCCAATTGGTTGAGAAAAACTTATTTGATTTCCCTCTTTGATCATAAATTGTCGACCGGTTATGTACTTTTCTAAAAGGTTGAAAATATTAACTGGAAGGTTAAGCTTAAGTTTATTTAACAGGCCTTCGTGCCATACTTTATCGAAAGCTTGAGAGACATCAATAAAAAGCGCGGAGCAGTACTTCTTTTCCTCAAATGTTTTTCTTATAACCTGTACCAGTCTGTGAGTTTGTTCGATTGTGCTATGTTGACTTCTAAAGCCAAATTGGTGATCTGGAATGCAATTGTTTTCATTCATGATCGGAGTCAGCTTGTTTTTAAAGAGCTTTTCGAACAATTTTGACAATGTTGGTAACAAACTTATAGGCCTATACGACTCCACCTTCGAAGGATCCTTACCAGGCTTAGGAATCATCTTAACTAAGGCAACTTTCCATATTGCCGGGAAATGTTCAAGCCGAATTATGGCATTAAAAATAAAAAGAATAATTCTTTTAGCGATAAACGGTAGCTCTAAAAGCATTTTGTTGCTTATTTTATCAACACCAGGAGCCTTTTTATCATTTAGGTTAACGATAGCCTTTACAACATCTGAAAATCGGAAACGTATTTCCATAGGACGTCTAGCAACAACAGGCGGTAATTCCCTCACGTCAGTACACGTGTTGGAAGAGAACACGTTTCTTAAGTGACTTGCGAACAGATCGCATTTTTCCTTTTCATTTATAGCCCAGGATCCTCTCAGATTTCGCAGTGGAAGTTTTGCGATAACAGGTCTTTTTAGACGTCTGGCAGCTCGCCATAGAGAATAATTTGTCTGGGAAGTCGCGTCTAGGCTTTCTAAATATTTATTCAGTGATGCCATTCTGTGCACCTCCAACAAGTTTTTTAATTGGTTTGTGCATTTTTTCAGTTTATTTTTAAGTTGAGGCGATCTATGCTTTTGCCATTCTCTTCGGGATCTCCGTTTTTCAAATAAAAGCCTTTCAACATCTGCAGAAAAAATTTTGTTGTACTTGGCCTGACGATAAGTAGACGAAGCATGTTCAACGGCTTTTATAATGTTTTCATTAAGGCTGTTCAGACAATCTTCGATGTCTCCGGGAGTTTTTAGTGGTTGGCTTTCCGAGCAGTGGGTGCTGATATATTTTTTGTATTTCAGCCAATCTACTTTTTTAGTTAAAAAAATATCACTAGTTGCTATTTGATGAGGACTGCTAATAGTGATTATTGTTGGTGAGTGGTCAGAAGATAAATCCAAGGAGGCTTGGGCCTCAATAAGCTCCGGGGATATACCTTTTGCTACGCCAAAATCTATTACGTCTGGTATTTTATTGCGGTCTGTTGGCCAATATGTTGGTTGTCCAGTTGAAATAACGAAAAGTCCCATTTCAGACAGGGAATCATACAAGACACGACCTTTCGGACTAATTAGGCGGGAGCCCCAGTACGTGTGCTTAGCGTTATAGTCTCCAGCAGCTATAAAGCGGGGCCCTAAAGACTTGTAAAAACTGTTGTACTGATCCTTCGTTATGGAGAATCTGGGTGGACAATAAACTGACGAAATAACGAGATTATGGTAAAATTCCTCAATGCAGACGTTTGTTGCTTGTATATAACTTTCGGAGAGACCACCCATCCACTGGTGTTTGATTCTTGATTTAATTAATATAGCTGAGCCACCACATGACCTATCTCTGGGATCTTTTGAGTCGTAAAAAGTATAGCCACTTATTTTGAAAGTGCTTCTAGATGTCATATGAGTTTCGGAAATCAACATGACATCAATTTTTTGGTGTTTTAGAAAATATTCGAGTTCGTTTTTGTGTTGGCGGATGCCGTTTGCGTTCCAGAAACAAACCCTGAGGCAGTTCATGGTCTTTTAAGCATAGCCTGCAGAAAAGCAGACTGCATTTTTTGCATTTCTTGCATCATGTTGGCCATTTGCGCCATGATCTGCGTAAATTGTTTTACCATATTGTCTATTACGGCTTCCAGGCGGCTGAAATTGGGGCCCGTAGGTTCATTTGTTGGCACCTCTATTTGTGTTGTTGGCGGGTTAGGCTTGCTTGCGTTGGGCTGGTCAGACTTTAGCGCGTTGGCATAAGAAAGTTGATCCGTAGTTGGCTGTGCTAGTGGAGGCATAGAAGTAGCTGCTATATTTAACTGCTGGGAAGGAGCAGGAACTACTTTTGGCTTTGATGATTGCCTTACTAAATTAAAAACAGGGCAGCCTCTATAGTTGGCAGTATGATTTCCACCGCAATTGCTGCATTTCTTTACACGAGGATCATCTTTTTGTTTGTCGCACTTTGTCGTAGCATGCAGGTCTCCACACACCACACAAACAGAAGGCAATTTGCAGTAAGCCTTGGTGTGACCATATTCTTGGCAATTTAAGCACTGCACGGGCCCAGATCGCTTATGTGGCGCTTCAACCACAACTCTACGATGCAAAATATATTTAAGGTCATATATAGGGTGAATTTCATTTTTGTTTAATTTTACATCACCAGGCTCAAGCTCCACCCGAAATAATGGTTGGGGATGCCTTTCCCTGTTTCTAATGTTTGACACAGATTTGGCTTTGAAGCCTTTGCTGCACAAACTGGCCTTAATTTCTTCCGGGTCCACATTTGAATCAATACCCTTAATCACAATCTGGAGGCCTTTTGCGGTCTTTAGTTGGTAGGTGTAAAAATTTCTTTTCTGTTTTTCAAATTCCGAAACAGTGGTACGGTAATCGTTTTCGTGATGAACTTGAATTTTGGTTTCGTAGATGTTACCACGTTTTATGTTCGACACATAAAAGTTGTTTTCACCGATCAATCCTACTAAAAGCTTAATGAGGTCGTTGCTGTTTTTCTCCCTCAAATAAATTGGGGGAGGCTTAACAGTCTTCTTCTCGGGTAATGGAGCATCGTTTTCCTCCTGCAAGATGGCAAAACGGTTTTGCGATGACGTTGGCCTTTCGTCATCTTTCAGAATTTTTGCTGGGTTGTTAATCTCTGCCGACTTGGGGCTTCTTCCCCTCTTAAGAACTGTTATGTAACGATCCATTCCTACCTGAACCTTTGGAGCTTGTGAAGAAAAATGACCGTGACCGTCTTTAGCAGCTGCTGGTTCAACACCAGAACTTGATAAGGATGAGCGCGATGAGGATGGCACCTCGGTATTTTTTTTATAATTTTTAAAAATAGATCGGGCTAAGTTTGTCCCTTGTTCAGTAGCTTTATTTAAATTAGGAGCACTTGCACTTAAATTGTCTTTAATTATTATAGGCTTTGCACTTAAATAGTTTTTATTATATTCAGGGTCTCTGATGTTTTCATTACTAACGCTTGAGCTTAACACAATGTAAGCATTTCGGCTATTAGGCCCACTGTCACGACGATTACTGTTATTCATTAACCGTTCGCTTTTTTTATTATTTAGTTTGTTGTTTTTTTTCTTTTCTCACTAATTTGTGTATGTAAGTATATAAATAAGTTCTTTTGCCACTTATTACTAATATCACCTATTACCAATATTGCACTCGCGTAAACACGTCCGTACACTACGAGATTAAGAATGCAACGTAGGTATTTCTTAAGAATATTTATTAGTTTCTCTTCGTCGTAGTCGGTTTCTGTTATAAGGTGGCGGTGAACTCCCGGAAAGATTATCTTAAACTGATATGAGGCCGAATTGCCAATATTGATTATCAACTGATTCTTAAATACATTGATAGGAGCTTCGACACTAGGTATTAAATGTTCAGATAAGCTTTCCGCACTATGCTGAGTCATAGTAGAAGAACTGGGTTGTTCCTCTAGAGCGTTTAGTCCACAATTATTTCTTGACAAGGCATCAGCTACCACATTTGTTCTACCAGGTTTATATTTAAGTTCATAGTTGTATTCTTCCAGAATGCATTTCCATCTTTTCATCTTAGAGTTATTATTATTGTTGCTAAGAGCGTAGGTAAGTGGCTGATGATCAGTATAAATTATTACTTTCTTTGATCCATAAAGGTAATTTCTTAAAGAGACTAATGACCATATGATGGCAAGCATCTCTTTTTCGTTGGTTGCATAGCTTTCTTCGGTTTTATTGAGTGTTCTAGAAATAAATGTGATCGGTTTGTCGTCCTGGCTAAGTACAGCTCCAATGGCGACGTTTGAAGCATCGGTTGTTAGTTAAAACTCCTTTTCAAACTGAGGGTATGAAAGAATTACTTCTCTTGATACTAACGCGTTCTTAAGTGCGTCGAAAGCTCCCTTTGCTTCGTCGTTCAAGTCTACCTTAATCTGGCTAGATGCTGATTTTGATATACGTCCTTCTTCTCCTCTTAGTAAGATCGTTAAGGGTTTGGCTATATCGGCATAGCCTTTAATAAAGCGCCTGTAGTATCCGGACAGACCCAGAAACGAACGGAGCTCTTTTAATGTCTTAAGATAATTGAATTTTAATATCGATTCGACCTTTTTGGGATTCGTTTTTAAACCATCTTTTGATACAATGAATCCTAGAAATTCTACTTCCCGTTTAAAAAATTCACATTTATCCAGTTGGATTTTCATATGGGCTTGCTCCAATGTGTTAAAAATCTTGTTAACATGTTCCAGGTGTGATTGTTCATCCTTGCTGAAAATAATAATATCGTCCACGTAAACATAGCATATTTTACCAATAAAGTGCCGTAGTATATCATCAAGTGCCCTTTGGAAAATTGAAGGGGCATTTTTTAACCCAAACGGTAATCTGGTAAATTCGTATTTACCGTTATTAACGGAAAAAGCAGTTTTTTCTCTGTCTTTTTCTCTAAGGGGAATTTGGTGGAAACCGCTTTTCAAATCCAAAACAGTAAAATATTGATTTTCACCTAGGTTAGAAAGTACGTCGTTAATATCCGGTATGGGGTATTTGTCCGCTATCGTCACCGCATTCAGCCTTCTAAAGTCTACTACCAACCTAAATTTTTTCTTTCCCGAGGCGTCTTCTTTCTTCGGTACTACCCATATAGGTGAGTTATATGGAGACCGTGAGGGTCTAATTATACCATCGCGCACTAATCGACTAATTTCTTCTTCTACGACGTCTTTCAGTGCCATGGGATATGGGTAATTTTTCGCGTATATTGGTAATTCATTTTCCGTTCTTATATCTGCAACTACTACGGTGGAATATGTGAGTTTCTCGTCTGGCTCGGCAAAAAGGTCGCTATGATGTTCAATAATTTTCTCAAGGGATAATTTCTGATTTTCATTCAAATGCTGTGTTCGTATTTCCATATTGTTCACACTTTGTGATATACGTTGTTTTATTTTGATCTTTTGTCCACCCTTTATAGTAAAATAATTCTCAGCTATGAATAACGGCTGAGAGTTCCTTCATACTGTCATTTCCCAATATTGCATCGAATGAGTCAAAATTAGGTAATAAGAAAAATTTAAAGGGTGCTTCCTGGATTCCAAATAATTTCAAGAAAGTATGTTGTGAAATCCTGATTCCGCCGTTCGCTGATTTGGTAAAGAAAATTTTGTCGTTATTCTTTGGGTTCTGTACTATATCGGGTCTAATGTAGTTCTTGTTGCTTCCTGTATCTATTAAAAACGTGAGTACCTCTCCGTTCCTCGTTTTCGCCTCAAAGTCCGGTAACGAGGAACAGTTTAGTCTAAAAAATTCACTAACGGCTGGACTTCATCTAGCTGTTCCTCCTGGTATTCTGCTGCGGCTTCTAATTCATCGGGTATTTGCTGTAAATATTCTTGATTGCATCCTGTTTCTGCATTTCGCGCGTACATATCGGGATCATTTATTTCGGGCGGGTAGTACGCCCATTCATTTTGCATATCCTCTGGTACATAATCAGCACTCATGTGGAAGTTTCTTTGCAATTTGTTAACTGGGCCTTGGAAAGAACCTCCAGCTGGTCTTTTGACAAATTGGTTAATTGGTGGTCTATTCATGTAATTAACTTGTCTCGTCTGGGTCGATCGGTCCACGTCCATAGGTTCTACAATGGGTGGTTTGGGATAGTTTGAAGGTTGAGCGTTTCGACTCGCGAATCTATTATGCATCCCCAGATTAGGTTGCAATCCCCAATTTAGTTGGGTGTTAGGAATTGTATTTGAATTACGATAGTTTGGATCGTAATTTCGGTTAAAGCTATTCGTAGAACTATAACGAGGCGGGATTGGTGGTCTTTGTAGCGTTGGTCCCCCCATGTTAGCAAGTTCAGGTTAAAATCTTCGTCCATTTGCCAAAGGTCGATTCGTAATACCTTGGTGCATGTTCGTTCTAGACATTTGCCCCTGTGCTTGGCTCATACGGAACGTCATATTATCCAACTTGAGACATATGTGTAATGCCTGTGGCAGTGAAGTGGGTTCACGAACACTAAGTAATTTTGGTAGGTCCCCATTAAGTCCTCTTATAAAAGTATCCAACGCCTTTTCCCTGTATGTAATCGTCATTGTGCGTAGGCTGCTTTCTCCCAATTGTAAACAAGAAACCTTATCGAGAATTAGCGACAAGTGCTGGTAAACCGTCTGGTAGAACTCAGTTATGGTTCTATTACCCTGACGCAGACTATTCATCTGATACTCCAACGAACCTATGTCTCGTTTATCGGAGTAGTGCATCATAAGGCACTTCTTTATTCTGGGCCAATCAAGAGGAGTCCTGTATGACTCTAGAGCAGCATTTGCTTCCCCAGTAACCTTTGTGCGAATGGTATGCAAAATCGCATAGTACCGCCCAGTTCCCTTCACGGATTCGTAAAGTCCTAAAACTCTATCAACAGCTTTTCTCCAGGAATTAAATTCCCCTTGTTTGCCGGAAAACTCTCTTAGAGATTTCACAATATCAGGAACTTTGTCCAGTTCCTCTAGTCTGGTCGTAGCAGCGACTATCGGTTGATCAGCTCCCTCTTCCAGTAAAAGGTCGGGGGGTGGCCTAAGGGCCTCATTTATCATCGATGCTATTTGCTCCCTCTGAGTCGAGGTCAAACCCCCTATAGCAGCTGCCCCCCCACTCGGTTGTGCCATCGTGAGAGTTCTGCTCAATCTTTCGGTCAATTGATCAACGGTTTCGTTCGGCATGGTAAATAATATGGGAAAAATCAACTCTTAAGGGCCTATTCAGCAGATCTCGAATACCAGAGAACGGGTAATTTAACAATAACCAAATTTCAATAAAAAAAAACGACGCAAATGGCCAAAATTTTTAAAAAAAATATATATTTAATATCAAATTTTGAGTCTGAATAAAAGAAATATAATTTAGTGTATTGGATTTTAATATGAAACTAAAGAAAAACCGATGCGAATAATAATTTGGGGAAAATTCTTATAGTTAGTAAGTCTAATGAAAATAGTATAAAAATATAAATTTCTGAGCTTAGATTCTAAATAAAAATTTTGTTTAAAACAAAAAAAAAATATATAAAACAAGATTAAAAGTACAGGAAAATAATTCTTACGCTAAAAATGTTGTCAGCATTCTTCTGAATTTTGGCAGCGGGTGTTGATACAGATGTTGAGTTGATGTTTGCAGTTTTGTCGTATTGATGCTTAAAATTTTGTATGTCCTTAATGTTCACTTCCTTTGGCTGGTGTTCCCAATTTTTCACCAATTCTAAATTTTCTTTATTATCTTTTCCTCAGTTCACTATCGTTCCACTTTTAACTTTCTTTTCAATTCCACTGTTATTGTTGTAATACTTTTTTCATTAAATGTTTATCGTTAAAAAAATTTTTTTTCTTTGCTCCTTAGTTTTATTTTGTGTTTATTTCTTTTTATTTTCACTTTATTATCCTTTTTTTTTCAATTATATGTTCACTTTAAGTTTTTTAAAAAGCTTATTTATATTTGCAACGATTTTTTATTCACAATTTTTTTTTTGTAGCTTGTTCATTTCTTATTTAATTTATCGGGTTTTTAATATATTACTCTAGTTTTATATTTGTAGTTTACTTATTTTAATTTCTTTTTATTAAACTTTTTACTTATTTTTATTTTTTCTTTAAGTTTACGCTTAACTTTTGTCTATTCTTTTCAAGCATTCACTTTTCTTAATTTTTATTAATTAGTTTTCCGTTTTACCGGGCTTTGACATAACGCAATCCTTTTTGTCCTTTTAAGGGGTACTCAGGGGCCCGCCAAGGCTTGACCGTATTTTCACCTTTTTTGTAAACCTCCTTTACGTTCGGAAGGAGGCCCCTGCTCGGGCGCCAATTAAATTCGCGTTGAGAATTTTTATATAAAAAAAATATTTTTTGAGTTGTGCGTTCTTTAACCGCACAACACGACTTTATTGATTCAAGGTAAAAATACAAGTAATTATTTTTAAATACACTTTACTTAAGCTACCCTAGCATTCAGCCGATCACGCCACTTCTTCATGTTGGCCAGACGCATACTCAGCAATTTTGGTGGGAACAGCACAGTCAGTAATATTAATGGGAACAAAGCTACGTTGCTGTTGAGACATGTTGTAATTGGAGATGCAACGTAGGCTTTGTTAGCGTGTGAATTATATTTTTGGAGTTTGAATGTTTTCTGTGTTAACTTGTATGTATATGGTACCGTGAAATAACTCCCAAATGAAATAACTCCCAATGAAAAAATTAAATAACTCCCAATTTTTTTCCATACAAATTGGGAGTTATTTCATAATGAAATAACTCCCAACGCATTGGGAGTTATTTTATTATTTTTCATTGGGAGTTATTTCATAATGAAATAACTCCCAAATGAAATAACCCCCAATGAAATTTTGTTAGGAGTTATTTCATTTTTTCAAAGTGTTGGGAGTTATTTCATTTTTGTTGGGAGTTATTTAATTTTCTATCATTGGGAGTTATTTCATTTTTATTGGGAGTTATTTCATTTTTATTGGGAGCTATTTCATTTTTGTTGGGAGTTATTTCATTTTTATTGGGAGTTATTTCATTTTACTAAAAGTAAGTGTATATACCAGAGCATTTAAAAAAATTTAATCACGCTAGTATACAAGGTGACATTTATTTAAAAGTTTTGGGGTTTTAAAATCGTGGGTATATAGCCGGCCTTCGGCCGGGCGCAAGGAAAAAAACTCTAGTGGATTAGATCCGCCGGCTTCGCAGTAGCCTTCGGCCGGGGAATATACTTTACACTGTAGTGCATCGGAAGTATTTGCAGCTTCATAACTAAAGTGTCATAAAATTCATGTTTTATTTGGCGAAGCTTTATATGGAAAGCAGTAGAGCTTAAAGTCCATTGCCCGGCCGAAGGCTACTGCAAAGCCGGCGGATCGAATGCACTGGAGTTTTTTTTCCTTGCGCCCGGCCGAAGGCCGGCTATCTAAATAACTCCTTTTTATTAAAAAAATTATTTAACCAAAGAGGTGATTAAAGTCCACGCGTCTGTCCTAAAGCTGTAACGAAGCTGGTGGTTTGGTCCACGAGAGTTTACTTATCCTGCGTCCAGACGGAGGCCGCCAGTCATTTGGTTTGTTTGTTTAGAAAATAATTTTACGTTAGTGATATCTAATTTATGGATACAAAAGGTGACAATGAATTGAAAATTTTGGGTTTAAAAATGAGTGGCATATATAGCCGGCCTTCGGCCGGGCGCAAGGAAAAAGAACTCCATTGGATTCGATTCGCCGGCTTCGCAGTAGCCTTCGGCCGGGGAATATACTTTAAACTGTAGTACATTGGAAGTATTTGCAGCTTCATAACTAAAGTGTCATAAAATTCATGTTTTATTTGGCGAAGCTTTATATGGAAAGCAGTAGAGCTTAAATTCCATTGCCCGGCCGAAGGCTACTGCGAAGCCGGCGGATCGAATGCACTGGAGTTTTTTTTCCTTGCGCCCGGCCGAAGGCCGGCTATCTAAATAACTCCTTTTTATTAAAAAAATTATTTAACCAAAAAGGTGATTAAAGTCCACGCGTCTGTCCTAAAGCTGTAACGAAGGTGGCGGTTTGATCCACGAGAGTTTACTTATCCTGCGTCCAGACGGAGGCCGCCAGTCATTTGGTTTGTTTGTTTAGAAAATAATTTTACGTTAGTGATATCTAATTTATGGATACAAAAGGATTTCGCATTATATATATGTATTTCAATTGGGAGTTATTTCGTTTTCGTTGGGAGTTATTTCATTTTCGTTGGGAGTTATTTCATTTCCGTTGGGACTTATTTCATTTTTGTTGGGAGTTATTTCATTTGGGAGTTATTTCACTTTTTTGTGACTTTTATGAAATAACTCCCAAACATTGGGAGTTATTTCATTTTTACCGTTGGGAGTTATTTCATTTTTTTCGATTGGGAGTTATTTCATTTTCGTTGGGAGTTATTTCATTTTTTCCATTGGGAGTTATTTAATTTGGGAGTTATTTCACGGTACCTATGTATGTATGTGTGTAAGTTTGTATTTTATAGATGGCCACACCAGTGAATCGACTTTTTGAAATTTTTACAGGGAGTTACTTCAAGTCTGAAAGGAACAATAGGCTTCTTTTTTTTTAATTATTGCTGCACAGGATTGGGCGTAGTGTTGGCGTGACACTACGCCCAATCCTGTGGAAAGGTGATGTTATGAATTGCCTAACAAAATTGCCCAAAACCATACTGATCAAACGCGTAGAGCTAAATACATGAAATTTTAACACGTGTTAAGCTTTCCATGTTTGTTTAAATACATATCAATTTTTAGAAATTCGGCCCTTGAAGGGATAAAGTATATAAGAAACAAACAAAATTTAAAAAGTTTTGAGTTTTTCATAAGAAATAAACAGACAGGTACCTGGTGTTTTTTTTTTAATTTTGGACCGAAAGGGGAAAAAAGGGTTTAAATATATTTTCGTCCTTTTGGGTACTTTGTGTTACCTTTAAACCAATAAAGAAAGAAACAAAAACAAAGGGAGAAAAAAATATGATAACCTTTTTCGTACATTCTTTTCAATTTTTGACCCAAACGGGGAAAAAGGGTTAATATATATTGATTTTTTAGGCGTTTTTTTTACTTTTAAACCAAGTAAGATAGGAACATTATCCAAATTAGGTGCGACAGGCCTAATGAATGTGGGAACGGTTTTCGGTCCTTTTTTAATTATTGGACCCTAAAGCGAAAAAAGGTATAAAACTATGTTTTAGTACTTTTTGTACCTTTAAAACCAATAAAAATATAAAAATTATTTAAATTGCATTCGTCAGGTTACCAAAGTATGTTAATAAAGGGCTAAAATTATATATAGAAGTTTATAAAAGAATTGTTATTAAATAACTAAAGCTTTCTGGATAACTCCAAAACTATAAACTTTATAAATTCCCAATTTTTATATGTTAATTAAATAGTAGGGCTGACTTATATTTTGTTGCAGCTTATGTGGGGCAACCAATAACTTAAAAAATATATAAATGCTTTTATTTACATATTTTGGTAATTTTACTATGATTGGTGTAGCGAAGCACACCGGGACTTAGCTAGTTCATTTATACAGATGGAAAATAAAAAGCAAATTGGCAAAAAAATCTTCTTCATTATGATTTTGACGACAACGTGAAAGTACAAAATTACAATCTTTCACTTTGTAACAACTTATTTTTGTCAAAATATGACTCGCCTATTTTTCTTTCAACATATTTATATACCTCTGGTTCTTAATCTTCAGAATTGCTTTTATCTAGCAGTCAACTATATCTGATATATATAAAATAAAAGCCATCACTTTAAATTATTTATTTTGACGAATTACTTGATGTTTTACTTAAATCTTTGTTTACACTATGATAAGAGATGTGCCCGTTAATTTATTGAACCACGCGCCCTCACTTTTACTCGTTTGTAAAAGTAATTAACTATCAAACATATAATTTATTAAACATTTTATTAAAAAGTTTTAATTTTTTCTTTAACTGAAATGACTGTGTGCAATATTTGCAAGCACTCCACCAAACAATTTTGCTTACTACAAACAAAGGATGTTGCAAAAAAAACTTTTGTCACGTACCCATCTCCAATTTAAATAAACAAAAACGATAAATAATATGTGTTGCCAATTTAGCTATTTTCTCGTCAAATGTAGCTATGTATTTTTAATTGCTGTACTAGTTTGTTGTGATGCAAAATTTTATAAGATTTACGAAAGACATTAAATTTTTGCCATGTTTTGATCTAGTTGAGTAC
The DNA here is from genome assembly GCA_963583895.1 of Melanophora roralis. Classification (NCBI taxonomy): domain Eukaryota; kingdom Metazoa; phylum Arthropoda; class Insecta; order Diptera; family Rhinophoridae; genus Melanophora; species Melanophora roralis. Next base: position 59,620,931 of record OY757189.1, on the reverse strand, counting down.
AAGTAGTCACAACAGAACTGGAAAAAATAAATTTTTTGGCAATTTATAGCTAACATTACTTTAAAAACTTAGCTAACTTCTAGCGATTTTTTATACTAACTTATCTATATTTTTGGGAAAAAAGTTAGCAACAGTGGTGGGAGGTAAGCTACAATGAAACAATGAAAGACCAACATCAATCTGTTAATTTAAAAGCATCTTGTAGCGTCAAAAAGAGGCAAACACAATTTTATACTTATTTTTTTAATTTAACTTGTTAATTAATCTAACCTAATGGTATCAATTTGGTTTTATAAGTTATTTTATTGTAAGTTTTTTTTTCTTTTAAATTTCAGAAAGCTGTGGAAATTTGAGAAAAACACGAATATAGCCATTTTTAAAAATAATTTTTTTTAAAGTTTAATTTTTAAAATTTTTTTGCTTGTTATTATTAGAAAACATCATAGATTTTTGAAAACAGAAAAAAACCATATTTTTCTTTTTTTTTATTTTCCATCAAAATTAAAAAATTTTTAGAGCTTAAGTGAATAATAAGCATTTTTCAAACTAATAAGAAATACTTATAAAAAAAGAAATCACTAAAAAGATTTTTACAGTTAGTTGCAGATATAGTTAGTTTCTACAGAAAAAAATTTCAATCTCTTACTCCAAAAAATTATTTTTTTACAACTGTTTTCCTGAAGCATGTAAGACTCAGGTATTTGTTTAGCCATTTTTACTTAAAATTCTTTGACTTTCGCGCTCCCTAGCGCCACCAAAAAGAGTTAAATCTAGAAAATTCTTTAAAATTTATTTGAAAATTATTGTTATCTGTCGACCTACATATGTATATATTTCTATCTACAATATAAAACCTTTTTTTTATTGTATTTTGTCTATCGGGCACAGAATTGTGGGACGTGTCTACGCGAGTGTAATATTTGTAATAGATGATTTTTGTAATAAGTAACAACAAATATACAATACATAAGTGAGAATTGAGCAAAAAAACAAACTAAATAAAAAAAAACAAACGGTTAATGAGTTACAGTAATCATCGTGACAGTGGGCCTAATAGTCGAAATGCTTACATTGTGTTAAGCTCCGCAAGCGTTAGCAATGAAAACATTAGAGACCCTGATTATAATAGAAACTATTTAAGTGCAAAACCAAAAACAATTACAAACAATTTGAGTGCAAGTGCTCCTAACTTAAATAAATGTACTGAACAAGGGACAAAATTATCCCAATCTATTTTTAAAATTATAAAAAAAACCGAGGTGCCATCCTCACCGCGCTCCTTTTTATCAAGTTCTGGAGTTGTACCAACAGCTGATAAAGGCGCATTAAGCCGAATTTCTGCATGTGCTCCTAAGATCCAGGTAGGGATGGACCGCTACGTAACAGTTCTTAAAAGGGGAAGAAGCCCTAAGTCGGCAGAAGCATCTCAACCTGCGAAAATTTTGAAGGATGATGAAAGGCCAACCTTATCGCAAAATCGTTTTGCCATTTTACAAGAGGATAATGATGGCTCTGTTTCTGAAAAAATGACCTTTAAGCCACCTCCAATTTATTTGAGAGAAAAAAACTGTAATGAATCATTAAGCTCTTAGTCGGTTTAATTGGGGAAAACAACTTTTACGTTACGAACATTAAACGAAACAAAAATTCAAGTAAATGGCGAAAACGCTCACGGTTTCGGAGCTTGAAAAACTTAAAAAAAATGTCTATACCTACCAACTTAAAAACGCTAAAGGCCTCCAGGTAATTATAAAAGGTAATGACTCAAATGTTGACCCGGAAGAGGTAAAGACCAGTTTGTGAAGCAAAGGGTTTAAAGTGAATGCTGTATCTAATATTAGGAACAGGGAGAAACACCCTCAACCATTATTCCGGGTGGAGCTTGAGCCCGGTCATATTAAATTGAAAAAAAATGAATATCACCCCGTATATGATTTAAGATATATTATGCACCGTAGGGTTACAGTGGAGGTGCCACATAAGCGATCTGGGCCCGTACAGTGCTTGAACTGCCAAGAATACGGCCACACTAAAGCTTATTGTAAGTTGCCTTCTGTTTGTGTTGTGTGTGGGGACCTGCATGTTACAACCAAAAGATGATCCTAAGGTGGTGAAGTGCGGCAATTCCGGTGGAAACCATACTGCCTTTTTTTTTATTTTCCATCAAAATTAAAAAATTTTTAGAGCTTAAGTGAATAATAAGCATTTTTCAAACTAATAATAAATACTTATAAAAAAAGAAATCACTAAAAAAATTTTTACAGTTAGTTGCAGATATAGTAAGTTACTACAGAAAAAAATTTCAATCTCTTACTCCAAAAAATTATTTTTTTTACAACTGTTTTCCTGAAGCATGTAAGACTCAGGTATTTGTTTAGCCATTTTTACTTCAAATTCTTTGACTTTAGCGCTCCCTAGCGCCACCAAAAAGAGTTAAATCTAAAAAATTCTTTAAAATTTATTTGAAAATTATTGTTATCTGTCGACCTATATATTTCTATCTACAGTATAAAACCTTTTTTTTATTGTATTTTGTCTATCGGGCACAGCACTGTGGGACGTGTCTACGCGAGTGTAATATTTGTAATAGATGATTTTTGTAATAAGTAACAACAAATATACAATACATAAGTGAGAATTGAGAACAAAAACAAACTAAATAAAAAAAAAACAAACGGTTAATGAGTTACAGTAATCATCGTGACAGTGGACCTAATAGTCGAAATGCTTACATTGTGTTAAGCTCCGCAAGCGTTAGCAATGAAAACATTAGAGACCCTGATTATAATAGAAACTATTTAAGTGCAAAACCAAAAACAATTACAAACAATTTGAGTGCAAGTGCTCCTAACTTAAATAAATGTACTGAACAAGGGACAAAATTATCCCAATCTATTTTTAAAATTATAAAAAAAACCGAGGTGCCATCCTCACCGCGCTATTTTTTATCAAGTTCTGGAGTTGTACCAACAGCTGATAAAGGCGCATTAAGCCGAATTTCTGCATGTGCTCCTAAGATCCAGGTAGGGATGGACCGCTACGTAACAGTTCTTAAAAGGGGAAGAAGCCCTAAGTCGGCAGAAGCATCTCAACCTGCGAAAATTTTGAAGGATGATGAAAGGCCAACCTTATCGCAAAATTGTTTTGCCATTTTACAAGAGGATAATGATGGCCCTGTTACTGAAAAAATGACCTTTAAGCCACCTCCAATTTATTTGAGAGAAAAAAACTGTAATGAATCATTAAGCTCTTAGTCGGTTTAATTGGGGAAAACAACTTTTACGTTACGAACATTAAACGAAACAAAAATTCAAGTAAATGACGAAAACGCTCACGGTTTCGGAGCTTGAAAAATTAAAAAAAATGTCTATACCTACCAACTTAAAAACGCTAAAGGCCTCCAGGTAATTATAAAAGGCAATGACTCAAATGTTGACCCGGAAGAGGTAAAGACCAGTTTGTGAAGCAAAGGGTTTAAAGTGAATGCTGTATCTAATATTAGGAACAGGGAGAAACACCCTCAACCATTATTCCGGGTGGAGCTTGAGCCCGGTGATATTAAATTGAAAAAAAATTAATATCACCCCGTATATGATTTAAGATATACTATGCACCGTAGGGTTACAGTGGAGGTGCCACATAAGCGATCTGGGCCCGTACAGTGCTTGAACTGCCAAGAATACGGCCACACTAAAGCTTACTGTAAGTTGCCTTCTGTTTGTGTTGTGTGTGGGGACCTGCATGTTACAACCAAGTGCGACAAACCAAAAGATGATCCTAGGGTGGTGAAGTGCGGCAATTCCGGTGGAAACCATACTGCCACCTATAGAGGTTGCCCTGTTTATGACTTATTCTAAGCTAAAAGTAGCTCATTCCCCTCCCCAGTCATTAAATATACAAACTACAAATATGCCCCCATTAGACAACTACAAGTGAAGTTTCTTAGGCTAACGAAATAAAGTTTAACCAGCCCAAAGCAGGCAAGCCTGCCCAGCCAACAACACATCAAGAGGTGCCAACAAACGAACCAACTGGTTCAAATTTTAGCCACCTAGAAGGCGTAATTGACAGTATGGTTAAGCAATTTACGCATGGCACGAATCGCTGGCATGATGCAAGAAATGCAAAAAATGCAGTCTGCTCTTTTGCAGGCTATGCTTAAAAGGCCATGAACTGCCTGAGGGTTTGTTTCTGGAACGCAAACGGCATCCGCCAACACAAAAACGAACTCGAATATTTTTTAACGCACCAAAACATTGATGTTGTGTTGATTTCCGAGACTCATATGACATCTAGAAGCACTTTTAAAATAAGTGGCTATTCATATTACGATTCAAAGGATCCCAGGTATAGATCATGTGGAGGCTCGGCTATACTGATCAAATCCAGAATTAAACACAAAAGGTTAGGTTGCATCTCCGAATGCTATATCCAATCAACAAACGTCTACATTGATGAATTTTTCCCTAACCTAGTTATACCCTTTACATAGTGATAGGGTTTATATCACTTTGTCATTCCGTTTGTAATTTCTTTATTATTCATTTGCGACCCCATAAAGTATATATATTCTGGATCCTTATAGATAGGGAAGCCGATTTAGCGATGTCCGACTGTCCGTCTGTCCGTCTGTTGAAATCAAGTTTCCGGAGTCAAATAAAAAGATACAGACCAGTTAATGGTGTCAAACGATCAGAAATATTTCACTTTTTTGTGACTTTTATGAAATAACTCCCAAACATTGGGAGTTATTTCATTTTTACCGTTGGGAGTTATTTCATTTTTTTCGATTGGGAGTTATTTCATTTTCGTTGGGAGTTATTTCATTTGGGAGTTATTTCATTTTTTCCATTGGGAGTTATTTAATTTGGGAGTTATTTCACGGTACCTATGTATATATGTATGTATGTGTGTAAGTTTGTATTTTATAGATGGCCACACCAGTGAATCGACTTTTTGAAATTTTTACAGGGAGTTACTTCAAATCTGAAAGGAACAATAGGCTTCTTTTTTTTTAATTATTGCTACACAGGATTGGGCGTAGTGTTGGCGTGACACTACGCCCAATCCTGTGGAAAGGTGATGTTATGAATTGCCTAACAAAATTGCCCAAAACCATACTGATCAAACGCGTAGAGCTAAATACATGAAATTTATAACACGTGTTAAGCTTTCCATGTTTGTTTAAATACATATCAATTTTTAGAAATTCGGCCCTTGAAGGGATAAAGTATATAAGATACAAACAAAATTTAAAAAGTTTTGAGTTTTTCATAAGAAATAAACAGACAGGTACCTGGTGTTTTTTTTTAATTTTGGACCGAAAGGGGAAAAAAGGGTTTAAATATATTTTCGTCCTTTTGGGTACTTTGTGTTACCTTTAAACCAATAAAGAAAGAAACAAAAACAAAGGGAGAAAAAAATATGATAACCTTTTTCGTACATTCTTTTCAATTTTTGACCCAAACGGGGAAAAAGGGTTAATATATATTGATTTTTTAGGCGTTTTTTTACTTTTAAACCAAGTAAGATAGGAACATTATCCAAATTAGGTGCGACAGGCCTAATGAATGTGGGAACGGTTTTCGGTCCTTTTTTAATTATTGGACCCTAAAGCGAAAAAAGGTATAAAACTATGTTTTAGTACTTTTTGTACCTTTAAAACCAATAAAAATATAAAAATTATTTAAATTGCATTCGTCAGGTTACCAAAGTATGTTAATAAAGGGCTAAAATTATATATAGAAGTTTATAAAAGAATTGTTATTAAATAACTAAAGCTTTCTGGATAACTCCAAAACTATAAACTTTATAAATTCCCAATTTTTATATGTTAATTAAATAGTAGGGCTGACTTATATTTTGTTGCAGCTTATGTGGGGCAACCAGTAACTTAAAAAATATATAAATGCTTTTATTTACATATTTTGGTAATTTTACTATGATTGGTGTAGCGAAGCACACCGGGGCTTAGCTAGTTCATTTATACAGATGGAAAATAAAAAGCAAATTTGCAAAAAAATCTTCTTCATTATGATTTTGACGACAACGTGAAAGTACAAAATTACAATCTTTCACTTTGTAACAACTTATTTTTGTCAAAATATGACTCGCCTATTTTTCTTTCAACATATTTATATACCTCTGGTTCTTTATCTTCAGAATTGCTTTTATCTAGCAGTCAACTATATCTGATATATATAAAATAAAAGCCATCACTTTAAATTATTTATTTTGACGAATTACTTGATGTTTTACTTAAATCTTTGTTTACACTATGATAAGAGATGTGCCCGTTAATTTATTGAACCACGCGCCCTCACTTTTACTCGTTTGTAAAAGTAATTAACTATCAAACATATAATTTATTAAACATTTTATTAAAAAGTTTTAATTTTTTCTTTAACTGAAATGACTGTGTGCAATATTTGCAAACAATCCACCAAACAATTTTGCTTACTACAAACAAAGGATGTTGCAAAAAAAACTTCTGTCACGTACCCATCTCCAATTTAAATAAACAAAAACGATAAATAATATTTGTTGCCAATTTAGCTATTTTCTCGTCAAATGTAGCTATGTATTTTTAATTGCTGTACTAGTTTGTTGTGATGCAAAATTTTATAAGATTTACGAAAGACATTAAATTTTTGCCATGTTTTGATCTAGTTGAGTACAAGTAGTCACAACAGAACTGGAAAAAATAAATTTTTTGGCAATTTATAGCTAACATTACTTTAAAAACTTAGCTAACTTCTATCGATTTTTTATACTAACTTATCTATATTTTTGGGAAAAAAGTTAGCAACAGTGGTGGGAGGTAAGCTACAATGAAACAATGAAAGACCAACATCAATCTGTTAATTTAGAAGCATCTTGTAGCGTCAAAAAGAGGCAAACACAATTTTATACTTATTTTTTTAATTTAACTTGTTAATTAATCTAACCTAATGGTATCAATTTGGTTTTATAAGTTATTTTATTGTAAGTTTTTTTTTCTTTTAAATTTCAGAAAGCTGTGGAAATTTGAGAAAAACACGAATATAGCCATTTTTAAAAATAATTTTTTTAAAGTTCAATTTTTAAAATTTTTTTGCTTGTTATTATTAGAAAACAGCATAGATTTTTGAAAACAGAAAAAACCCATAGACCATATTTTTCTTTTTTTTTATTTTCCATCAAAATTAAAAAATTTTTAGAGCTTAAGTGAATAATAAGCATTTTTCAAACTAATAAGAAATACTTATAAAACAAGAAATCACTAAAAAAATTTTTACAGTTAGTTGCAGATATAGTTAGTTTCTACAGAAAAAAATTTCAATCTCTTACTCCAAAAAATTATTTTTTTACAACTGTTTTCCTGAAGCATGTAAGACTCAGGTATTTGTTTAGCCATTTTTACTTAAAATTCTTTGACTTTCGCGCTCCCTAGCGCCACCAAAAAGAGTTAAATCTAGAAAATTCTTTAAAATTTATTTGAAAATTATTGTTATCTGTCGACCTACATATATATTTCTATCTACAATATAAAACCTTTTTTTTATTGTATTTTGTCTATCGGGCACAGAATTGTGGGACGTGTCTACGCGAGTGTAATATTTGTAATAGATGATTTTTGTAATAAGTAACAACAAATATACAATACATAAGTGAGAATTGAGAACAAAAACAAACTAAATAAAAAAAAACAAACGGTTAATGAGTTACAGTAATCATCGTGACAGTGGGCCTAATAGTCGAAATGCTTACATTGTGTTAAGCTCCGCAAGCGTTAGCAATGAAAACATTAGAGACCCTGATTATAATAGAAACTATTTAAGTGCAAAACCAAAAACAATTACAAACAATTTGAGTGCAAGTGCTCCTAACTTAAATAAATGTACTGAACAAGGGACAAAATTATCCCAATCTATTTTTAAAATTATAAAAAAAACCGAGGTGCCATCCTCACCGCGCTCCTTTTTATCAAGTTCTGGAGTTGTACCAACAGCTGATAAAGGCGCATTAAGCCGAATTTCTGCATGTGCTCCTAAGATCCAGGTAGGGATGGACCGCTACGTAACAGTTCTTAAAAGGGGAAGAAGCCCTAAGTCGGCAGAAGCATCTCAACCTGCGAAAATTTTGAAGGATGATGAAAGGCCAACCTTATCGCAAAATCGTTTTGCCATTTTACAAGAGAATAATGATGGCTCTGTTTCTGAAAAAATGACCTTTAAGCCACCTCCAATTTATTTGAGAGAAAAAAACTGTAATGAATCATTAAGCTCTTAGTCGGTTTAATTGGGGAAAACAACTTTTACGTTACGAACATTAAACGAAACAAAAATTCAAGTAAATGGCGAAAACGCTCACGGTTTCGGAGCTTGGAAAACTTAAAAAAAATGTCTTTACCTACCAACTTAAAAACGCTAAAGGCCTCCAGGTAATTATAAAAGGTAATGACTCAAATGTTGACCCGGAAGAGGTAAAGACCAGTTTGTGAAGCAAAGGGTTTAAAGTGAATGCTGTATCTAATATCAGGAACAGGGAGAAACACCCTCAACCATTATTCCGGGTGGAGCTTGAGCCCGGTCATATTAAATTGAAAAAAAATGAATATCACCCCGTATATGATTTAAGATATATTATGCACCGTAGGGTTACAGTGGAGGTGCCACATAAGCGATCTGGGCCCGTACAGTGCTTGAACTGCCAAGAATACGGCCACACTAAAGCTTATTGTAAGTTGCCTTCTGTTTGTGTTGTGTGTGGGGACCTGCATGTTACAACCAAAAGATGATCCTAAGGTGGTGAAGTGCGGCAATTCCGGTGGAAACCATACTGCCTTTTTTTTTATTTTCCATCAAAATTAAAAAATTTTTAGAGCTTAAGTGAATAATAAGCATTTTTCAAACTAATAATAAATACTTATAAAAAAAGAAATCACTAAAATAAATTTTACAGTTAGTTGCAGATATAGTAAGTTACTACAGAAAAAAATTTCAATCTCTTACTCCAAAAAATTATTTTTTTACAACTGTTTTCCTGAAGCATGTAAGACTCAGGTATTTGTTTAGCCATTTTTACTTCAAATTCTTTGACTTTAGCGCTCCCTAGCGCCACCAAAATGAGTTAAATCTAAAAAATTCTTTAAAATTTATTTGAAAATTATTGTTATCTGTCGACCTATATATTTCTATCTACAATATAAAACCTTTTTTTTATTGTATTTTGTCTATCGGGCACAGCACTGTGGGACGTGTCTACGCGAGTGTAATATTTGTAATAGATGATTTTTGTAATAAGTAACAACAAATATACAATACATAAGTGAGAATTGAGAACAAAAACAAACTAAATAAAAAAAAACAAACGGTTAATGAGTTACAGTAATCATCGTGACAGTGGACCTAATAGTCGAAATGCTTACATTGTGTTAAGCTCCGCAAGCGTTAGCAATGAAAACATTAGAGACCCTGATTATAATAGAAACTATTTAAGTGCAAAACCAAAAACAATTACAAACAATTTGAGTGCAAGTGCTCCTAACTTAAATAAATGTACTGAACAAGGGACAAAATTATCCCAATCTATTTTTAAAATTATAAAAAAAACCGAGGTGCCATCCTCACCGCGCTCCTTTTTATCAAGTTCTGGAGTTGTACCAACAGCTGATAAAGGCGCATTAAGCCGAATTTCTGCATGTGCTCCTAAGATCCAGGTAGGGATGGACCGCTACGTAACAGTTCTTAAAAGGGGAAGAAGCCCTAAGTCGGCAGAAGCATCTCAACCTGCGAAAATTTTGAAGGATGATGAAAGGCCAACCTTATCGCAAAATCGTTTTGCCATTTTACAAGAGGATAATGATGGCCCTGTTACTGAAAAAATGACCTTTAAGCCACCTCCAATTTATTTGAGAGAAAAAAACTGTAATGAATCATTAAGCTCTTAGTCGGTTTAATTGGGGAAAACAACTTTTACGTTACGAACATTAAACGAAACAAAAATTCAAGTAAATGACGAAAACGCTCACGGTTTCGGAGCTTGAAAAATTAAAAAAAAATGTCTATACCTACCAACTTAAAAACGCTAAAGGCCTCCAGGTAATTATAAAAGGCAATGACTCAAATGTTGACCCGGAAGAGGTAAAGACCAGTTTGTGAAGCAAAGGGTTTAAAGTGAATGCTGTATCTAATATTAGGAACAGGGAGAAACACCCTCAACCATTATTCCGGGTGGAGCTTGAGCCCGGTGATATTAAATTGAAAAAAAATTAATATCACCCCGTATATGATTTAAGATATATTATGCACCGTAGGGTTACAGTGGAGGTGCCACATAAGCGATCTGGGCCCGTACAGTGCTTGAACTGCCAAGAATACGGCCACACTAAAGCTTACTGTAAGTTGCCTTCTGTTTGTGTTGTGTGTGGGGACCTGCATGTTACAACCAAGTGCGACAAACCAAAAGATGATCCTAGGGTGGTGAAGTGCGGCAATTCCGGTGGAAACCATACTGCCACCTATAGAGGTTGCCCTGTTTATGACTTATTCCAAGCTAAAAGTAGCTCATTCCCCTCCCCAGTCATTAAATATACAAACTACAAATATGCCCCCATTAGACAACTACAAGTGAAGTTTCTTAGGCTAACGAAATAAAGTTTAACCAGCCCAAAGCAGGCAAGCCTGCCCAGCCAACAACACATCAAGAGGTGCCAACAAACGAACCAACTGGTTCAAATTTTAGCCACCTAGAAGGCGTAATTGACAGTATGGTTAAGCAATTTACGCATGGCACGAATCGCTGGCATGATGCAAGAAATGCAAAAAATGCAGTCTCCTCTTTTGCAGGCTATGCTTAAAAGGCCATGAACTGCCTGAGGGTTTGTTTCTGGAACGCAAACGGCATCCGCCAACACAAAAACGAACTCGAATATTTTTTAACGCACCAAAACATTGATGTTATGTTGATTTCCGAGACTCATATGACATCTAGAAGCACTTTTAAAATAAGTGGCTATTCATATTACGATTCAAAGGATCCCAGGTATAGATCATGTGGAGGCTCGGCTATACTGATCAAATCCAGAATTAAACACAAAAGGTTAGGTTGCATCTCCGAATGCTATATCCAATCAACAAACGTCTACATTGATTAATTTTTCCCTAACCTAGTTATACCCTTCACATAGTGATAGGGTATATATCACTTTGTCATTCCGTTTGTAATTTCTTTATTATTCATTTGCGACCCCATAAAGTATATATATTCTGGATCCTTATAGATAGGGAAGCCGATTTAGCGATGTCCGTCTGTCCGTCTGTTGAAATCAAGTTTCCGGAGTCAAATAAAAAGATACAGACCGGTTAATGGTGTCAAACGATCAGAAATATCCCGCTAACAATCGCTATTTAAAATCAGCAAAATCGGTTCACTATTGACCGAGATATAAGCGAAAACCCAGAGTAACCCATTTTTTTTAAGGACAAAATCCGTGCATATATCCCCATATATCTCAGTAAGTATAGTCACTCTTGCCACAAAACTTGGCACGGATACTCCTAAAGAAGGGACCTAAATAATGGAAAAAGTTTTTTCAGATAGGACCAGGGGAAGGGGTATTTTTCCTACAATTGCACAAATTTGGTGAAATATTTTATGCGCTATATCTCGGACACTATAACAGCTATCGACATAAAATGTTCTACAAAAAGTGATTGTACGCAAAGATCTACACTTTAAAGAAAAAATTTTTTGAGTGGGGGCAAAAAATGGGGTAGCTCCCATACAAATCGACAAATGTTATAAAATATTCGATACGCTATATCTCGGAAACTGTAACAGCTATCGACATAAAATGTTCTACAAAAAGTAATTGTACGCAAAGATCTACACTTTAAAGAAAAAATTTTTTGAGTGGGGGCAAAAAATGGGGTAGCTCCCATACAAATCGACAATTGTTATAAAATATTCGATACGCTATATCTCGGAAACTGTAACAGCTATCGACATCAAATGTTCTACAAAAAGTAATTGTACGCAAAGATCTACACTTTAAAGAAAAAATTTTTTGAGTGGGGGCAAAAAAAGGGGTAGCTCCCATACAAATCGACAATTATTATAAAATATTCGATACGCTATATCTCGGAAACTATAACAGCTATCGACATAAAATGTTCTACAAAAAGTGATTGTACGCAAAGATCTACACTTTAAAGAAAAAATTTTTTGAGTGGGGGCAAAAAATGGGGTAGCTCCCATACAAATCGACAATTGTTATAAAATATTCGATGCGCTATATCTCGGAAACTATAACAGCTATCGACATAAAATGTTCTACAAAAAGTAATTGTACGCAAAGATCTACACTTTAAAGAAAAAAATTTTTGAGTGGGGGCAAAAAAAGGGGTAGCTCCCATACAAATTAACAATTTTTATAAAATATTCGATACGCTATATCTCGGAAACTAAAAAAGATATCGAAATGAAATGTTCTACGAAAAGTAATTGGACAAAAAGGCCTACGCTTTAAACAAAAATATTTTTGAGTGGGGGCAAAAAAAGGGGTAGCCCCAATGCAAATTAATAATTTTTGTTAAATTTTCGATATGCTATATCTCGGAAACTATAACAGATATCGAAATCAAATGTTCTACAAAAAGTGATTGGATATCAAGGGCTACGCTCTGAAGGAAAAAATTTTCGGATGGGGGGTGAAGAAGGGGTAGCTCCCATACAAATTAACAATTTTTATAAAATTTTCGATACGCTTCTGGAAAACTATTACAGCTATCGACTTCGAATATTCTACAAAAAGTAATAAACAAATAATTTATACATTTTGGAAAAAAAGTTGGAGAAGAGCAGCGGGACTAGAACATTTAATAAGTTTTGTTAACCTTTAAATATGGATAATGTCGAAAACTGTTAAAACTTTCGACCTCAAATCTTCTTCATCTATGTATTTCTATTATTCATACAAACGTTAAAATTTTGTTATTTTTTCTATGGGCTTTAAAACTCGCACAAGGTTTTTTATTAAATTATTTGCAGTGCAAAATTACTCGGCTGGGTATATTTAAAGACCAATGTGAAGGGTATATAAGATTCGGATATAGCGCTCTTACTTGTTATTTCGTCGGTTTATTCTCCACCCAAATTCTCGATAACGAAGGATCGGTACAACAGTTTTTACATATCTTTAGGTCTCCGCTTCAAAGCTGCTGGAGACTATAACGCTAAACACACCTACTGGGGCTCCCGCTTAATAAGTTCCAAAGGTCGTATCTTGTATGATTCCGTGTCTGAAATGGGTTTTTATGTTATTTCTACTGGACAACCATCCTATTGGCCAACATACCACAACAAAATTCCAGACGTAATAGATTTTGGCGTAGCAAAAGGTTTATCCCCAAAGCTTATTAAGGCGCAAGCCTCTTTGGATTTATCTTCTGACCAGCCACCCACAATTATCACTATTTGCAGTCCTCACCAAACAACTAGTGATTTTTTCTTATCTGAAAGAGTAAATTGGTTGAAATATAAAAAATATATCAGCACTCACTGCTCGGAAGACATATCACAAAAACTCCCCAAGAAATCGATGATTGCCTGAGTATCCTAAATGAAAACATTAAAGAAGCCGTTGAACATGCTTCATCTACATACCAGCGACTGGTTTACTCAGAATAAAATTTGTTCATGATTAAATCATGATATGAAAACCTACTCAGTTTTGTTATTTTGTTCAAACGTATGACATGACATAAACCAGTGCATGATTTAAAATCATTTCATTCGATCTGTTGTTGCTGGCTTCTTGAATTTATTCACTGTTAAAAAAAATCAACATAAATTCAATCGTATCAGCATCAGTGAGTGAAACTGAACAAAAAAATCCTAGCATTTAAGGGATGTTGAACTTAATGAGAATAACAGACAAAAAAATGGTGCCATGCTCATGGTTTAACGTTGGTTGACGTAGTTGTTTCTCTTTAACTTTGCCAGCAGTGTATAACGAAGGCTTGCCTCACCCCGTTGTCATCAACCTAATCAGTTCAGCTTAAATACTTGCATCGTGCGAATTGGGACTTAGTAAAAACTTCTCTTTTGGCTAAAAATGCTTAAATAATTGTGTTAAAATATTCAAAAATTAAATTTTTAAACTTTTTAACATTAAATTGATAAGGCATTATGCATATAAAAACACAAATTTTTTGGGTAAAATTCTAATTAGTAATGTGATTTAATTGTTTTTCAAATATCCAGCGCTTTGTTTTTAAGCAATTGCTTTGGCAAAAGTGCAAAAAAAACCATGGGGCAAATTACGGCATTCGATTCGAATCGAAATTCTACTCGATCGATCGAGTTGACAATGCTTTTAATATAGGAATTCTAATAAAAATGTTAAAATTTCGATTCGAATCAATTACCGTAATTTTCCCTCAGATACACAATTTTAACAGAAAATATACATTATTGTGCAGTGGAAAAATACAAGGGAAGTACATAAAATAATTGGTCATTATATACGATTTTTAAAACATCTAATCATCCGATTTAAATAAACGCAGTTTTTAGCTATTTAAGAGATGTTATAACAACCAGAAATTTAAAATTTTAATTAATTTTTTGTAACCTCTAGCACCCGCATCCGTAAAAAAACGCCCAGTACTGGAAACCTATGAAAGACCCTGAAACAATATACTCCTAACGGTCAAAATAGCCAGCACCGGTCTGTTTTTGTTTTTTTTTTTTTTTGTTTATTTTAAACAAAGTGAAAAAAATTTAGTTAATTATTCTGTAAGCTTGTGAATTTTTTATAAGCACTGATTGCCAATGTTGTCACAAAGGATCAGTTTTTTTGAATAAATATTTCTTTGCAAACCTTTTACAATAGCTTTCACAATAAATTTAAGGCTTGTATTAACAAACTTTCTAGAAGCTTTGGTTTGTTAAAAAAAAAACAGAAAGCGTGCACGTTTTAAGTGAAAATTTACCATAAAATACGTAGAAACTTGAAATGGGAATTAATAATAATTTAATAAAAAAAATCATTATGTACATCTGGAAATAGTTAAAAAGCAATTTATAATTTCCCCTTTCTGAACTTACAGTTTTCAATTCAAAATGAGTAAAAAATTGTAACTACTTATTTTAGCTGTTATTTGTATAAAAAAGTATCCTAAAAAATTTACTAAATATATGTGTTGTTTAAAACTTATACGACGGCAACTCGGGTTCTGGCACAGTTTTATTTACTCTGATTTATTCACTAGCAACCGTTTATTTATTGAATTCAATCATGTGAGTAAAACTCACACAATGAATAAATTAATGCGTTGTTCAAACGAAGCTGATTTTATTCAAGGCAGATTTTTATTCAACTCACTCAAATCACTTCAAATTTTTGCATCAGATTAAATCAAGAGAAAACGTGATTGTGCTATTCTCTGCTACATACCATCAGGCCAAAAACAACAAAATTTTTTCTGTCGATGTTAAAGAGATTTCATCTGAAAAACGAAGAGCTAAGCTAAAGAGTGTACAAATCGATTGAAAATCTTGCTGGAGGTACACAGAATTGCATCAGTTAAGGATTATTTGGAAGGCATAGACGCGGCTCCTCAAACAAATTATTCTCTATGACGAGCAGCCAGACGTCTATGGCAAGCAGCCAGCTACCTTTTACAGCAAAAAGAATAATTCTTTTTATTTTTAACGCCATAATACGGCTTGAACATTTCCCATCAACTTGGAAAGTTGCCTTAGTAAAGATGATTCCTAATCCTGATAAAGATCCTTCGAAGGTGGAGTCTTAAAGGCCTATAAGTTTGTTACCAACTTTGTCAAAACTGTTTAAAAAACTGCTTAAAAACAAGCTGACTCCGATCCTGAATGAAAACAACTGCATTCCAGATCACCAGCTTAGCTTTAGAAGTCAACATAGCACAATCGAACAAACCCACAGACTGGTGCAGTTTATAAGAAAAACCTTTGAGGAAAAGAAGTACTGCTCCGCGCTTTTTATTGATGTCTCTCAAGCTTTCGATAAAGTATGGCACGAAGGCCTGTTAAACAAACTAAAGCTAAACCTTCCAGCTAATATTTTCAACCTATTAGAAAAGTACATAACCGGTCGAAAATTTATGATCAAAGAGGGAAACCAAATAAGTTGTTCCCAACCAATAGGGGCTGGTGTACCTCAAGGGAGTATACAAGGTTCAATTTTGTACTTGCTTTAAACGGCAGATATGCCAAACAACAGTTTTACGCACACGTCTACATTTGCTGATGATACCGCTTTTCTCAGTATTCATAAAGACCCTAAAAAGGCTTCGTACCAATTGCAACAACACGTAACCCAAGTAGAGAAATGGGTAAAATTATGGGGAATAAAAATTAATGACCAAAAATGTACTCACGTAACTTTTACTTTACGCAAAGAAACATGCTCTCCAATCCTTATTAACAACCATATGGTGCCTCAACGATTTGAGACGAAATACCTTGGCATTCATCTGGGCCGTCGCCTTACATGGAAGTTCCACATAGATGCGATGTTGACGCAAATGAAACTTAAAGCTACACAAATTCATCAGCTAACTGGCATAAACTCTGTGCCTCGTGTTGATTGCAAACTTCTAGTATACAAATCGATTTTGAAACCAATTTGGTGCTACGGTATACAATTATGGGGCACTGCTTCCGCCTCCAACAAAGAAAAAATTCAACGCCGTGAAAAAGAAATCCTTAGAATGATAACTAATGCTCCTTGGTTTATTAAAAACAGCAACATACACAATGATCTACAAGTTCCACTAGTTAAATGCGAAATCCTGAACTATGTGGACAAGTATTTAAATAAGCTGGAAACACATCCAAATCCGCTCGCCCAAAACATCTTGCAACATAGTGGCACTCTCGTCTGAAAAGAAGGGATAGGGATACTATTGCACTTAGATGAAACTATTTAAATTAATTTACCTTATTATGAGAACTTTAATTTTGGCCTGGTACTGACTGGACTAATATGAATTACATAGTTTTAAGATTTGAATACTTATTGTTAGTTCGCATTAGCGAAGATTCAATAATAAAAATATTGAGAAAAAAAATATGGGTTGTAAAAGCAGGCCATAAAGTTAGCAAAACAGCAGTATAGTCAACTCCGATTGAGTGCGATCGAAAAAAGCTCAAATTTATACCTATCATATTATTATCACGAAAAAAGTTGAGAAACATTTGTTATTTGAAAATTTGACAAGCAACATTCTTACATAAACCCTTAATATATGCTACATTTTTATATTGTATGGACAAAATACATGTGTTTTTTGTGTTGCTTGCTAAACAAAAGTTTATTTGATAAATTTCTTGCTCTTTTTTCAATGATTTTATAAAAAGTGTTTTAGTTATATTGTTTTTAACTTTATTTCATGTTTTGTATAATGGAAATCATTAAAAATATTCGCAAAACGTGAATATCCAGAATCATGAACCCAGAAACGTGAACACTTTTTATTTAACAATAACTACTCTAAAACGCGAACATTAAAAGTTTGAAAACGTGAACAATTTTTTTCTGAAAAAATTTTTTTTTTGCTTACACAAATATATTAATTTTGGGAGTCCCCAAATTATGTTATTTTTCTAAACACACTATTTTGTTCTAAGTTTTTCTGTGTTGGTTGCAATAAGAGGATCTATACGCGATATACATAGTTTTATTTTCAAAAGGTTGATTTTTGTTTAATTTTTAAATTGGACTTTTCGGGTTAAAGCATTGCTAAGTTTTGACTAGATTTGGATGTGTTTGAACTAGAAACAATAAATTGATAAAAAAAAATTAAATTCTTTAGAAAATATTAAAACATATCCAATTGGAAACGTGAGGAAAATCGAAAACATTAACATCCTTGGTAAAAATTATTTCACGTTTTCGAGAGTTCACTGTATTATAAATTATTTAATTTTTTTTATTTTGTTTTTGTCTTGTTTGCATTTGCATACTGATTTTACCGTACTTTTGAAAAGTTTTTTTTAGATAACCGACTCAATTACGACCGATTTCAAGCTTTTGAAAAAATTTCGTGCGGAATAACATAAGCTGAAGTTATTTCACACGAATATATAAATGTTGATTAAATGTTGCCAGATACATTTCACATGTTTTTATATAAAGAGTTTGACAGCATTTCGCACAAAATGTCGAACACAATATCTAGCTTAAAAAGGAATGTTATCCTTCAAAGGAATCTATTGAAATCACATAAATTTCGGCAGAGCTTTACTTGATCATACAGCCGAAAGGTTGTTACAATCATTTAAAGGAAGTGAGTTGAAAAAACATGAAAACTGCAATATAACTCTTTTTTGTAAATGGGTATGCGATCAGTTTCTGGACAAAAACAATATAAACAATTTTTTTGTGAAGATTTTTCAGACACATATATACATGTTCACGGTGTCATTTATGCCATTGCGATTAATAAAGAACTTAGAAGACTCAGAGCCTATGCTCAGCACAATGTAACAAAGTGTATATGGAAAAATCAAACACCATCTCCTAAATAATACCGCAGACCAATAAAATTTTAATTTAAAAATGAAACTCATAAAACCACTAAGAATAAAGTAAGTCACATAAGACCTAAAATTTCAACACTTCAACCATTAGAGTTAGAGATAGATGAACAAACTACTAAATTGAATAACCAAGTAATACTTTCAATGATAGATGGAAAAATTTCCCAGGTTTTGACTGATACAAACGCTTCATTAAGCTGTATTATATACAAAGCAACATCAACTCCATTAAATAAAAAAAAAGAACCGACAAATGCAGTATAGCATTGATGCATTTAAATTTGGATTATCACCGCTACGTACAAGGATACTGAAAATCAGCTATGATTTGGCCCTTGGATGATCAGGAACAGTTAGAAATAATGACACCAACAAAGAGCAAAGAAAATTAAAAAAGAAACAGGCTCAAAATGGATTTCTCCAACACGGGTTAATTACAGATCAGCCAAAACAAGGATCAAGCAATACAAATGATGGCAATATTGCAAGAAGGTTCTGTTTAGTACTTGCGTTCAATGATCAAATTAATGCTACAAAATTTGCTGGTTATGCCAAGTAAACCGCTACTATATATACATCCAAATACCCATGGAGGAGAAGATGTCATTAAGCACCATTTATTAACAATTGGAGACTTATCAAAAAAGCTCAGGAAAAAAGAAATAAGGATTAAAGATTTTACATAGAACCAAGGCTGGCAACCGTTACCGTTTAAATACCGTTTAAATTTGGTTACCGGTTGATACCGATACCGAAATAATTTTTTTCGCAAAATACCGGTATCAAAATACCGTTTCCTTTGATACCGGTAACAAAATACCGTTTCCTCTGATACTGGTATTACGATTATATGCTTTGGTAATAAAAATCCAAAAACGCTTGGTTTACATGCACAATTGAACATCAGAAAGTTAAAAACAATTTTTGATACAATTTACTTAAGGAAATAAAAAATGAGAAAATTCTTTTTGAGAATAAAGCCTGTTTAGGTGCGCTGTTCTTGGATCCACGTAAAGGGTACCTTAGTTGAACGGGCAATTGATCATATTGTAAAAGTAAGTGTCAGAATGAATACCATATCTTAAAACTTTAACTTTGCTTCAGATGATGATGCAAACTGCAGCTCGAGTACATCATCCGACTGTGTAGAAGCAGTTCTCAAAAGTATGGAAAAAAAATTCCTATTTAACCCCAAACAATGGCAAATTACGCGAGTTGCTAAATGCTTTTTGAAATGAAAAACGTGTACAAAGGCACAAAAATTTTCTTAATTGGTGGAAAGAACAAAGTAAAACTAACCCAGAATTATATGCTATAGCAAAAGTTGTGTTAGCTGTACCAGGTACACAAGTTAGTGTAGAAGGATTATTTTTGGGGGTAAAATATATATTGAACCCTAGCCGCAATAGGGTAGATGAGGATAGTTTAAATGCAGTCATTATGATTCGATCCAACGCGGAACTGTTTTACGTATGCATCTAAAAAAGTAAATGCTTTTTAAATATCGCAAACAGTAAACTTAAATGTATTTTTCAAGGCTATAAATTATTAATTAATTAAATTTTAATTAATTTTTTTTTTAAATTGACTTTAATTTAGAACCTGAAAAAAATGTTTTTGATATATTTTTTAAGCATTTAACCTTAAAAAAGTACAAAGTATTTACCAGGGCACACTACTAGTACAGGTAGTATCAAGAAAAAATTATTTATTTATTTTTATTTATTTATTTATTTATTAATTTCAATACAAAGAAAGCCTTTATGGCCAATTATTTATGTATTGTAGTTAATCTACTATGTACAATAGAACTTAACTTAAGACATAACCGATAATATAAAAAAAAGTTGTTCAGAGTATAAGTGGCTCCCCAGCGAAGTGAATATTTAAATAAAAGAGAAATATAAAAGAAGCGCCTACAACAGGAGATTATAATAAACAAGTAAGAGCGCTATATTCGGCTGTGCCGAATCTTATATACCCTTCACATTGGTCTTTAAATATACCCAGCCGAGTAATTTTGTACTGCAAATAATATAATAAAAAACCTTGTGCGAGTTTTAAAGCCCATAGAAAAAATAACAAAATTTTAACGTTCGTATGAATAATAGTAATAGATGAAGAAGATTTGAGGTCGAAAGTTTTAAAAGTTTTCGACATTATCCATATTTAAAGGTTAATAAA
The DNA here is from genome assembly GCA_963583895.1 of Melanophora roralis. Lineage (NCBI taxonomy): Eukaryota > Metazoa > Arthropoda > Insecta > Diptera > Rhinophoridae > Melanophora > Melanophora roralis. The sequence goes on along the minus strand of OY757189.1, from coordinate 59,600,180 downwards.
ACTTATTAAATGTTCTAGTCCCGCTGCTCTTCTCCAACTTTTTTTCCAAAATGTATGAATTATTTGATTATTACTTTTTGTAGAATATTCGAAGTAGATAGTTGTTATAGTTTTCCAGAAGAATCGTATGGAAAATTTTATAAAAATTGTTAATTTGTATGGGAGCTACCCCTTCTTCACCCCCCATCCGAAAATTTTTTTCTTCAAAGCGTAGGCCTTGTGTTCCAATTACTTTTTGTAAAACATTTGATGTGGATATCTGTTATAGTTTCCGAGATATAGCGTATCGAATATTTCATAAAAATTGTTAATTTGTATGGGAGCTACCCCTTTTTTTGCCCCCACTCAAAAAATTTTTTCTTTAAAGCGTAGGCCTTATTGCCCAATTACTCTTTGTAGAACATTTCATTTCGATATCTGTTATAGTTTCCGAGATATAGCGTATCGAATATTTTATAAATTTGTCGATTTGTATGGGAGCTACCCCTTTTTTTGCCCCCACTCAAAAAATTTTTTCTTTAAAGCGTAGACATTCTCGCCCAATTACTTTCTGTAGAACATTTTATTTCGATATCTGTTATAGTTTCCGAGATATAGTGTATCGAATATTTTATAATAATTGTCGATTTGTATGGGAGCAACCCCTTTTTTTGCCACCACTCAAAAAATTTTTTCTTTAAAGCGTATACATTAACGCCCAATTACTTTTTGTAGAACATTTCATTTCGATATCTGTTATAGTTTCCGAGATATAGCGTATCGAATATTTTATAATAATTGTCGACTTGTATGGGAGCTACCCCTTTTTTTGCCCCCACTCAAAAATTTTTTTCTTTAAAGCGTAGACATTCTCGCCCAATTACTTTTTGTAGAACATTTTATTTCGATATCTGTTATAGTTTCCGAGATATAGCGTATCGAATATTTTATAAATTTGTCGATTTGTATGAGAGCTACCCCTTTTTTTGCCCCCACTCAAAAAATTTTTTCTTTAAAGCGTAGACATTCTCGCCCAATTACTTTTGTAGAACATTTTATTTCGGTATCTGTTATAGTTTCCGAGATATAGTGTATCGAATATTTTATAATAATTGTCGATTTGTATGGGAGCTACCCCTTTTTTTGCCCCCACTCAAAAAATTTTTTATTTAAAGCGTAGACATTCTCGCCCAATTACTTTTTGTAGAACATTTTATTTCGATATCTGTTATAGTTTCTGAGATATAGCGTATCGAATATTTTATAATAATTGTCGATTTGTATGGGAGCTACCCCTTTTTTTGCCACCACTCAAAAAATTTTTTCTTTAAAGCGTAGACATTCTCGCCCAATTACTTTTTGTAGAACATTTCATTTCGATATCTGTTATAGTTTCCGAGATATAGCGTATCGAATATTTCATAAAAATTGTTAATTTGTATGGGAGCTACCCCTTTTTTTGCCCCCACTCAATTAAATTTTTCTTTAAAGCGTAGGCAATCTCGCCCAATTACTTTTTGTAGAACATTTTATTTCGATATCTGTTATAGTTTCCGAGATATAGCGTATCGAATATTTTATAATAATTGTCGATTTGTATGGGAGCTACCCCTTTTTTTGCCCCCACTCAAAAAATTTTTTCTTTAAAGCGTAGACATTCTCGCCCAATTACTTTTTGTAGAACATTTCATTTCGATATCTGTTATAGTTTCCGAGATATAGCGTATCGAATATTTTATAATAATTGTCGACTTGTATGGGAGCTACCTCTTTTTTTGCCCCCACTCAAAAAATTTTTTCTTTAAAGCGTAGGCAATCTCGCCCAATTACTTTTTGTAGAACATTTTATTTCGATATCTGTTATAGTTTTCGAGATATAGCGTATCGAATATTTTATAATAATTGTCGATTTGTATGGGAGCTACCCCTTTTTTTGCCCCCACTCAAAAAAATTTTTTTTGAGCGTAGGCAATCTCGCCCAATTATTTTTTGTAGAACATTTTATTTCGATATCTGTTATAGTTTCCGAGATATAGCGTATCGAATATTTTATAATAATTGTCGATTTGTATGGGAGCTACCCCTTTTTTTGCCCCCACTCAAAAAATTTTTTCTTTAAAGCGTACACATTCTCGCCCAATTACTTTTTGTAGAACATTTCATTTCGATATCTGTTATAGTTTCCGAGATATAGCGTATCGAATATTTTATAATAATTGTCGATTTGTATGGGAGCTACCCCTTTTTTTGTCCCCACTCAAAATATTTTTTCTTTAAAGCGTAGGCAAGCTCGCCCAATTACTTTTTGTAGAACATTTTATTTCGATATCTGTTATAGTTTCCGAGATATAGCGTATCGAATATTTTAAATTAATTGTCGATTTGTATGGGAACAACCCCTTTTTTTGCCCCCACTCAAAAGTTTTTTTCTTTAAAGCGTAGACATTATCGCCTAATTACTTTTTGTAGAACATTTCATTTCGATATCTGTTATAGTTTCCGAGACATAGCGTATCGAATATTTTATAATAATTGTCGATTTGTATGGGAGCTACCCCTTTTTTTGCCCCCACTCAAAAAATTTTTTCTTTAAAGCGTAGGCATTCTCGCCCAATTACTTTTTGTAGAACATTTTATTTCGTTATCTTTTATAGTTTCCGAGATATAGCTTATCGAATATTTTATAATAATTGTCGATTTGTATGGGAGCTACCCCTTTTTTTGGCCCCACTCAAAAAATTTTTTCTTTAAAGCGTAGGCATTCTCGCCCAATTACTTTTTAATGAACATTTCATTTCGATATCTTTTATAGTTTCCGAGATATAGCTTATCGAATATTTTAAATTAATTGTCGATTTGTATGGGAGCTACCCTTTTCTTTGCCCCCACTCAAAAAATTTTTTCTTTAAAGCGTAGGCATTCTCGCCCAATTACTTTTTGTAGAACATTTCATTTCGATATCTTTTATAGTTTCCGAGATATAGCGTATCGAATATTTTATAATAATTGTCGATTTGTATGGGAGCTACCCCTTTTTTTGCCCCAACTCAAAAAATTTTTTTCTTTAAAGTGTAGGTCTTTGCGTACAATTATTTTTTGTAGAACATTTTAAGTCGATAGCTGTTACAGTTTACGAGATATAGCGCATAAAATATTTCCCCAAATTTCTGCAATTGTAGGAAAACTACCCCTTCCCCAGAAATTTAAAATTTTAATTAATTTTTTGTAACCTCTAGCACCCGCATCCGTAAAAAAACGCCCAGTACTGGAAACCTATGAAAGACCCTGAAACAATATACTCCTAACGGTCAAAATAGCCAGCACCGGTCTGTTTTTGTTTTTTTTTTTTTTGTTTATTTTAAACAAAGTGAAAAAAATTTAGTTAATTATTCTGTAAGCTTGTGAATTTTTTATAAGCACTGATTGCCAATGTTGTCACAAAGGATCAGTTTTTTTGAATAAATATTTCTTTGCAAACCTTTTACAATAGCTTTCACAATAAATTTAAGGCTTGTATTAACAAACTTTCTAGAAGCTTTGGTTTGTTAAAAAAAAAACAGAAAGCGTGCACGTTTTAAGTGAAAATTTACCATAAAATACGTAGAAACTTGAAAAGAGAATTAATAATAATTTAATAAAAAAAATCATTATGTACATCTGGAAATAGTTAAAAAGCAATTTATAATTTCCCCTTTCTGAACTTACAGTTTTCAATTCAAAATGAGTAAAAAATTGTAACTACTTATTTTAGCTGTTATTTGTATAAAAAAGTATCCTAAAAAATTTACTAAATATATGTGTTGTTTAAAACTTATACGACGGCAACTCGGGTTCTGGCACAGTTTTATTTACTCTGATTTATTCACTAGCAACCGTTTATTTATTGAATTCAATCATGTGAGTAAAACTCACACAATGAATAAATTAATGCGTTGTTCAAACGAAGCTGATTTTATTCAAGGCAGATTTTTATTCAACTCACTCAAATCACTTCAAATTTTTGCATCAGATTAAATCAAGAGAAAACGTGATTGTGCTATTCTCTGCTACATACCATCAGGCCAAAAACAACAAAATTTTTTCTGTCGATGTTAAAGAGATTTCATCTGAAAAACGAAGAGCTAAGCTAAAGAGTGTACAAATCGATTGAAAATCTTGCTGGAGGTACACAGAATTGCATCAGTTAAGGATTATTTGGAAGGCATAGACGCGGCTCCTCAAACAAATTATTCTCTATGACGAGCAGCCAGACGTCTATGGCGAGCAGCCAGCTACCTTTTACAGCAAAAAGAATAATTCTTTTTATTTTTAACGCCATAATACGGCTTGAACATTTCCCATCAACTTGGAAAGTTGCCTTAGTAAAGATGATTCCTAATCCTGATAAAGATCCTTCGAAGGTGGAGTCTTAAAGGCCTATAAGTTTGTTACCAACTTTGTCAAAACTGTTTAAAAAACTGCTTAAAAACAAGCTGACTCCGATCCTGAATGAAAACAACTGCATTCCAGATCACCAGCTTAGCTTTAGAAGTCAACATAGCACAATCGAACAAACCCACAGACTGGTGCAGTTTATAAGAAAAACCTTTGAGGAAAAGAAGTACTGCTCCGCGCTTTTTATTGATGTCTCTCAAGCTTTCGATAAAGTATGGCACGAAGGCCTGTTAAACAAACTAAAGCTAAACCTTCCAGCTAATATTTTCAACCTATTAGAAAAGTACATAACCGGTCGAAAATTTATGATCAAAGAGGGAAACCAAATAAGTTGTTCCCAACCAATAGGGGCTGGTGTACCTCAAGGGAGTATACAAGGTTCAATTTTGTACTTGCTTTAAACGGCAGATATGCCAAACAACAGTTTTACGCACACGTCTACATTTGCTGATGATACCGCTTTTCTCAGTATTCATAAAGACCCTAAAAAGGCTTCGTACCAATTGCAACAACACGTAACCCAAGTAGAGAAATGGGTAAAATTATGGGGAATAAAAATTAATGAGCAAAAATGTACTCACGTAACTTTTACTTTACGCAAAGAAACATGCTCTCCAATCCTTATTAACAACCATATGGTGCCTCAACGATTTGAGACGAAATACCTTGGCATTCATCTGGGCCGTCGCCTTACATGGAAGTTCCACATAGATGCGATGTTGACGCAAATGAAACTTAAAGCTACACAAATTCATCAGCTAACTGGCATAAACTCTGTGCCTCGTGTTGATTGCAAACTTCTAGTATACAAATCGATTTTGAAACCAATTTGGTGCTACGGTATACAATTATGGGGCACTGCTTCCGCCTCCAACAAAGAAAAAATTCAACGCCGTGAAAAAGAAATCCTTAGAATGATAACTAATGCTCCTTGGTTTATTAAAAACAGCAACATACACAATGATCTACAAGTTCCACTAGTTAAATGCGAAATCCTGAACTATGTGGACAAGTATTTAAATAAGCTGGAAACACATCCAAATCCGCTCGCCCAAAACATCTTGCAACATAGTGGCACTCTCGTCTGAAAAGAAGGGATAGGGATACTATTGCACTTAGATGAAACTATTTAAATTAATTTACCTTATTATGAGAACTTTAATTTTGGCCTGGTACTGACTGGACTAATATGAATTACATAGTTTTAAGATTTGAATACTTATTGTTAGTTCGCATTAGCGAAGATTCAATAATAAAAATATTGAGAAAAAAAATATGGGTTGTAAAAGCAGGCCATAAAGTTAGCAAAACAGCAGTATAGTCAACTCCGATTGAGTGCGATCGAAAAAAGCTCAAATTTATACCTATCATATTATTATCACGAAAAAAGTTGAGAAACATTTGTTATTTGAAAATTTGACAAGCAACATTCTTACATAAACCCTTAATATATGCTACATTTTTATATTGTATGGACAAAATACATGTGTTTTTTGTGTTGCTTGCTAAACAAAAGTTTATTTGATAAATTTCTTGCTCTTTTTTCAATGATTTTATAAAAAGTGTTTTAGTTATATTGTTTTTAACTTTATTTCATGTTTTGTATAATGGAAATCATTAAAAATATTCGCAAAACGTGAATATCCAGAATCATGAACCCAGAAACGTGAACACTTTTTATTTAACAATAACTACTCTAAAACGCGAACATTAAAAGTTTGAAAACGTGAACAATTTTTTTCTGAAAAAATTTTTTTTTTGCTTACACAAATATATTAATTTTGGGAGTCCCCAAATTATGTTATTTTTCTAAACACACTATTTTGTTCTAAGTTTTTCTGTGTTGGTTGCAATAAGAGGATCTATACGCGATATACATAGTTTTATTTTCAAAATGTTGATTTTTGTTTAATTTTTAAATTGGACTTTTCGGGTTAAAGCATTGCTAAGTTTTGACTAGATTTGGATGTGTTTGAACTAGAAACAATAAATTGATAAAAAAAAATTAAATTCTTTAGAAAATATTAAAACATATCCAATTGGAAACGTGAGGAAAATCGAAAACATTAACATCCTTGGTAAAAATTATTTCACGTTTTCGAGAGTTCACTGTATTATAAATTATTTAATTTTTTTTATTTTGTTTTTGTCTTGTTTGCATTTGCATACTGATTTTACCGTACTTTTGAAAAGTTTTTTTTAGATAACCGACTCAATTACGACCGATTTCAAGCTTTTGAAAAAATTTCGTGCGGAATAACATAAGCTGAAGTTATTTCACACGAATATATAAATGTTGATTAAATGTTGCCAGATACATTTCACATGTTTTTATATAAAGAGTTTGACAGCATTTCGCACAAAATGTCGAACACAATATCTAGCTTAAAAAGGAATGTTATCCTTCAAAGGAATCTATTGAAATCACATAAATTTCGGCAGAGCTTTACTTGATCATACAGCCGAAAGGTTGTTACAATCATTTAAAGGAAGTGAGTTGAAAAAACATGAAAACTGCAATATAACTCTTTTTTGTAAATGGGTATGCGATCAGTTTCTGGACAAAAACAATATAAACAATTTTTTTGTGAAGATTTTTCAGACACATATATACATGTTCACGGTGTCATTTATGCCATTGCGATTAATAAAGAACTTAGAAGACTCAGAGCCTATGCTCAGCACAATGTAACAAAGTGTATATGGAAAAATCAAACACCATCTCCTAAATAATACCGCAGACCAATAAAATTTTAATTTAAAAATGAAACTCATAAAACCACTAAGAATAAAGTAAGTCACATAAGACCTAAAATTTCAACACTTCAACCATTAGAGTTAGAGATAGATGAACAAACTACTAAATTGAATAACCAAGTAATACTTTCAATGATAGATGGAAAAATTTCCCAGGTTTTGACTGATACAAACGCTTCATTAAGCTGTATTATATACAAAGCAACATCAACTCCATTAAATAAAAAAAAAGAACCGACAAATGCAGTATAGCATTGATGCATTTAAATTTGGATTATCACCGCTACGTACAAGGATACTGAAAATCAGCTATGATTTGGCCCTTGGATGATCAGGAACAGTTAGAAATAATGACACCAACAAAGAGCAAAGAAAATTAAAAAAGAAACAGGCTCAAAATGGATTTCTCCAACACGGGTTAATTACAGATCAGCCAAAACAAGGATCAAGCAATACAAATGATGGCAATATTGCAAGAAGGTTCTGTTTAGTACTTGCGTTCAATGATCAAATTAATGCTACAAAATTTGCTGGTTATGCCAAGTAAACCGCTACTATATATACATCCAAATACCCATGGAGGAGAAGATGTCATTAAGCACCATTTATTAACAATTGGAGACTTATCAAAAAAGCTCAGGAAAAAAGAAATAAGGATTAAAGATTTTACATAGAACCAAGGCTGGCAACCGTTACCGTTTAAATACCGTTTAAATTTGGTTACCGGTTGATACCGATACCGAAATAATTTTTTTCGCAAAATACCGGTATCAAAATACCGTTTCCTTTGATACCGGTAACAAAATACCGTTTCCTCTGATACTGGTATTACGATTATATGCTTTGGTAATAAAAATCCAAAAACGCTTGGTTTACATGCACAATTGAACATCAGAAAGTTAAAAACAATTTTTGATACAATTTACTTAAGGAAATAAAAAATGAGAAAATTCTTTTTGAGAATAAAGCCTGTTTAGGTGCGCTGTTCTTGGATCCACGTAAAGGGTACCTTAGTTGAACGGGCAATTGATCATATTGTAAAAGTAAGTGTCAGAATGAATACCATATCTTAAAACTTTAACTTTGCTTCAGATGATGATGCAAACTGCAGCTCGAGTACATCATCCGACTGTGTAGAAGCAGTTCTCAAAAGTATGGAAAAAAAATTCCTATTTAACCCCAAACAATGGCAAATTACGCGAGTTGCTAAATGCTTTTTGAAATGAAAAACGTGTACAAAGGCACAAAAATTTTCTTAATTGGTGGAAAGAACAAAGTAAAACTAACCCAGAATTATATGCTATAGCAAAAGTTGTGTTAGCTGTACCAGGTACACAAGTTAGTGTAGAAGGATTATTTTTGGGGGTAAAATATATATTGAACCCTAGCCGCAATAGGGTAGATGAGGATAGTTTAAATGCAGTCATTATGATTCGATCCAACGCGGAACTGTTTTACGTATGCATCTAAAAAAGTAAATGCTTTTTAAATATCGCAAACAGTAAACTTAAATGTATTTTTCAAGGCTATAAATTATTAATTAATTAAATTTTAATTAATTTTTTTTTTAAATTGACTTTAATTTAGAACCTGAAAAAAATGTTTTTGATATATTTTTTAAGCATTTAACCTTAAAAAAGTACAAAGTATTTACCAGGGCACACTACTAGTACAGGTAGTATCAAGAAAAAATTATTTATTTATTTTTATTTATTTATTTATTTATTAATTTCAATACAAAGAAAGCCTTTATGGCCAATTATTTATGTATTGTAGTTAATCTACTATGTACAATAGAACTTAACTTAAGACATAACCGATAATATAAAAAAAAGTTGTTCAGAGTATAAGTGGCTCCCCAGCGAAGTGAATATTTAAATAAAAGAGAAATATAAAAGAAGCGCCTACAACAGGAGATTATAATAAACAAGTAAGAGCGCTATATTCGGCTGTGCCGAATCTTATATACCCTTCACATTGGTCTTTAAATATACCCAGCCGAGTAATTTTGTACTGCAAATAATATAATAAAAAACCTTGTGCGAGTTTTAAAGCCCATAGAAAAAATAACAAAATTTTAACGTTCGTATGAATAATAGTAATAGATGAAGAAGATTTGAGGTCGAAAGTTTTAAAAGTTTTCGACATTATCCATATTTAAAGGTTAATAAAACTTATTAAATGTTCTAGTCCCGCTGCTCTTCTCCAACTTTTTTTCCAAAATGTATGAATTATTTGATTATTACTTTTTGTAGAATATTCGAAGTAGATAGTTGTTATAGTTTTCCAGAAGAATCGTATGGAAAATTTTATAAAAATTGTTAATTTGTATGGGAGCTACCCCTTCTTCACCCCCCATCCGAAAATTTTTTTCTTCAAAGCGTAGGCCTTGTGTTCCAATTACTTTTTGTAAAACATTTGATGTGGATATCTGTTATAGTTTCCGAGATATAGCGTATCGAATATTTCATAAAAATTGTTAATTTGTATGGGAGCTACCCCTTTTTTTGCCCCCACTCAAAAAATTTTTTCTTTAAAGCGTAGGCCTTATTGCCCAATTACTCTTTGTAGAACATTTCATTTCGATATCTGTTATAGTTTCCGAGATATAGCGTATCGAATATTTTATAAATTTGTCGATTTGTATGGGAGCTACCCCTTTTTTTGCCCCCACTCAAAAAATTTTTTCTTTAAAGCGTAGACATTCTCGCCCAATTACTTTCTGTAGAACATTTTATTTCGATATCTGTTATAGTTTCCGAGATATAGTGTATCGAATATTTTATAATAATTGTCGATTTGTATGGGAGCAACCCCTTTTTTTGCCACCACTCAAAAAATTTTTTCTTTAAAGCGTATACATTAACGCCCAATTACTTTTTGTAGAACATTTCATTTCGATATCTGTTATAGTTTCCGAGATATAGCGTATCGAATATTTTATAATAATTGTCGACTTGTATGGGAGCTACCCCTTTTTTTGCCCCCACTCAAAAATTTTTTTCTTTAAAGCGTAGACATTCTCGCCCAATTACTTTTTGTAGAACATTTTATTTCGATATCTGTTATAGTTTCCGAGATATAGCGTATCGAATATTTTATAAATTTGTCGATTTGTATGAGAGCTACCCCTTTTTTTGCCCCCACTCAAAAAATTTTTTCTTTAAAGCGTAGACATTCTCGCCCAATTACTTTTGTAGAACATTTTATTTCGGTATCTGTTATAGTTTCCGAGATATAGTGTATCGAATATTTTATAATAATTGTCGATTTGTATGGGAGCTACCCCTTTTTTTGCCCCCACTCAAAAAATTTTTTATTTAAAGCGTAGACATTCTCGCCCAATTACTTTTTGTAGAACATTTTATTTCGATATCTGTTATAGTTTCTGAGATATAGCGTATCGAATATTTTATAATAATTGTCGATTTGTATGGGAGCTACCCCTTTTTTTGCCACCACTCAAAAAATTTTTTCTTTAAAGCGTAGACATTCTCGCCCAATTACTTTTTGTAGAACATTTCATTTCGATATCTGTTATAGTTTCCGAGATATAGCGTATCGAATATTTCATAAAAATTGTTAATTTGTATGGGAGCTACCCCTTTTTTTGCCCCCACTCAATTAAATTTTTCTTTAAAGCGTAGGCAATCTCGCCCAATTACTTTTTGTAGAACATTTTATTTCGATATCTGTTATAGTTTCCGAGATATAGCGTATCGAATATTTTATAATAATTGTCGATTTGTATGGGAGCTACCCCTTTTTTTGCCCCCACTCAAAAAATTTTTTCTTTAAAGCGTAGACATTCTCGCCCAATTACTTTTTGTAGAACATTTCATTTCGATATCTGTTATAGTTTCCGAGATATAGCGTATCGAATATTTTATAATAATTGTCGACTTGTATGGGAGCTACCTCTTTTTTTGCCCCCACTCAAAAAATTTTTTCTTTAAAGCGTAGGCAATCTCGCCCAATTACTTTTTGTAGAACATTTTATTTCGATATCTGTTATAGTTTTCGAGATATAGCGTATCGAATATTTTATAATAATTGTCGATTTGTATGGGAGCTACCCCTTTTTTTGCCCCCACTCAAAAAAATTTTTTTTGAGCGTAGGCAATCTCGCCCAATTATTTTTTGTAGAACATTTTATTTCGATATCTGTTATAGTTTCCGAGATATAGCGTATCGAATATTTTATAATAATTGTCGATTTGTATGGGAGCTACCCCTTTTTTTGCCCCCACTCAAAAAATTTTTTCTTTAAAGCGTACACATTCTCGCCCAATTACTTTTTGTAGAACATTTCATTTCGATATCTGTTATAGTTTCCGAGATATAGCGTATCGAATATTTTATAATAATTGTCGATTTGTATGGGAGCTACCCCTTTTTTTGTCCCCACTCAAAATATTTTTTCTTTAAAGCGTAGGCAAGCTCGCCCAATTACTTTTTGTAGAACATTTTATTTCGATATCTGTTATAGTTTCCGAGATATAGCGTATCGAATATTTTAAATTAATTGTCGATTTGTATGGGAACAACCCCTTTTTTTGCCCCCACTCAAAAGTTTTTTTCTTTAAAGCGTAGACATTATCGCCTAATTACTTTTTGTAGAACATTTCATTTCGATATCTGTTATAGTTTCCGAGACATAGCGTATCGAATATTTTATAATAATTGTCGATTTGTATGGGAGCTACCCCTTTTTTTGCCCCCACTCAAAAAATTTTTTCTTTAAAGCGTAGGCATTCTCGCCCAATTACTTTTTGTAGAACATTTTATTTCGTTATCTTTTATAGTTTCCGAGATATAGCTTATCGAATATTTTATAATAATTGTCGATTTGTATGGGAGCTACCCCTTTTTTTGGCCCCACTCAAAAAATTTTTTCTTTAAAGCGTAGGCATTCTCGCCCAATTACTTTTTAATGAACATTTCATTTCGATATCTTTTATAGTTTCCGAGATATAGCTTATCGAATATTTTAAATTAATTGTCGATTTGTATGGGAGCTACCCTTTTCTTTGCCCCCACTCAAAAAATTTTTTCTTTAAAGCGTAGGCATTCTCGCCCAATTACTTTTTGTAGAACATTTCATTTCGATATCTTTTATAGTTTCCGAGATATAGCGTATCGAATATTTTATAATAATTGTCGATTTGTATGGGAGCTACCCCTTTTTTTGCCCCAACTCAAAAAATTTTTTTCTTTAAAGTGTAGGTCTTTGCGTACAATTATTTTTTGTAGAACATTTTAAGTCGATAGCTGTTACAGTTTACGAGATATAGCGCATAAAATATTTCCCCAAATTTCTGCAATTGTAGGAAAACTACCCCTTCCCCAGAAATTTAAAATTTTAATTAATTTTTTGTAACCTCTAGCACCCGCATCCGTAAAAAAACGCCCAGTACTGGAAACCTATGAAAGACCCTGAAACAATATACTCCTAACGGTCAAAATAGCCAGCACCGGTCTGTTTTTGTTTTTTTTTTTTTTGTTTATTTTAAACAAAGTGAAAAAAATTTAGTTAATTATTCTGTAAGCTTGTGAATTTTTTATAAGCACTGATTGCCAATGTTGTCACAAAGGATCAGTTTTTTTGAATAAATATTTCTTTGCAAACCTTTTACAATAGCTTTCACAATAAATTTAAGGCTTGTATTAACAAACTTTCTAGAAGCTTTGGTTTGTTAAAAAAAAAACAGAAAGCGTGCACGTTTTAAGTGAAAATTTACCATAAAATACGTAGAAACTTGAAAAGAGAATTAATAATAATTTAATAAAAAAAATCATTATGTACATCTGGAAATAGTTAAAAAGCAATTTATAATTTCCCCTTTCTGAACTTACAGTTTTCAATTCAAAATGAGTAAAAAATTGTAACTACTTATTTTAGCTGTTATTTGTATAAAAAAGTATCCTAAAAAATTTACTAAATATATGTGTTGTTTAAAACTTATACGACGGCAACTCGGGTTCTGGCACAGTTTTATTTACTCTGATTTATTCACTAGCAACCGTTTATTTATTGAATTCAATCATGTGAGTAAAACTCACACAATGAATAAATTAATGCGTTGTTCAAACGAAGCTGATTTTATTCAAGGCAGATTTTTATTCAACTCACTCAAATCACTTCAAATTTTTGCATCAGATTAAATCAAGAGAAAACGTGATTGTGCTATTCTCTGCTACATACCATCAGGCCAAAAACAACAAAATTTTTTCTGTCGATGTTAAAGAGATTTCATCTGAAAAACGAAGAGCTAAGCTAAAGAGTGTACAAATCGATTGAAAATCTTGCTGGAGGTACACAGAATTGCATCAGTTAAGGATTATTTGGAAGGCATAGACGCGGCTCCTCAAACAAATTATTCTCTATGACGAGCAGCCAGACGTCTATGGCGAGCAGCCAGCTACCTTTTACAGCAAAAAGAATAATTCTTTTTATTTTTAACGCCATAATACGGCTTGAACATTTCCCATCAACTTGGAAAGTTGCCTTAGTAAAGATGATTCCTAATCCTGATAAAGATCCTTCGAAGGTGGAGTCTTAAAGGCCTATAAGTTTGTTACCAACTTTGTCAAAACTGTTTAAAAAACTGCTTAAAAACAAGCTGACTCCGATCCTGAATGAAAACAACTGCATTCCAGATCACCAGCTTAGCTTTAGAAGTCAACATAGCACAATCGAACAAACCCACAGACTGGTGCAGTTTATAAGAAAAACCTTTGAGGAAAAGAAGTACTGCTCCGCGCTTTTTATTGATGTCTCTCAAGCTTTCGATAAAGTATGGCACGAAGGCCTGTTAAACAAACTAAAGCTAAACCTTCCAGCTAATATTTTCAACCTATTAGAAAAGTACATAACCGGTCGAAAATTTATGATCAAAGAGGGAAACCAAATAAGTTGTTCCCAACCAATAGGGGCTGGTGTACCTCAAGGGAGTATACAAGGTTCAATTTTGTACTTGCTTTAAACGGCAGATATGCCAAACAACAGTTTTACGCACACGTCTACATTTGCTGATGATACCGCTTTTCTCAGTATTCATAAAGACCCTAAAAAGGCTTCGTACCAATTGCAACAACACGTAACCCAAGTAGAGAAATGGGTAAAATTATGGGGAATAAAAATTAATGAGCAAAAATGTACTCACGTAACTTTTACTTTACGCAAAGAAACATGCTCTCCAATCCTTATTAACAACCATATGGTGCCTCAACGATTTGAGACGAAATACCTTGGCATTCATCTGGGCCGTCGCCTTACATGGAAGTTCCACATAGATGCGATGTTGACGCAAATGAAACTTAAAGCTACACAAATTCATCAGCTAACTGGCATAAACTCTGTGCCTCGTGTTGATTGCAAACTTCTAGTATACAAATCGATTTTGAAACCAATTTGGTGCTACGGTATACAATTATGGGGCACTGCTTCCGCCTCCAACAAAGAAAAAATTCAACGCCGTGAAAAAGAAATCCTTAGAATGATAACTAATGCTCCTTGGTTTATTAAAAACAGCAACATACACAATGATCTACAAGTTCCACTAGTTAAATGCGAAATCCTGAACTATGTGGACAAGTATTTAAATAAGCTGGAAACACATCCAAATCCGCTCGCCCAAAACATCTTGCAACATAGTGGCACTCTCGTCTGAAAAGAAGGGATAGGGATACTATTGCACTTAGATGAAACTATTTAAATTAATTTACCTTATTATGAGAACTTTAATTTTGGCCTGGTACTGACTGGACTAATATGAATTACATAGTTTTAAGATTTGAATACTTATTGTTAGTTCGCATTAGCGAAGATTCAATAATAAAAATATTGAGAAAAAAAATATGGGTTGTAAAAGCAGGCCATAAAGTTAGCAAAACAGCAGTATAGTCAACTCCGATTGAGTGCGATCGAAAAAAGCTCAAATTTATACCTATCATATTATTATCACGAAAAAAGTTGAGAAACATTTGTTATTTGAAAATTTGACAAGCAACATTCTTACATAAACCCTTAATATATGCTACATTTTTATATTGTATGGACAAAATACATGTGTTTTTTGTGTTGCTTGCTAAACAAAAGTTTATTTGATAAATTTCTTGCTCTTTTTTCAATGATTTTATAAAAAATGTTTTAGTTATATTGTTTTTAACTTTATTTCATGTTTTGTATAATGGAAATCATTAAAAATATTCGCAAAACGTGAATATCCAGAATCATGAACCCAGAAACGTGAACACTTTTTATTTAACAATAACTACTCTAAAACGCGAACATTAAAAGTTTGAAAACGTGAACAATTTTTTTCTGAAAAAATTTTTTTTTTGCTTACACAAATATATTAATTTTGGGAGTCCCCAAATTATGTTATTTTTCTAAACACACTATTTTGTTCTAAGTTTTTCTGTGTTGGTTGCAATAAGAGGATCTATACGCGATATACATAGTTTTATTTTCAAAATGTTGATTTTTGTTTAATTTTTAAATTGGACTTTTCGGGTTAAAGCATTGCTAAGTTTTGACTAGATTTGGATGTGTTTGAACTAGAAACAATAAATTGATAAAAAAAAATTAAATTCTTTAGAAAATATTAAAACATATCCAATTGGAAACGTGAGGAAAATCGAAAACATTAACATCCTTGGTAAAAATTATTTCACGTTTTCGAGAGTTCACTGTATTATAAATTATTTAATTTTTTTTATTTTGTTTTTGTCTTGTTTGCATTTGCATACTGATTTTACCGTACTTTTGAAAAGTTTTTTTTAGATAACCGACTCAATTACGACCGATTTCAAGCTTTTGAAAAAATTTCGTGCGGAATAACATAAGCTGAAGTTATTTCACACGAATATATAAATGTTGATTAAATGTTGCCAGATACATTTCACATGTTTTTATATAAAGAGTTTGACAGCATTTCGCACAAAATGTCGAACACAATATCTAGCTTAAAAAGGAATGTTATCCTTCAAAGGAATCTATTGAAATCACATAAATTTCGGCAGAGCTTTACTTGATCATACAGCCGAAAGGTTGTTACAATCATTTAAAGGAAGTGAGTTGAAAAAACATGAAAACTGCAATATAACTCTTTTTTGTAAATGGGTATGCGATCAGTTTCTGGACAAAAACAATATAAACAATTTTTTTGTGAAGATTTTTCAGACACATATATACATGTTCACGGTGTCATTTATGCCATTGCGATTAATAAAGAACTTAGAAGACTCAGAGCCTATGCTCAGCACAATGTAACAAAGTGTATATGGAAAAATCAAACACCATCTCCTAAATAATACCGCAGACCAATAAAATTTTAATTTAAAAATGAAACTCATAAAACCACTAAGAATAAAGTAAGTCACATAAGACCTAAAATTTCAACACTTCAACCATTAGAGTTAGAGATAGATGAACAAACTACTAAATTGAATAACCAAGTAATACTTTCAATGATAGATGGAAAAATTTCCCAGGTTTTGACTGATACAAACGCTTCATTAAGCTGTATTATATACAAAGCAACATCAACTCCATTAAATAAAGAACCGACAAATGCAGTATAGCATTGATGCATTTAAATTTGGATTATCACCGCTACGTACAAGGATACTGAAAATCAGCTATGATTTGGCCCTTGGATGATCAGGAACAGTTAGAAATAATGACACCAACAAAGAGCAAAGAAAATTAAAAAAGAAACAGGCTCAAAATGGATTTCTCCAACACGGGTTAATTACAGATCAGCCAAAACAAGGATCAAGCAATACAAATGATGGCAATATTGCAAGAAGGTTCTGTTTAGTACTTGCGTTCAATGATCAAATTAATGCTACAAAATTTGCTGGTTATGCCAAGTAAACCGCTACTATATATACATCCAAATACCCATGGAGGAGAAGATGTCATTAAGCACCATTTATTAACAATTGGAGACTTATCAAAAAAGCTCAGGAAAAAAGAAATAAGGATTAAAGATTTTACATAGAACCAAGGCTGGCAACCGTTACCGTTTAAATACCGTTTAAATTTGGTTACCGGTTGATACCGATACCGAAATAATTTTTTTCGCAAAATACCGGTATCAAAATACCGTTTCCTTTGATACCGGTAACAAAATACCGTTTCCTCTGATACTGGTATTACGATTATATGCTTTGGTAATAAAAATCCAAAAACGCTTGGTTTACATGCACAATTGAACATCAGAAAGTTAAAAACAATTTTTGATACAATTTACTTAAGGAAATAAAAAATGAGAAAATTCTTTTTGAGAATAAAGCCTGTTTAGGTGCGCTGTTCTTGGATCCACGTAAAGGGTACCTTAGTTGAACGGGCAATTGATCATATTGTAAAAGTAAGTGTCAGAATGAATACCATATCTTAAAACTTTAACTTTGCTTCAGATGATGATGCAAACTGCAGCTCGAGTACATCATCCGACTGTGTAGAAGCAGTTCTCAAAAGTATGGAAAAAAAATTCCTATTTAACCCCAAACAATGGCAAATTACGCGAGTTGCTAAATGCTTTTTGAAATGAAAAACGTGTACAAAGGCACAAAAATTTTCTTAATTGGTGGAAAGAACAAAGTAAAACTAACCCAGAATTATATGCTATAGCAAAAGTTGTGTTAGCTGTACCAGGTACACAAGTTAGTGTAGAAGGATTATTTTTGGGGGTAAAATATATATTGAACCCTAGCCGCAATAGGGTAGATGAGGATAGTTTAAATGCAGTCATTATGATTCGATCCAACGCGGAACTGTTTTACGTATGCATCTAAAAAAGTAAATGCTTTTTAAATATCGCAAACAGTAAACTTAAATGTATTTTTCAAGGCTATAAATTATTAATTAATTAAATTTTAATTAATTTTTTTTTTAAATTGACTTTAATTTAGAACCTGAAAAAAATGTTTTTGATATATTTTTTAAGCATTTAACCTTAAAAAAGTACAAAGTATTTACCAGGGCACACTACTAGTACAGGTAGTATCAAGAAAAAATTATTTATTTATTTTTATTTATTTATTTATTTATTAATTTCAATACAAAGAAAGCCTTTATGGCCAATTATTTATGTATTGTAGTTAATCTACTATGTACAATAGAACTTAACTTAAGACATAACCGATAATATAAAAAAAAGTTGTTCAGAGTATAAGTGGCTCCCCAGCGAAGTGAATATTTAAATAAAAGAGAAATATAAAAGAAGCGCCTACAACAGGAGATTATAATAAACAAGTAAGAGCGCTATATTCGGCTGTGCCGAATCTTATATACCCTTCACATTGGTCTTTAAATATACCCAGCCGAGTAATTTTGTACTGCAAATAATATAATAAAAAACCTTGTGCGAGTTTTAAAGCCCATAGAAAAAATAACAAAATTTTAACGTTCGTATGAATAATAGTAATAGATGAAGAAGATTTGAGGTCGAAAGTTTTAAAAGTTTTCGACATTATCCATATTTAAAGGTTAATAAAACTTATTAAATGTTCTAGTCCCGCTGCTCTTCTCCAACTTTTTTTCCAAAATGTATGAATTATTTGATTATTACTTTTTGTAGAATATTCGAAGTAGATAGTTGTTATAGTTTTCCAGAAGAATCGTATGGAAAATTTTATAAAAATTGTTAATTTGTATGGGAGCTACCCCTTCTTCACCCCCCATCCGAAAATTTTTTTCTTCAAAGCGTAGGCCTTGTGTTCCAATTACTTTTTGTAAAACATTTGATGTGGATATCTGTTATAGTTTCCGAGATATAGCGTATCGAATATTTCATAAAAATTGTTAATTTGTATGGGAGCTACCCCTTTTTTTGCCCCCACTCAAAAAATTTTTTCTTTAAAGCGTAGGCCTTATTGCCCAATTACTCTTTGTAGAACATTTCATTTCGATATCTGTTATAGTTTCCGAGATATAGCGTATCGAATATTTTATAAATTTGTCGATTTGTATGGGAGCTACCCCTTTTTTTGCCCCCACTCAAAAAATTTTTTCTTTAAAGCGTAGACATTCTCGCCCAATTACTTTTGTAGAACATTTTATTTCGATATCTGTTATAGTTTCCGAGATATAGCGTATCGAATATTTTATAAATTTGTCGATTTGTATGAGAGCTACCCCTTTTTTTGCCCCCACTCAAAAAATTTTTTCTTTAAAGCGTAGACATTCTCGCCCAATTACTTTTGTAGAACATTTTATTTCGGTATCTGTTATAGTTTCCGAGATATAGTGTATCGAATATTTTATAATAATTGTCGATTTGTATGGGAGCTACCCCTTTTTTTGCCCCCACTCAAAAAATTTTTTATTTAAAGCGTAGACATTCTCGCCCAATTACTTTTTGTAGAACATTTTATTTCGATATCTGTTATAGTTTCTGAGATATAGCGTATCGAATATTTTATAATAATTGTCGATTTGTATGGGAGCTACCCCTTTTTTTGCCACCACTCAAAAAATTTTTTCTTTAAAGCGTAGACATTCTCGCCCAATTACTTTTTGTAGAACATTTCATTTCGATATCTGTTATAGTTTCCGAGATATAGCGTATCGAATATTTCATAAAAATTGTTAATTTGTATGGGAGCTACCCCTTTTTTTGCCCCCACTCAATTAAATTTTTCTTTAAAGCGTAGGCAATCTCGCCCAATTACTTTTTGTAGAACATTTTATTTCGATATCTGTTATAGTTTCCGAGATATAGCGTATCGAATATTTTATAATAATTGTCGATTTGTATGGGAGCTACCCCTTTTTTTGCCCCCACTCAAAAAATTTTTTCTTTAAAGCGTAGACATTCTCGCCCAATTACTTTTTGTAGAACATTTCATTTCGATATCTGTTATAGTTTCCGAGATATAGCGTATCGAATATTTTATAATAATTGTCGACTTGTATGGGAGCTACCTCTTTTTTTGCCCCCACTCAAAAAATTTTTTCTTTAAAGCGTAGGCAATCTCGCCCAATTACTTTTTGTAGAACATTTTATTTCGATATCTGTTATAGTTTCCGAGATATAGCGTATCGAATATTTTATAATAATTGTCGATTTGTATGGGAGCTACCCCTTTTTTTGCCCCCACTCAAAAAAATTTTTTTTGAGCGTAGGCAATCTCGCCCAATTACTTTTTGTAGAACATTTTATTTCGATATCTGTTATAGTTTCCGAGATATAGCGTATCGAATATTTTATAATAATTGTCGATTTGTATGGGAGCTACCCCTTTTTTTGCCCCCACTCAAAAAATTTTTTCTTTAAAGCGTACACATTCTCGCCCAATTACTTTTTGTAGAACATTTCATTTCGATATCTGTTATAGTTTCCGAGATATAGCGTATCGAATATTTTATAATAATTGTCGATTTGTATGGGAGCTACCCCTTTTTTTGTCCCCACTCAAAATATTTTTTCTTTAAAGCGTAGGCAAGCTCGCCCAATTACTTTTTGTAGAACATTTTATTTCGATATCTGTTATAGTTTCCGAGATATAGCGTATCGAATATTTTAAATTAATTGTCGATTTGTATGGTAACAACCCCTTTTTTTGCCCCCACTCAAAAGTTTTTTTCTTTAAAGCGTAGACATTATCGCCTAATTACTTTTTGTAGAACATTTCATTTCGATATCTGTTATAGTTTCCGAGACATAGCGTATCGAATATTTTATAATAATTGTCGATTTGTATGGGAGCTACCCCTTTTTTTGCCCCCACTCAAAAAATTTTTTCTTTAAAGCGTAGGCATTCTCGCCCAATTACTTTTTGTAGAACATTTTATTTCGTTATCTTTTATAGTTTCCGAGATATAGCTTATCGAATATTTTATAATAATTGTCGATTTGTATGGGAGCTACCCCTTTTTTTGGCCCCACTCAAAAAATTTTTTCTTTAAAGCGTAGGCATTCTCGCCCAATTACTTTTTAATGAAAATTTCATTTCGATATCTTTTATAGTTTCCGAGATATAGCTTATCGAATATTTTATAATAATTGTCGATTTGTATGGGAGCTACCCTTTTCTTTGCCCCCACTCAAAAAATTTTTTCTTTAAAGCGTAGGCATTCTCGCCCAATTACTTTTTGTAGAACATTTCATTTCGATATCTTTTATAGTTTCCGAGATATAGCGTATCGAATATTTTATAATAATTGTCGATTTGTATGAGAGCTACCCCTTTTTTTGCCCCAACTCAAAAAATTTTTTTCTTTAAAGTGTAGGTCTTTGCGTACAATTATTTTTTGTAGAACATTTTAAGTCGATAGCTGTTACAGTTTACGAGATATAGCGCATAAAATATTTCCCCAAATTTCTGCAATTGTAGGAAAACTACCCCTTCCCCTGGTCCAATCTGAAAAAACTTTTTCCATTATTTAGGTCCCTTCTTTCGGAGTATCCGTGCCAAGTTTTGTGGCAAGAGTGACCATACATACTGAGATATATAGGGATATATGCACGGATTTTGTCCTAAAAAAAATGGGTTGCTCTGGGTTTTCGCTTATATCTCGGTCAATAGTAAACCGATTTTGCTGATTTTAATTAGCGTTTGTCTCCAGGATATTTGTAATAGTTTGACACCATTAACTGGTCTGTATCTTTTTATTTGACTCCGGAAACTTGATTTCAACAGACGGACAGACGGACATCGCTAAATCGGCTTCCCTATCTATAAGGATCCAGAATATATATACTTTATGGGGTCGCAAATGAATAATAAAGAAATTACAAACGGAATGACAAAGTGATATATACCCTATCACTATGTGAAGGGTATAAAAACAAGTAAGAGCGCTATATTCGGCTGTGCCGAATCTTATATACCCTTCACATTGACCTTTCGGAATCCCAAACTTTTTTTATTTTTAACCATTTTTTACTTATGAAATATTTCTAATTTTTAAATAGGGGTCGGTGTCATTTTTTAACGCTCCACGGGTGACGGGGAAGTTGTAGGGGTTTTTATCCTAATTTTTACACATTTTGTATGGCAACCCACTTAGAGGGTGGAGATACGGGGTAAGTATATTCTAGGAATATGTTTTGGAGGGGAAACTAATGGGGGTCGGTCGTACACTTTATTGCTCTAAGGCAAATTCTGAAGAAGTTGTGGGCATTTTCATATCATTTTTGTATGGCAACCATATTAGGGCGTGGAGATAGGGGGTAAGTATATTCTAGAAAAATGTTTCGGAGGGCAAACTAATGGGGGTCGGTCGTACACTTTATTGCTCTAAGGCCAACTCTAAGGAAGTTGTGGGCATTTCCATATCATTTCTTGTAAATTTTGTATGGCAACCCTCTTAGGGCGTGGAGATAGGGGGTAAGTATGTTCTAGGAATATGTTTGGGAGAGCAAACTAATGGAGGCCGGTCGGACCCATTTTTGCTCTAAGGCCAACTCTGAAGAAGTTGTGGGCCTTTTATCAATTATGTAAATTTTGTATGGCAACCCCCTTAGGGCGTGAAGATAGGTGGTAAGTATGTTCTAGGAATATGTTTGGGAGAAGAAACTAATAGGGGTCGGTCGTACACTTTGTTGCTCTAAGGCCAACTCTGAAGGAGTTGTGGGCATTTTTATATCCTTTTTGTAAATTTTGTATGGCAACCCCCTTAGGGCTTGGAGATAGCGGAAAAGTATATTCTAGGAATATGTTTGGGGAGAAAACTAATGGGGGTCGGTCGTACACTTTATTGCTCTAAGGCCAACTCTAAGGAAGTTGTGGGCATTTCCATATCATTTCTTGTAAATTTTGTATGGCAGCCCCCTTAGGACGTGGAGATAGAGGGTAAGTATATTCTAGGAATATGTTTGGGAGGGCAAACTAATGGGGGTCGGTCGCGCACTTTATTGCTCTAAGGCCAACTCTAAAGAAGTTGTGGCCATTTTTACATAATTTTTGTAAGTTTTGTATGGCAACCCCCTTAGGACGTGGAGATAGGGGGTAAGTATGTTCTAGGAATATGTTTGGGAGAGCAAACTAATGGAGGCCGGTCGGACCCATTTTTGCTCTAAGGCCAACTCTGAAGAAGTTGTGGGCCTTTTATCAATTATGTAAATTTTGTATGGCAACCCCCTTAGGGCGTGAAGATAGGTGGTAAGTATGTTCTAGGAATATGTTTGGGAGAAGAAACTAATAGGGGTCGGTCGTACACTTTGTTGCTCTAAGGCCAACTCTGAAGGAGTTGTGGGCATTTTTATATCCTTTTTGTAAATTTTGTATGGCAACCCCCTTAGGGCGTGGAGATAAGGGGTAAGTATGTTCTAGGAATATGTTTGGGAGGGCAAACTAAAGGGGATTGGTCGTACACTTTATTGCTCTAAGGCCAACTCTGAAGAAGTTGTGGGCATTTTTACATCATTTTTGTAAATTTTGTATGGCAACCCCCTTAGGGCGTGGAGATAGAGGGTAAGTATATTGCAGGAATATGTTTGGGAGGACAAACTAATGGGGGTCGGTCGTACACTTTACTGCTCTAAGGCCAACTCTGAAGAAGTTGTGGGCATTTTTACATCATTTTTGTAAATTTTGTATGGCAACCCCCTTAGGGCGTGGAGATAGAGGGTAAGTATATTCTAGAAATATGTTTGGGAAGGCAAACTAATGGGGGTCGGTCGTACACTTTATTGCTCTAAGAACGACTCTGAAGAAGTTGTGGGCATTTTCATATCATTTTTGTAAATTTTGTATGGCAACCCCCTTAGGGCATGGAGATAGAGGGTAAGTATATTGCAGGAATATGTTTGGAAGGGAAAACTAATGGGGGTCGGTCGTACACTTTATTGCTCTAAGCCAACTCTGAAGAAGTTGTGGGCATTTTATCATTTTTGTAAATTTTGTATGGCAACCCCCTTAGAGCGTGGAGATAGGTGGTAAGTATGTTTTAGGAATATGTTTGGGAGAAGAAACTAATAGGGGTCGGTCGTACACTTTATTGCTCTAAAGCCAACTCTGAAGGAGTTGTGGGCATTTTCATATCCTTTTTGTAAATTTTGTATGGCAGCCCTCTTAGGGCGTGGAGATAGGGGGTAAGTATGTTCTAGGAATATGTTTGGGAGGGCAAACTAATGGGAGTCGGTCGTACACTTTATTGCTCTAAGGCCAACTCTGAAGTTGTGGGCATTTTTACATCATTTTTGTAAATTTTGTATGGCAACCCCCTTAGGGCGTGGAGATAGGGGGTAAGTATGTTCTAGGAATATGTTTGGGAAGACAAACTAATGGGGGTCGGTCGTACACTTTATTGCTCTAAGGCCAACTCTGAAGAAGTTGTGAGCATTTTTACATCATTTTTGTAAATTTTGTATGGCAACCCCCTTAGGGCGTGGAGATAGAGGGTAAGTATATTCTAGAAATATGTTTGGAAAAGCAAACTAATGGGGGTATGTCCTACACTTTATTGCTCTAAGAACGACTCTGAAGAAGTTGTGGGCATTTTCATATCATTTTTGTAAATTTTGTATGGCAACCCCCTTAGGGCTTGGAGATAGCGGAAAAGTATATTCTAGGAATATGTTTGGGAGGGAAAACTAATGGGGGTCGGTCGTACACTTTATTGCTCTGAGGCCAACTCTGAAGAAGTTGGGGGCATTATCATTTTTGTAAATTTTGTATGGCAACCCGTTTAGGGCATGGAGATAGAGGGTATGTATATTCTAGAAATATGTTTGGGAGGGAAAACTAATGGAGGTCTGTGATACATTTTTTTCCTCTACGGGCGACTCCGGGGAAGTTGTAGCGGTTTTTACCTTATTTTTTAAAATTTTGCATGGCAACCATGTCAGGGGCTGGAGATAGAGAGTATGTTCCACAAAAATGTTTGGATGGAAAAAATAATTTAGGTCGGTCTTACATTTTACCTATGTAGGAGAACCCTGGAAGTTGTAGGAGCGATTTTAAAAATGTTTAAATTAAGCTTTGTATGGCAACACTGTTATATGTATATATCAACATGACTGATTCTGTTTATTCTTTTTTTGTTGTTTTTTATTATTACATGTAAAAGTATGTTCTTTGTTGTTGTTGTAGACTCAAAAAAACGAGGTAGTCTTGGTTTTTTGCTTATATCTCGGTCACTTATCGGGCGATTTTGCTGAATTTCAATACCGATTTTCTCGCGACTATCTGTGACAGTTTGATACCACATTCGGGTCTATGCGATATCGGGGGGCTTCAGAAAGTTGATTTCAACCATAACACGGACAGACGGTCAGACATCGTCGGACATCGCTAAATCGGCTTCCCTATCTATAAGGATCCAGAATATATATACTTTATGGGGTCCCAAATGGATAATAAAGGAATTACAAATGGAATGACAAACTTATATATACCCTTATCACTTATGTGAAGTGTATCAAAAAAAAAAGAATAAAAGAAAAAGCCAAAACAAGTTAGACTAAAACTTCATTAAAGTAGTCAATCAGTTTCTGCTTGAAAGTTGAAACTGAATAAGAAAAACGTTTAAGATCATTCGGCAGATAGTTCCAAACTTGATATACACGTACGATAAAAGAGCTATCAGATATAGAGATTAATTTAAACATTTCGAGCAGAATTAGTAATAGAAAATTTAGTAACTAATGCTCTCGGTTCCTGTGCTTTAACAATTCTATAGAAATGGATAAGAATACGAAGTTTCAGGAAATTTTCAAAATTACATTTCAAAAATTCAGGAATAAGTATCCTAACACGTTCATGCTCATATATTTTCAAATTAAAGACGTATCGAATAACTTTCCTTATAAGCCTATTCAGAAATTCAACATTATAAAGATTGCAACCAGAAAAAATTTCAAGACCATAAATAAACCGAGACATAATCAAAGAATGAGTCAACCGCCATCTTACGTGCCTAGTTGTGAAAGGTTTTAGTGAGTACAGTCTTCTTAAAGTAAGACAAATTTTATTAGAAGGAGAATTAATGTGGTTATCAAAAGTAAGACTAGAATCTAAAATAATACCGAGACATTTAAGGACCCCCACATGGTCAATAACTTGCCCGTTAATGAAAATAGTTGGAAAAATAGGACTACGGTTTTGTAAATAAAATGTCATCGCTTTCGTCTTAGAAGAATTCAATTCAAGTCCATTAAGAAACATCCAGTTAGATATAGTGCTCAAGTGGTTATTTAGCCTGTCACTTATAATATCAACTTGACTTGTATGAGAAGTACATAGCAAAAAATATAATCAGCAAACACATATGGCCTACAAAACGTGGTGTCCATAAGAGAAATGCAGTCATTAAGGTAAGCAATAAATAAGATAGGACCCAAGACAGACCCTTGAGGTACACCCGAGGTCACTGAGCCTATTGTAGAATTACATTCCCCAAGCGACACGTACTGTGATCGTTCTGACAAATAGGTGTAGACCAACTTGCATGCTGTTTTTGAGAAATTAAAGTGTTCCTTTTAGCTTATTTATAAGATTATTGTGATCGACACGATCAAACGCTTTAGTAAGATCCAGAGAAACTAAGGTACATTGTTGACGATTATCAAGATTGTCTCTTATATTATCAGCAGAGTACAAATTTTCTCAAGAGTGAGCGATAAAAAAACACCATTCATGAAAAATCTCGAGAGCGAAAAATCCTAAAAAAATTTTTTTCTTCTCACGTTCATAAAAGAGCGTGAAAAAAATTTTTGCCAACCCTCACTCACTTATGAGAAGTTTGTCGTTTTTTTTTTCACGCTCACAAATCACAAATGAAAAATAAAAACCAAATTTTATTTCTCACTCACAAATGAATGAGAAATTTCTGCTTTTCACTTTCGATTCATTCTTTTATGAGCGCGAGTGTTGCTTTAATATTTTTCACGCTTTGTAACAGAGTTGCCGGAAAATAATTTTTTAAGCATGTGAAATTTGTACTCCCAATATGAGTAAAAAAATTCTTGCATTTACATAAATTTTTTTTATTTTGCTAATATAATAAATAATAAATAAATATTTATATAAAGGATTACTTTTAGCAGTATTTATTGTGAAAAAGTCATATTTATAAAAAAATAGTTTTTGTTAAGAAACTTAAATAATACATTTTATTTTATGTTGTGATTTTTTAGAAATTTTATAGTCTTCACTGACACAAATTTTCGTAGCAATCTTTAAAAATATTTTTGAACTATTTTCCTAAATTTTTAATTGACGTTTTCTGATAAATAAAAAGTATTTCTTGTGTATTGTGTTCAAGGTCGTAACTGCTCTTTTTTTAATTTACCTTACTTTTGCAAATAGAACTCCTTCAAACTGTTAGGTTCTATTTAATTGACCTGAAAGATAAAGTTTCAAATTGTTGTACATAAAAAGATTTGCGTGTGTATTGTATAATAACCACCACAATTTTTTGTAACAATATACCTAATACCTAAAAGGACAGGCAGGTATAAAATACTTTTCAAATTAGTGGAAAATCCCAAACAAAATGAAATGATGAACAATTATCTCTAATGGTGGTAAAGCGGAATGCAATTTTTTTCCAATCCTTTTAAAATTTGCATGAGTAACAGCTCTATTTTTTTTTTGCAATATCAACATTAAATATTTGTAAAAGAACCTTATTTGGATTTTAAATAGCGTAAAGTGAATAACAATCAGTGCCTAAAAAACAATTTAATTTTTAAAAATATGTGTTGTACGATGCATCTTCAAAAAAAGTATTTGCTTTATAGAATCATGCAAAAAGGAACTTAGTGAAAGACATTACAAACTACTTCACAAACAAGATATACAAAGTAATGATGAAAGTGATGGTGACGATGCTTTTGTTTGTCACTGGAGTAATGCTTCCCATTTTTGTAAAACCTTAACCGCATATTTTTATTACTAAAATCATTAAATCGGATTCATTGAAAAATTTAAATTAACTGAAATTATATAAATGCAAATATTTTATTATGAAAGCAAAGAAAATTAAAAAAGTAGTTAAGAACCACAACGTATAACAGTTTTTAATTTATTAAAAACATGTTTAAAAAAAAATTATTCCTACTTTTTTTAAGCATTTCAAACATTATGCGACAAAATTTTACATATGGCAGCACTAGTAACATGACCAAAAAATTTTATGTGTACACATTTATGAATGCTTCGCGAAAAAATTCATTTATGATTTCTCACTTATGAGAAGTACTCGAATTTGATGCTTTTCATTTATGTTCGTGAAAAAAAAAGTAAATTTTTTTTTTCACTTCTCACTTATGACTGGTGAAAAAAAAAATTTTTTTTCTCACTCGAAAGTGAGAAGGCATAAAATGTTTTTTAAAAACTCATTCATTAATGAAAAATTGCTGTAGTAAACACAGCGCTCACACTCGTTCTCACGAATGAGAAGTGAGTGAGCAATTTCGAACTCTGATTATCAGTCAGAGAAAGAAGCAGTGCCGTCGTATTGTGGTTCCGTCTAAAAGCATATTGACAATTGTGAATCAACGGGCCACAGTGTTCCAAAACCTGGGTTTTCATTATTGTCTCAACAATTTTTGACATGGCAAGTAAGATTGTTATCAGTCTCAAGCTATCAACACTACCATTTTTTAGAATAGGCACAACCCGACCTAGCTTCCAAGCAGAGGGAAATTTAGACGTTGTAAAAATCGAATTTATAACATAAAGGACCACTCCTTTTATGAGCGGAAAGATTAATCTTATAAATTTAATTGGAACTTTATCATATCCAACAGCATAAGCCCTAATAGAGTTCACAGCAAGTATGAGGTCGCCTTCTGTTATAGGAGTAAACGAAAAAGAAGATGAATTCTCAGCAAAGTTCTCAAATTCAAAATGAGCCTGGGTGTTAGGGTTGAGGTTATCTAGGAAGCCAGTTGCTATTGATTCAATATTGGAAGGGTCAAGTTCAGCACCTTCGCGACCAACGCAACCTAAACGGCGAATCCTATTCCACATTTCTGTATTGTTAGCATTTAAAAAGAGGATCCTGCCAAATTCTCTGCGAGCTTTTCTAATGACTGACTTAGTCCTATTTCTTAGTCTGCAGTACACTTTCCAATTATCTACCGTGCGATTTCTCAGGTAAGTCCCATAGGCTCGATTTCTCACAGATCTTGCCTCACGTATACTTACACAATTCATCCAGTTCGCCTCTCTAGGCTTTTGTTCCAACCTAGATGTAGGAACACAGTTATGGAGGCCATTTACCAGAAGATTTATCGTAGTAAGTTGAACATCAACATCATTCGATGTAAAGACTGGAGACACATCAAAGGCATCAAGATACTCCCTGACTTCATCATAATTTATCCGATTATAGTTTTTAAATTCAAACCACTTACACTGTTTGTCAAAAGAAAATTGTATTGAAATTAAAATTAAGCTATGATATGAAGAGAGAAACGGATATTGAAATTGACTCTTGTATGCCACAGAGGAAGTCTTACTTAAAAGATATGATAGCATATTGTATTATTGTCATATAACTTCACAATAGCATAAAAATTTTGTTGTTGCTTTTCATACGAAACTTGTTGTGAAACAATACAACTTTGTTTGATATGTTTATTGTGATGTCATATTACATATATACAAAGTCATGCGCCAAGTGCCTAAAACAAAACGGCGAGTTTTCTATTTAATTTTTGGAAGCCGCTAGCACTCGCCACCCTAAAAATGTATAATACTAGAATCTTAGGCAAAACAATTGTGTTTTCGTTTAGTCGTATCAGCTGATTTAGATTTTAAATACAACACTTACATATATATGAGAGGTTGTTCACAACAGTCATATTTTTTGGGTCTATTATTTCACAACATATAATTTCACAAGACCTTGTGAATTCGCCAAATCAATTAACGAGGTAGTATTAGTTGCCAAATGAAGATGCGTAGGTAAGCAGTTGTGTGTACAAGTAAGACCACATCTAGAAGTTAAAGAGTGCAAGTAGTTTGATTTCGTGGTGTCAAAGAGATTGTAGTTAAAGTCACCCATAACAACTATATTAGAATAACGATCAAAAAGGTCACAATGAAAGCTATCAAATGCATCAATATTCCCATTAGGCAAGTATACTACACCTACTAGCACGGAACCATTCTTACCTAAAACTTCTATGAAGAGAGATTCGCAGACACCATATTTTCTACCAAAAAAAATTGTCTTATAACGTAATTTACCTGAAATGTACAGACAAACTCCCCCAGCTCTTCTAGGATGATTAATGTGACCATCATCATCCGTGTTTGGACGATCATTTCTCACAATTGTATATCCTGGTAGCGCCAAGGATACGGAAATCATGTCAGGTTTAAACCAAGTCTCTGACACTCCAATTATATCAAGATCGGACTCTCTAAATGTGTCTTTAAATTCCTCAAGCTTAGTACTAGAATTCGAAGGACTTAAACTCTGGGCATTAATATGCCCAACACTAAGATGATTTGTAAATGGAGCCAAACAGGATTTTAGCACAAGACCATCTCCTGCTATAGGGCCGAGATTATCATTATGGAACATTAAAAGTTATGCAACATTCATACAAGTGGGGAGGCCAAATATTCTGTAGAACAACAAACAACTTAAATTTAAAAAATTCAATTATGAAAAAACAGCTATATTCAAAAAATATCTCCTTGATTGAAGATTAAAAGATTCAAATTTCACAAGACAGAAAAAATATGTTAACAGCATCACAAACTTAGGTTATAAAGATCGATCGTTTCCTCCAGATTAAGGGTTTTAGATACATCATTAGGCATGGTGACTTTAATTTTCAGCAGCTCACGGTTTATTATGCTAAATCTATTAATTTTCTTCTCATTCTTAAGTCTCCAGCAGCATTTAAGGAGCCTATTAGCCAGGGATGAGTTGTTATCATTGAGATAAATACGGTTGTTATTTGTTCCACCAACAACATCGCATAATTTAAGGGATTTAGATTTATAGTACTCAACCATTAAATTGTCACGTTTATTAATATGGCCAAATTAAACAAGGACGGAAGTATTCTTCTTAATGTAGATAGCATTCAAAATATCACTTGAGAGGTTTTCGGCTTTAAAGTGAACCAAAAGTTTACAAACCACTTCATTTAGATTTTTTAGATCCCTAGGAAGACCGGTGATGATGATGTCCGCTCTGTTGAGGCGGTGTTGGAGCGTATGATTTTGAATCTCAAGCTCAAGGATTTTTTTTTATTTTTGATATCAATCGATTCAACTTGAGCTTTACAGTTTGCAACTTCAATTTTAATTTCCTTAAAGTTATTTGCCAGCTCTAACCACATTTTACTGATGGCAGACTCAAATGTTGTTTTTATTAATTCCTGCTCACTTTTCATCTCTGCTGCATGCATACTTAACGATTTTCTTATATCCGCGAACTCCTTGTGCATTTCAGCTTTCAAATCATTATTACTTTTAGTAGACGGATTATCCATACAACCATTACAGGTATAAAATAAGTTTCGGTTTTTATCTAGCATATTAAACAGCACCTTAGTGACACCTTCACAGTCAGCATGTAGCTATGTGTTACAGGTTCGGCAAAGTAAACACTTAGAGCCACTCGTTTCCAAATTACACACACCACAGGGAAAATTTAAATATTTTATGTAAATTTAAATATTTTATGTAAATAAAACCTAATACAAAATTAATTAATTTATTATTCTTTTTCTAAAATATTTATAGTCAGCTAGGCGCTTGATATAACCTGTAGAGGTATACCCTGATTTTTTTATTTATTTTAAAAATATTTTTTTATTATAAAAATGTTTAATAGAATTTTATTTATGTTCCTATTAGTTTTTAAAAAAGTTTTTAAACAATGTACCTACTTCTACAAGTCAGCAATTTTTTTTATTAGCCTAATGAAAAAAACATCTAAATAAAAACTTAACTATGTTTTAAAATTGAATATATATTTTTTTAAGTACATATACTGATATAATCAAAATACCGATACCGGAATTAAAGAATTAATACCGTTACCGATACGAAAAATACCGATACCGAAATGACAAATTTTTCAATACCGTTATTCGTTTCGGTTGCCAACCTTGTATTGAACATAATCGCAGAAAAATGACAGGAAGTTCTACAAATGATGATTTATTTCATATATTATTGGCAACGTCAGATCCTTTCATATCTAGCATTCGAAATAAATGCAAATTTAATCATTCAAACCACCCCGCCAAAGCTAAAGCACTGCTACAGGACAGAAGAAACAGAGCAGAATATAGAATACATATGTATGTACAAGAAATATTCCAGCCAACTGAACAAGAATTATAATTTGTATTTATTATTGAGTGAAATGAAGTATAAACATATTAATACTTATTTAATGCTAATTTATCAATATAGAATCTATTACTATAAAAAACTATTCTTATGTATTAGATTTTTAAAAGCCTACTTGGTTCTTTATACAAAAATGATATCATTTTCATAATCAGCCCTTAAAAGGATTTCTATGCAAAAAGAAAAACAGATCGATAATTGAACTTTGAGTTTAAATTTCTCAACAACCACTGCACCGATTTAAACCATATAAAAGCTTAAGATGTTGTCTATGGACCAAAAAAAGAACTACTAAAAAATCTTTATTAGTTTAAAAGTTACAGAGTTTTGGCCAATGAAAAACGACTCTGAACCGCTGTGCGACCCCTCCAAAATAATAGAATTGCAAATTTACTTATTAATCTACTAGGGCACCAGATTATTGCTGAAGGAAGGCTTACTGTTTACTTCGATCCATAAATCATTCGCTTATGTTACACAGAAATAATGAAGGTATAACTGATGTTTGGCTGGAAAAGAAAACAAGTAAGAGCGCTATATTCGGCTGTGCCGAATCTTATATACCCTTCACATTGGTCTTTAAATATACCCAGCCGAGTAATTTTGCACTGCAAATAATTTAATAAAAAACCTTGTGCGAGTTTTAAAGCCCATAGAAAAAATAACAAAATTTTAACGTTTGTATGAATAATAGAAATACATAGATGAAGAAGATTTGAGGTCGAAAGTTTTAAAAGTTTTCGACATTATCCATATTTAAAGGTTAATAAAACTTATTAAATGTTCTAGTCCCGCTGCTCTTCTCCAACTTTTTTTCCAAAATGTATAAATTATTTGATTATTACTTTTTGTAGAATATTCGAAGTCGATAGCTGTAATAGTTTTCCAGAAGCTTATCGAAATTTTTTAAAAATTGTTAATTTGTATGGGAGCTATCCCTTCTTCACCCCCCATCCGAAATTTTTTTCCTTCAGAGCGTAGCCCTTGATATCCAATCACTTTTTGTAGAACATTTCATTTCGATATCTTTTATAGATTCCGAGATATAGCGTATCGAATATTTTATAACAATTGTCGATTTGTATGGGAGCTACCCCATTTTTTGCCCCCACTCAAAAAATTTTTTCTTTAAAGTGTAGATCTTTGCGTACAATCACATTTTGTAGAACATTTTATGTCGATAGCTGTTATAGTTTCCGATATATAGCGCATCGAATATTTTATAACAATTGTCGATTTGTATGGGAGCTACCCCATTTTTTGCCCCCACTCAAAAAATTTTTTCTTTAAAGTGTAGATCTTTGCGTACAATCACATTTTGTAGAACATTTTATGTCGATATCTGTTATAGTTTCCGAGATATAGCGTATCGAATATTTTATAACAATTGTCGACTTGTATGGGAGCTACCCCTTTTTTTGCCCCCACTCAAAAAATTTTTTTCTTTTAAGTGTAGATGTTTGCGTACAATCACTTTTTGTGGAACATTTTAAGTCGATATCTGTTATAGTTTCCGAGATATAGCGTATCGAATATTTTATTACAATTGTCGATTTGTATGGGAGCTACCCCTTTTTTTGCCCCCACTCAAAAAATTTTTTCTTTTAAGTGTAGATGTTTGCGTACAATCACTTTTTGTGGAACATTTTAAGTCGATATCTGTTATAGTTTCCGAGATATAGCGTATCGAATATTTTATAACAATTGTCGACTTGTATGGGAGCTACCCCTTTTTTTGCCCCCACTCAAAAAATTTTTTCTTTAAAGTGTAGATCTTTGCGTACAATTACTTTGTGTAGAACATTTTAAGTCGATATCTGTTATAGTTTCCGAGATATAGCGTATCGAATATTTTATAACAATTGCCGATTTGTATAAGAGCTACCCCTTTTTTTGCCCCCACTCAAAAAATTTTTTCTTTAAAGTGTAGATGTTTGCGTACAATCACTTTTTGTGGAACATTTTAAGTCGATATCTGTTATAGTTTCCGAGATATAGCGTATCGAATATTTTATAACAATTGTCGATTTGTATGGGAGCTACCTCATTTTTTGCCCCCACTTAAAAAATTTTTTTTTTAAAGTGTAGATCTTTGCGTACAATCACATTTTGTTGAACATTTTATGTCGATAGCTGTTATAGTTTCCGAGATATAGCGCATCGAATATTTTATAACAATTGTCGATTTGTATGGGAGCTACCCCATTTTTTGCCCCCACTCAAAAAATTTTTTCTTTAAAGTGTAGATCTTTGCGTACAATCACATTTTGTAGAACATTTTAAGTCGATATCTGTTATAGTTTCCGAGATATAGCGTATCGAATATTTTATAACAATTGTCGACTTGTATGGGAGCTACCCCTTTTTTTGCCCCCACTCAAAAAATTTTTTCTTTAAAGTGTAGATCTTTGCGTACAATCACATTTTGTAGAACATTTTATGTCGATAGCTGTTATAGTTTCCGAGATATAGCGCATCGAATATTTTATAACAATTGTCGATTTGTATAAGAGCTACCCCTTTTTTTGCCCCCACTCAAAAAATTTTTTCTTTAAAGTGTAGATGTTTGCGTACAATCACTTTCTGTGGAACATTTTAAGTTGATATCTGTTATAGTTTCCGAGATATAGCGTATCGAATATTTTATAACAATTGTCGATTTGTATGGGAGCTACCCCATTTTTTGCCCCCACTCAAAAAATTTTTTCTTTAAAGTGTAGATCTTTGCGTACAATCACATTTTGTAGAACATTTTATGTCGATAGCTGTTATAGTTTCCGAGATATAGCGCATCGAATATTTTATAACAATTGTCGATTTGTATGGGAGCTACCCCATTTTTTGCCCCCACTCAAAAAATTTTTTCTTTAAAGTGTAGATCTTTGCGTACAATCACTTTTTGTAGAACATTTTATGTCGATAGCTGTTATAGTTTCCGAGATATAGCGCATAAAATATTTCACCAAATTTGTGCAATTGTAGGAAAAATACCCCTTCCCCTGGTCCTATCTGAAAAAACTTTTTCCATTATTTAGGTCCCTTCTTTAGGAGTATCCGTGCCAAGTTTTGTGGCAAGAGTGACTATACTTACTGAGATATATGGGGATATATGCACGGATTTTGTCCTAAAAAAAATGGGTTGTTTTGGGTTTTCGCTTATATCTCGGTCAATAGTGAACCGATTTTGCTGATTTTAAATAGCGATTGTTAGCGGGATATTTCTAATCGTTTGACACCATTAACTGGTCTGTATCTTTTTATTTGACTCCGGAAACTTGATTTCAACAGACGGACAGACAGACACACAGACAGACAGACAGACAGACAGACGGACAGACGGACATCGCTAAATCGGCTTCCCTATCTATAAGGATCCAGAATATATATACTTTATGGGGTCGCAAATGAATAATAAAGAAATTACAAACGGAATGACAAAGTGATATATACCCTATCACTATGTGAAGGGTATAAAAATAAGAAAGAAAGGATAAAAAGTAACATAGCAGAGCCTCAGGCGGCAAATAAACTCACAAGCCTCAGACTGGTTAACCAACACACTACTAAGAAGTATTTCCTAAACTTAAAACGTTTCATTGAAATTTTGCAAAATAAATTAGTAGTAAAGCTTAAGTATTTCCTAAACTTAAATCGTTTAATTGAAATTTTGCAAAATAATTTTTTTTACAAAATAAATTTTAGTGTGTATAATATAATCGGGCTTAACTGCTATGGCTTTCCTTTTTTTCAAAAAGAGTAAATTTGTGAAATCGGTAAATTTACTTGGATTTGGTTTACAAAACAGAGCCGATATAACGCAATAGAATTGTAATTTTTTTATTTTATTTCATCCTCTTTTAAAAATCTTTTTGGATTTAAGGTGGCGATACGCAAGAGCTTTTATTTTACCTTTTGAATTGAGTCCAACGATAAGCTATCAAACAGATGTTTTGCATTTCGGACGTGAGATTGGGCTGTTCGAAATTTTTCCATTCCTCGACCAGTATCTGGGTTAAGTTCATTACTCACAGATTTTATCCATTCCAATGCCGCTCTGTACTCTGTGCGTTCTTTCTCCATAGATGATATTGTGTTTTGTGTATCAGCCACAGCTCGATTACGATAGACGTCTACTTCATGTTTAAGTCTTACAAGTGGGACACGTACTAACATTCTTTGCTGTCCACAGTATGATATTGCTTTACCTGTGTTCGATATACATTGGCCAGTTGTTTTACTCCTTTTTCCAGCTTCTTTCAAAAATTTACCGAACAAACTTTCTTCTTGAGACAATCTGCAAAGCCTTTCCTGATACTGATTGATAATCTTAGCTAACTCAAAACTATTAACAGCTAATGATCGGAAAATTGCAATTTTTGCATCAAGCTCCGCATCAGAAGATATGATATGATCGTCTTCCTTGGAACCAAGTTTTCTTTGAAATGTTTTTTTTGTGATCCAGAATTGGTGTTGCATCTCAGATTTTAACATAACCCAGGCTGTTTTTTCAACAAGCAAAGCTCAATGTCGGCTTAGAGCTGCCGCCGACACTATTGGAATAGCCAAGCCGTCGCTGACACGCTTTGGCTAAAAAGTTTTGCCGGCGCATTTTGCCAATCTAGCCGGACATTAAGCCAAAATGGAAATTTAAGAAATGTAAAAATTTAAGTGCACAGCTCGACAGATAACAAAACTCTGTATCGGATAGTGAATTTTCAAATTTTTTGCTTGCAATTTGTCGTTTTGAGGCACTGTCAAAGTCAAGAAAGTTAAGTAAATTTGCCCGCAATTTATTAACTTTTGATGGTTTTGAGAGGTTTACAATATATTTTTTTGTAGCTAAACAAAAAAAGATTTTACATTGATTTTTGCTCTCTGCGAAATATTTATAAGCAGCTACCTTATTTAATTTATCTTTTATTTTAAGTTTTATTTTAAAAAAATGCCTTCGATATTAAAAAATAGAGGTTTTTTTGCTCACTTTTTGATCAAAAAAAATTTCACTTTTTTCTGTTATTTCTCATCTTGTGTGTTTACATATGAGTAAGAAAATTTTTGTGGGTCATAAAACGTTTCGATAATTAATTGTTTTTCAATGTTTTTTATTTAAATTATTACAGGTAAATTGAAATTAATTTTTAACAGGTTAAATTGGGTCTCACACTGACATTGCATGTATAAAAAGGAATGTGCGAGGGAGTAGTTTTTACCCGCCCCTAAACTGGTAATACCTGTGCGACAACTTTCCTTATAACGCTATTTTATGCAAAAAAATACATGTACCTGCCTTCGACGCCTTCAAAAATTGTTAAAAAAAATAATTTTTTAAAGAGAAACAAATCTGTGCTTCAAGTACTTATTTAGTTAGTTTATATATATTGTGGTTATTGCACGAAATTGTTTGCAGGACACTTTTAAAACTACGAGAGTAAAATGGAAAAAGTTTATAAAAAAGTTTATAACAAATAGTACATGAATGTAAATATAAATCTGTTAAGGAGAAATTGCGACTTTTAGAAAAAAAATTATGTGAACTTTAAATTAATTGTTACTTCTGTAAATAAGTTATTTTTATATGTAAATTACTTATTTTCAGATAAATTTAATACATTAAATTACAAAAAAAGCGACAAGCTTAAAAATAAATTTTTTGTGAAACTTAGCAAAATACATAAAATTTTACTTTATGCCGCCGTCCACGAAATGGGGGAGAGGACGAGCGCGCGAGAAAATAACAAAGTAGAGCTGGCAAACTAAATTTTTCACTCAACCAAGAGAGAGCAAATTACTCACTGTGCAGAAAAAAGAGAATTATTTCTTTTTTTTCAGATTTTTTTATCTAGCATGAGGCCAGACTTAAAATTTTGTCTTATAAAAAGTAATACCAATTCTTTTTGTACATTACAAAAAAGCGCTACCATTTTAATTGGTTTGATAAGTAAAAACTAATAAAATATATATTGAGGCAGAATAAAAATGAAATATATCACAAAAACCTTATTTTTTTATTTTTAACTAAAAATATCTATACAAAAAAGTGGCAAATAATTCTGTGTTACGATTTTAAGAAGCCGCTAATGCGTTTTGGTTTATTAAAGAGAAGAAAGACTTCACAAGTTCCCGGCTAAAACAAACAGGTAAGTGTCTGTGGATATCTAAGTAGCCAATAAATTGTAACCGGTTTAATGATTTGGACAACGAAAAGTGTCCAAATTATAGTTACTTGATTATTTTTAAAGGCAGTAGTCCCAATTGTGTTGCACTTTTTCAGTGCATTCAATTGAACTCGTTTATTAGCTGTGTTATGTGTTGTAGTGTTACGTATAGTGACTCCAATGTGTTCGTCGGTTGGACAAAAAGTGTTGCGATTGTTATAATTGTATTTCTCAAATCCAACACAAAATCAAAAACATTTATTACGCAAAATTCAACAGAATCATTTATTTTTCATTTAGCTAGTTCCCATAGGAAATTCTTGACAAACGAGAGAAGAGATTATAAACAACAAATGAACAAATTACTTATAATCTAATATTTGTTGATCGGCGAAAAAAATCTCTCCAATTGGACCAGTTTCAGAAGGTAAGTGTCCTTAGCCATTTCGCCAACACAATAAGTAAACATCACCCTTAAATAAAATTGTTAATTTTAAACAAAATTAAAAATTGCAACTATTTTGATATTTTCAGATGTTTGAGGGTGCTTACCACTTGTTTCAGGAAGATTTCATCCAATTGGACCAGTATCTGAAGGTGAGTGTCCTTGGTCATTTCGCCTACACAATAAATAAGTAAACAGCACCCTTAAACAAAATTGCAAATTGTAAACAAAATTAAAAATTGCAACTATTTTTATATTTTCAGGTACTAGAGGGTACTTACCACTTGCTCCAGGAAGATTTCATCCAATTAGTCCAGTTCCCAAAAGGTCAGTACCTTCGACAACGTTAAATGACCACTGTATCACATAACACGTTTCTGGAAAATTAAAAAATACACTTTAATCAGTATAAATTTGTTTTTTTTTTTCTACTTATAGACACTTCAAGATGCATAATATTTACCGCCGCAAGATTTCATCCATTAAGGCATGTTTCCAGACCTCAATATCTTTAACAAAATTCAACTGTCAATGCGTCACACATCACCTTTAAAACAAGGGGTAAATATTATTAATAATGGAAAAAATTTCTTTATTTCCATTCGCAGGTAACTGAGTGTACTTACGGTTAATTTCCAGTGGTTCCTATCCAAGGGTTTGGTTGGTTCAGGAAGTTCCAAAAACACAACATCTTTCTGACTGTAGGTAAACAAAACACAACAAAATACACACAAAAAAAAACACTTAAATGTTACTTTTTTTTACATACACAATCTTACGCAAACAAAATTTATTAAACATGCATATTTTCTGTCTTTTTTTTCAGAATTTGGGTTGAAGTCTACTGATGATTTGGTGTAAGAACCAATGAAATGCAAGTTAACACAAACATACATGCATGAGCCAAATGCATGTGCAATAAATTCTGCTGACGTTGCACACGCGCCGTCTGAGGGAAATTCAACACCGGATCATATTTCGTCTGGATAAGCGCAACGTGGGAATGGAATGTGAATGACTTAGGAATAAAATTAATTATAAAGAATTGTATTTGATATAATTAAGTTAGTCTTATTTGGGTGGCGAGGCGAACTAAACGTTAAATAAAACTTATAAAAAATATTTGTGTGTTTGTTTAATAAAGTGGACAGTGGCAGTCCACTATAAAATAATTTTTTTGGTGAAAAGTAGACATCTGCATGACTATATTCATTTAATTGCATATACACAACAAAAACAATATTCATTCAAACATTTTTCATTCTATGGGAGATAAATAAAGTTAAGCCAGTAACAACACAAGAAAGAATGTATTGTGTGTTACACTCAATGATACAAGAAGAACACATTCATTTTACAGTTTTCGTTTTGAATGTGTATAAAACACACTTGAAAATACAAAAACATAGCAAAGTCTCATTACAGTTAGAGTTTTTATAAAAACATTCAGGTGTTTTTTCGAGTTAATGAATGTTTAACAACAACAATAACGACAAATTTGCAAACACAAATGAATAATAATTTTTTACACCAATCATACAGCAATATTCACACATTCTATTCAGTATTTATTTATATGAATGTATGGGTAATATTTTGTTTTCGGTTGAAGTTGTTTTTTATTTGCTTTCGCTTGTGGGTTCATTCATTAAATTTGTTTAACATTGAATGAAAAACACTATGTTGTTGAAAAACAAACGAATGTATTTAAACGGCATTTGGGTGTAGTCAAGCAGACCTTTAGTGAAAAGTAAAAGGAAGAATTTAACTGGCGCCCGAGCAGGGACCGGGCTGTTTAAATAAAAAAAAAGGAAAGAAAAGAAAAAAACCCTTGTGAATTTTGAAACAAAAATTTTAAACAAAAAACAGTGCATTTTTTTTGACAAATTTTCTAAATAAAAAAAAAAAAGGGAAAAGGAAAAAACCCTTGTGAATTTTAAACAAAAAACAGTGAATTTTTTTGACAAATTTTCTAAATAAAAAAAAAAGAAAAAAACCCTTGTGAATTTTAAACAAAAAACAGTGAATTTTTTTTGACAAATTTTCTAAATAAAAAAAAAGGGGAAAAGAAAAAAACCCTTGTGAATTTTAAACAAAAAACAGTGAATTTTTTTGACAAATTTTTTAAATAAAAAAAAGAAAAAGGAAAAACCCCTGTGAATTTTTAGATAAAAAGCTCCTGCCAATTTTTGAATTAAAATACTGTGACAAAATATTCTGTGAGCTATTCCAAGAAAAGCTAAAGATAAAATAGAAAACAAAATACTGTGAAAAGAATAATAAAATTGAGATCAACCCAAATTCCTAAGGGTATATCAAAAGTGTGACTACATATAAAAACTTTTTTTGTTGTTTAACCGCGTTAAACCGGTCGCGCAAAAAAAAATTAAAGGGAACTTTTATCTGCCCCCCACATAATTAAATCTTCTATGCACCTCTTCAGATCCTCTATAATACCACTGTAAGTATGGAAACCTTGCAAAGTAAAGTAACTGAATTAACAGGCGCTCTAAATGCGGTCCTTACCCAATTAAAGACCCTTGATCAAAGAACCCAAAGATTGGAAAATAGGCCTGAAATTTCTCCAACTGTCAGGGAAGAGGGACCCTCATCTTGTCCCCCTCCACTGCGCGCCCCGGCAACAGAGGCGGAATTGAATGAAATCGGAAAGTTGCCCGACTGTGTAAAAGATCTTCAGCCTTTCGAAGGCGATCCTACGCAATATGTATCCTGGATACATAGCGTAGAAAGTATTCTAAAGGATTACGAAATAGTGCGACATAAGCCTATATATAGAGCCATAATTCAGGCGATACGCCGAAAATGTAGAGGAAGTGCCGACGCAGCTCTTACCTCCTACAACATTTTTGACGACGACTGGTCGCTAATCAAAAATTGCCTCTCTCTGCATTATGCAGACAAGCGCGATGTTCGAACTCTCGAGCATCAACTGACTCAATTGGCCCAAAGATCAATGACTGTAGATGAGTTTTATGCCAAGGTGAACCACCAATTCTCTCTAATTATTAACAAGTTAAAAACGGAAAGCTATTCCGCGGAGACCACTGACGTCTTGATTGAAACATACAGGAATAGGGTCTTAGAGGTTTTCGTTAGGGGACTAAATGGCGAACTTTCAAAAATGATCATGCTCATGAAGCCGAAAACCCTCCCAGAAGCGTATTCGCAATGCATAGAATTAAGAAATACCAACTATAGAAGCCAGGTTAACCTACACCCGACTAATTTTCAAAATAGAATTCAGGTCCCAAATGGTTTTGCTTCCTCTGACCCAAATAAGACTCAACAAAACAAGAATTCTTTCGGAAAATTTGTACAAAGAAACCGCTACCAACCCCACATTAATCCTTTTGTCAATAGACAATATGGTCCACAGCGACCTACACAGCAGTCCGGTCCCGATAAACCAGAACCCATGGACATAGATCGCAGCACACAATTCAGGAGTAAGGCTAACCATGCATGGAATAACAAAAGGCGGGCCTTTTCAGAACAAGTGCGCTCTGGATCAGCCCAACGTCCCATTAAGCAACAGAGGATGTTCCACATAACGCAAGAGCCGGAGGCAGACGATAATAGAAATATTCAAGCAGTCGATGAAGAAGTAAATTTTATGACTCAGGCCTCTCCGGCATACCATACATAAGCTACAAGTTACAGGATGGCTCGACCTTAAAATTTCTCATAGATACCGGGGCCACAAAAAACTTCGTCGAGCCAGCCCTATGCCCCATCTCAACTAAGTTAGAGAAACCATTCTCTGTCCGCACTGCAGCGGGAAGTATACAAATTAATAAAAAAATAAATGGAAAATTTTTTGCACCATTTGGCAATAATACGACAGTTACTTTCTATGTATTACCGGGTTTCACAGCTTTTAACGGTATAATAGGTGATGATACCCTGCGTGAGCTCAAAGCTATAATCGACCACAAAAATAACCTTCTAACAATC
The DNA here is from genome assembly GCA_963583895.1 of Melanophora roralis. Lineage (NCBI taxonomy): Eukaryota > Metazoa > Arthropoda > Insecta > Diptera > Rhinophoridae > Melanophora > Melanophora roralis. The sequence continues at coordinate 59,557,145 of OY757189.1, read as the reverse complement.
AGTCCGGGAATCAGCATTCCCTTCAAAATTCAGGAAGTAAATGGATTGAATAGAGTTTCCTTAGTAAAGAATTCTTTAAATAAACTAATCACCGAGTTTAAGCACATATTTGGCCCAATAGACCACGAACAGGCGATAAAGACCTCAATTAGGGCTGAGATTCGGTGCACCACCGACGAGCCGATATACTCAAAACAATATCCTTACCCGGCTTGTATGCGCTTAGAGGTAGATAGGCAGATAGAGGAACTTTTAGAAAATCATATAATCCAACCATCCAGGAGTCCTTACAATTCCCCCATCTGGGTGGTTCCTAAAAAACCAAAACCCAATGGGGAAAAGCAATATAGGATGGTGGTAGACTTCAAGAGACTAAATGCTGTCACCATACCTGATACTTATCCTATCCCCGATATCAACTCAACACTAGCAAGCCTCGGAAAGGCAAAATATTTTACAACCCTCGATCTCACTTCAGGATTTCACCAAATTCCCATGCACCCCAAAGACGTTCCAAAACAGCTTTCTCGACAATGAACGGCAAGTACGAATTTCTGAGGCTACCATTCGGCCTACGTAATGCACCTGCCATATTTCAGCGAATGGTCGATGACGTTCTGCGTGGCTGTATAGGAAGAATATGCTACGTATACATAGATGACATAATCGTCTATGGAAGCACTCCTGAAGAGCACTTGGATAATCTGAAAAGGGTATTCCAGTGCCTACAAGAATCTCACCTCAGAGTGAATTTGGAAAAAACAGCGTTTATGAGGACCGAGCTTGAATTTCTCGGATATGTAGTGACAGAAAGAGGTATCTTGCCCGATAGAAAAAAGGTAAAAGCAATCCTTGACATTAAACCCCCCACAACTCTGAAGGAGCTTAAAAGTTTCCTCGGGTTAACCTCATATTACAGAAGGTTTATCAGGGATTTTGCGAAAGTAGCCAAACCACTAACCAACCTTACTCGCGGCGAGATGGCACAAGTGAAAGCCAATCAGTCTAAAAAAGTTAAAATTATTCTCGGGGAAGATGAATTACAAGCATTCAGTGACCTTAAGGAATTACTAACATCATCGGAGGTATTAGCTTTTCCAGACTTCGACAGGCCATTTAATTTAACGACAGATGCATCTAACAGTGCACTAGGTTCCGTACTTTCCCAGGGGGAGATGGGAAAAGACAAACCCATAACCTTTATTTCCCGATCCCTCAACAAAACAGAAGAGTCGTATGCCACAAACGAGAAGGAAATGTTGGCGATAGTCTGGGCGCTGGACAACCTACGTTCACTGATCACCAACCCCTGACCTTCGCCCTTAGTAACAGGAATTATAATGCGAAGCTGAAAAGATGGAAGGCCAGGATAGAGGAATATAACTTTGAACTGGTTTACAAACCTGGAAAATCGAACGTAGTAGCGGACGCCTTATCACGTCTAAAGGTAGACTCAACTGACTCAGTGGAAGCTGAGCAGGGCTCAAGAGCTACATCTATTGATTTTTGTGCCCACATAGCGAATGAATCTTCTACGGACACAGCTAGCGAGGGTAGGATTGAACATGAAGATTCGGATACAATTATAGCTAGTGAAGGTAGAATAGAAACCGGGGACTCAAATACGGTAACGGCTAGCGAAGGCACCGTACACAGTGCCGAACAGGATAGCACATATTTAATTCCACACGTCGAAGCCCCAATTAATGTTTTTCGCAACCAGATTATAATTCGACCATTTAAATCGGATATGGTGGCACATCTCAATCCCCATCCTGGCTATGAACGTCACGTGGTATCATTGGAAGAGATCAACAAAGAAAATCTCACTCGAGTTCTTAGGGAAAAACTCAGGCCTGATGTCCTCAATGGAATTAAAATCCCTGAAGAATATTTATGGCTACTACAGCAGGTTTATTTAGAACATTTTTCGCGCTATAAGCTACGAGTCACTCAAAGATTCGTGGAAGATGTGACCTGCCCAAATAGAGTATGTTTCTTGATAGAGGAGGAGCATAAAAGGCCACATAGAAATGGAAACGAAAATAAGTTACAACTCTTGGAAAAATACTATTTTCCTAAAATGAATAACCTTGTTAGAAGGTATACGAAGAATTGTGAAATCTGCAAAGCTAACAAGTACGATCGACACCCCCCAGTGCCTAAGCTCCAGGAAACACCGATTCCTTCTTATCCTTGTGAAATATTGCATATGGACATGTTTGTACTCCAAAATGAGTATTTTATAAGCGTTTTAGACAAATTTTCAAAATTCGGGAAACTTTTCCCTCTTAGGAACCGATCAGCCTTGCAAGTAAGGGAAAGAATAGTCGAAGTCCTTAGTTATTTTTCAACACCACGTATTCTTGTAACTGACAATGAACGTGGTTTCATAAGTCCAATCGTGATGAATGTAATTCGGCAATTCGGTGTCAGGGTATATTTAACTCCAGTAGGCCGTAGCGAGGTAAATGGGCAAGTGGAACGATTCCACTCAACCTTGTTAGAAATTTATCGATGTTTAAAGGCTGAATATAAGGACTTGGGAGTTCGGGAATTGATAGTAATTGCGACCGATCGATATAACAATACCGTACACTCAGTCACTAACAGGAAACCGGTTGACATTTTTTTTAACAGGTCCCAGAGAATTAATTACCAAAATGTACAGAATTTTCGTAGGAAGTTAAACAGGGAAGTCAAAAAATCTATAAGGGAAAAACAAAGGGCCACCCTGGAGCGGCACAATACCAGGCGCCGGGTGACACCAAAAGAATATAAGGCGGGCGACATCGTTCATGTTAGGAACAAGCAGATTAAAGCGAAACATCGACCACTTTATAAAAAAGCGGTCGTTAATAAGAACAATCGGGTCGCAGTGCAAATGAGCACTGGAAGAAAGATTCACAAGACCCACATTAGAAATTGATAGCTTCCCTAGTGCGATTTCTCTTCTTTGGGACAACGGTCTGTTTCAGTGATGTCCTCACAGTTACGGGTCGTAGTAGATCTTCGTACCATGAGTAGGTTTCTTTCAATTAAACCATCAACGATTGAGACTAAAAGGGATCAATACGGAATCTACAGTCCATACAAAGAATGTAACAAATGGGCCCAGAATTTTAGTGGAAACCGCATATTCGCGGAGGGGTTCAATTCTCCATGGGTACCATGAGAGTAAAGAAATCGTATTGGTGGAAAAGCTTCAAAATATTTAAAAATGAAAAAGGCATAAACGGGAAACTGTTAAATATTAAGTATAAATATGCCATAAAAAAGAAAATTTATTGCAAAATTTTAAAATGCCAATAAAAAAATAAATAATTTATAAAATTCCTTTATTTTTTCAAGAAAAGAAGGAAAAATATGGCCTTCAGCCACAAAATTGCGCAAAAAGAAAAAATAAGAAAAAAATGAGAAAAATTAGGTACCTAACATAAGAATAATAAAGCATAAAACCTGGCCAGGACTAACTAATAATAAGAAGAAAAATGGTTAAAATAAAAGAGAAATTAAATCCGTAGAAATACAAAGAATCATGTAGAAAAAAAAACTAACTTAGAATAAGGAATTTCTGTAACAAAAATTAGCCACACTAACCTACAAAGTAGAAGTAACATTTATTGTAGATTAAGGCATGAACATAACTAACATACTAATAAGCCACTAAAACACTAACGGTAGAATTAGGAAAAACAAAATTTTATCATTCCAGTCTCACGTGGGTCGCTGTCGTGGCCGGTTTGCGGATATTCGAGTACCACTCCCCTCTGGTTACATTTAAGTATGGCAAAGCTTGGCTAGTGGATGGACACTTCAACCTGGTACACATCATCAACCCACAAGAGTACGAACGCTTGTTGGGCCAAACACTGGAAATGTTGAACAAAACCATTGTCGATGATAAAGAAAGGATGGTAATTGATTTTCACGTTAACACAATTTCATCTCAGCTAGAAATGCTCACGAGTAATCATGGAAAACGCAAACGTTCCATCAACTGGATTGGTTCCGCCTGGAAATGGCTAGCGGGAAGTCCAGATGCGGCTGATTGGGATAAGGTGCTTAAGTCCGAGCAAAACATTGTCGAAAATAATAACCATCAATTCATAATAAACGAACGGCTATTCAAAACCTCACAAGAAGCAATATCCAAGGTGAATAAAATGTTGGCAGGGTTCTCCAATGAAATTAAGGCAACGAATTCTGAGAAAGTCACAACCCAAATCTTACGTCAGATAACGATTATAAAAGAGGAAGTTAATGAGATCGTAAGGGCGTGCCAAATGGCCAAAGGCGGCTTAGTGAATTCTAATGTGCTCGACAGAGGCGAAATCCATCGTATAGTTGACGAAATCACCACGCTTCCTTATGCCAACGAGTTGGAGGCAGCTGAGTATGCAAAACCTAAGGTTCTCTCAAACGGGACAACACTTCTCTATGTCCTGTCCTTGCCTAAGGTAAGAAAGGTTGAGTACAACTACTTAATCGTCAAGCCAGCAGTACGAAATGGAAAGAAAATCAACTTGCCCTATAACACGCTAATGGTCAACGAGCATGAAACCTTCGGGGTACTTCAGCCATGTCTTCGAATTAACGACAACACAGTATGCGAAGGAAAAAGCCTGAGGAGACTTTCAGAACAAGACTGTGTTCCAACATTGATTAAAGGCGGTGAAGCAACATGCACCTACGAATCCTGCGATAACGAGATCATCGAACTCGTGATGGAAGATACAATCTTCATCTCCAATTTTGAGGGTAATTTATACGGTAATAACTTCACTAAATTGCTTTCAGGAACTTATGTTATACGCCTAAACAACGAAGAGGTACGAATAAAAAATGACACCTACTCCAGTCATAGCGAGACCAAGGTACAGATTTTGCCACAGGTAGTAACAACTATTGCCAAGGAAAAACGGCTTTTGGATCTTGGTTACCTACACAACATCAGCTTGCATAATATAGAGAGATTGGAGAATCTGGCCATTGGGCATCGTTTCTCTCTGGCAGCCGATACCACCATTTTTCTGGTAATGTCATTATTAGGGTATATTTGTTGGAAGGCCCTATACTCTAAGCGAACGTTTCCCCCCATTCGAAGTGTCACAAATCCAACCCAAGAAACTGCAATCTGCGGGACGCAGATTTTTGGCGAGGGAGGAGTTAACACAAACATACATGCATGAGCCAAATGCATGTGCAATAAATTCTGCTGACGTTGCACACGCGCCGTCTGAGGGAAATTCAACACCGGATCATATTTCGTCTGGATAAGCGCAACGTGGGAATGGAATGTGAATGACTTAGGAATAAAATTAATTATAAAGAATTGTATTTGATATAATTAAGTTAGTCTTATTTGGGTGGCGAGGCGAACTAAACGTTAAATAAAACTTATAAAAAATATTTGTGTGTTTGTTTAATAAAGTGGACAGTGGCAGTCCACTATAAAATAATTTTTTTGGTGAAAAGTAAAAGGAAGAATTTAACTTGCATATAGACAATTGTTAAACAACAAGGTTTTATTTTCGGTAGCCCTTATAATACATTAAGTAATAACCAATGGTTATTCAAATGTAAAGGGAAAAAATTAAATCAAAACAGCGAAAAGCGAATATTGGTTTAATGGATTCTTAAAAAAACTTGAACGTTTTGGTTTGCTTATAGTAATTCTCATTTTGTTTATTGAGGTTATTAAAAAAAGACACAAAATATTCATGAGCTTATTTTTTTTATTTTTTTTTTTTTAATTTGGGTTGAAGTCTACTGATGATTTGGTGTAAGAACCAATGAAATGCATATAGACAAACTTAACCAACAACAAACCCAATGAATATACAAGAAAATTGGGATTAAATCCTAAAAAATATTTTAAAAGTGTTGAAAAAGAAATTATATGAGCTTAAGCCAAACTAAAAATCAAAAATTTGTATTAAAAAACAATTAGTTCAACAATAAATAAAAATTAGCACACAGAGAGAATTTCATAATATTTTAATTTCACAAAATCTAAATACTTTGAATTGCCATGTAAGGCCATATTTACCCAGTAAAAAAAGTGAGGAAAAAGAAGTAGAAAAAACCCAGAACTAGCTTACTTGAATCACTTCAAATTTTGAGGAAAAACCAATGAATTTTACATAGGGTTGTCAGTGGAGGGATGCTATTTATTTTTGCCAATTTTAACCGCATATAATCAACATTTTCGATGCTACAAAATTTCCATACTAAGGTGTTTTCTGCATTTAATATGTGGGGAAAAAAACACTCCTACTAAGGAAGGAATTTTCTGATCTAAAATGCGATTTTAATGTTCTCTTTAAATCTAGCTTTTTATGTGATATAAACCTAAAATTTATTACAACACTTCAACCAAGTGTAAATCGTTGCTCAATACAAACAAAACAATGACATCGGCGATTCATTTATAATGCCACTTTTTATTTCTGCAACAAAACCAGAAAATATGCAATAGCATCTTTAGATGTGATTTAAATGTGGTCTGTAAAAAATCGCATCAATTTTTTTTTGCCTGGTACTATTTTCATATATAAATTTTAGAAATATCCACCGGCGGCGAAAACTATAGCTGAACAATTTATTCAAATATGTCGCCGACCAATTATGCTTTACTTTTACACCTTGCACATCTTGATGAGACACATTTATATTTATACGGATTTTAACGGCTGTCTAGGCATAAATTTGTCTTGTAAAGACGTGCAATCGTGATGTACATGATGGAATAAAAAGGTGGGATCGTCCCTAAAACAACAACTTCCTGTAAAATTTCAGCATGTATTTTGTTGTTGCTAATTCCAGCTTGGTTATCGACAATGTTTCGAACACACATACACACAGTATACACAACCATTGTATAACATAAACAATTGCCCAAGTCAAGGTATATGCAACAAGGTAGGAATAACTGATCAGCTGACTTCTATTTCCGCCATATGATTTTGATCTTAGCTTCGATACTTGTTTATGTAATACAATGGTTGTGTATACTGTGTGTATGGGTGTTCGCTACATTTTCAACAACCAAGCGGAAATTAGCAACAACAAAATACATGCTGAAATTTTACAGGAAGTTGTTGTTTTAGAGATGTTCCCACCTTCTTATTCCACCATGGTCCAAGCTAAGTTAAAAAACACATGGCGGAAATAGAAATCAGCTGATCAGTTATTCCTACCTTGTTAAATATACCTTGGTGATGCAAGGTATATATGTTATCTAGCTTAGCTTGGACACTTGCTTATGTTGTACAATGGTTGTGTATACTGTCGGTATGTGTGTTCGCTACATTTTCGACAACCAAGCTGGAATTAGCTAGAACAAAATACATGCTGAAATTTTACAGGAAGTTTTTGTTTTAGGGACGTTCCCACCTTCTTATTCCACCATGTTGGTGATGTATGTAAATTAGAGATGAGCGATATTTCCGTACCTGTGATTTTATACCTGTTACTTGCAAAACACTGGTAACGACAGTGACATAAACTGTGAAGTAACTGCTACTGTTACTTTTAATTTAATGTGTTACTCAAATAACATTTTGACATGTAACGACAGTGACATAAACCGTGAAGTAACTGTTTCTCCTATAGTGTTACTTATAATTTATTATGTTACTCAAAGTAACATTTTGAAATTTTGTGCAGTAACTCTTACCTGCGATGTTACTCTTATTATGTTAAACTTTGCAAAATGTAAAGTAACATTTTTGTGCTTCATGTTTACATTTTGTTCTATAAAAGAAGTAAAGCGCTTATGTTTTTATATGTGTGTTTGTGAAAGTTGTGTTAAAAACTTTACACCAGAAAGATGTCGTCAGAGATCTCCGCCGAGCACTGTTTGTCCGTGACGGCGGATTAAATTCGGCTATAAGCCGGCTAAAGCATTAATACTCAAAAACAGATTTATACACATATTTATTTTAAATACATGTCGTTAGCTAAAATGAAAAAAAGCACAGCTAACAAAAATATAACTTTACACAAGAAGCGAAAATCTTTGTAAGGGTACAACAATAAAAAATTCGCTCATTTGCGCAAACAACACCGTAATAAAAAAAATATTTCGAAAAAAATGTGTATGAAGTTTTTAGTTTGCTTGCGTTATATAGAAAAGAATTATTAAATTTTTTTAACACGTTATAAGTAGAAACATTTTAAATATGAATCTTATGTACGACATAAAGCATAGCATAACAAACAATTCTGAATCGTTAACGCCAAAAATGCATTTCTAGAATTACGAAATTTGAGTAAATAAGCGATATATGTATATAAATCGTTAGCTGAAATGAAATTTTAGTTATTACGATCAGGCTTTCTGAACTTCACTTTCAATTATCAAGAAATAAATTTATTTTTGATTGGTGCAGTACAAATAAATATAAATATCCAAATCTTTCTCAAATAGCTCAAGAAAATTATTGTGCATTAGGATCATCAGTTCCATGCGAAAGAATATTTTCAAAAGCTGGACAAGTCCTAAATGACCGACGAACGCGTTTAAACGAGAAAACGCACAAATGTTATATTATACTTAGTTGTGTTGTGTACATACATATACAGCTTAATTTGTGTTATTTGTTTTTTTAGGTTTTTTTTTTTGTTACAATGGATTTCAACTATTTTTATATACTTTTATGTTTGGAATCTATTTAACAAGAATCTTAAACTGCTTTTCTAATAAAAGCTTTACCTCAATGCTCCAAGGGAGCTTAAAAACTTATCTCAAAAGGTTAAAGTTTAAATTTTGTATCAAAATTTTGTTTAAAGTAAATTAAAAATAATAATATAAATATGGGATATTATTGAAAATTGATATTTCTTATTCATAAATATTTTAAATTCTTATTTATCATTTATATTATTTTTCCAATGCGTTGTTCAGGAATTCGTTAAAAATAACTAAAATCGCATAATCACTGCTTAAAATAACATTATGTATAATAATTTAACAGAGATTAAAATAACTCTTTTACAAGAAGTGAAAAATGCTAAACAGTGATCATCGTCACTGTTTAAATAACCGGTGATTTTAAAATCGCATTCACTATTAACGATATTCCCTAAAAATCACGGGATCGCTCACCTCTAATGTAGATAGTAACCCTACAAGAAATTTGTGACCGAAACTAATGGTGTTTTCCATTCTAAAAAAAATGTTGCAATAAGTATGTGTAATATTTTTATCATTTTACACCCACACTTATAAAATTGCCCATTTTTTTGTTTCAATGGAACAGAAAAATGTCTTGATTTATTTAAAAACTGCACTCTGTGTTAAAAACTCATCTGCATAAAAAAGTATTTACTTACATAACACAGCTGTAAAAAGTGGTACTTTGTTACACTGAAATATAATTGGGGGTAAGATATGTTACACTCTTGCCAGTTATTTGTGCAACATGTTCAGAAAGGAAAACGAAAACTGTTTTCACTCTTGCATGTATTTTTAGAATGGAACATAAACCCGCTCGAATGGTAGCATTAATGTAACATTTTTGCCAGAAAGGAAAACACCATCACACTAAAACATTTTTTTTCGGTCATTTGTGACCAATATTTCTATCACATCTTAAGGTGCGAGGGAGACGGAAGATCACACGTACACAAAGTTTCGGTAATTTTTTTCAAATCGCCCTTAAGAAAATGATAGAAAATAATGACCGATTGTAGAGTTGTGTCGGTTATGAACGAACTAGTTCAATTGAACGATTCTTTCCACTGAGCGGTTGAAACAGTTCATCGCTCTTTTGTTTCATTTGCTTCCCATGAATCTTTTTTTTTTACTTGATTCGTTTGCTTCTTTTGTTTCACTTGATTTCTTTACTTCTTTTGTTTTCCTTCTTTATTTTCTTTCGGCTACACGACCGTTACACTAGACAAAAATGTGGTAGCGGGAATCAAGGAATTTGATATATATCTGAACGAAGAATATTTGGCATGAAAAAAAGACCCATTATTATGGTGGAAGGAGAGGAAAAAGTAGTATCCAAAAGTTTATGCGTACGCTTTAAAACGTTTATGTATGGTAGCCACATCCGTGCCATGCAAGCGGATTTTTTCTGCTAAAAAAAGTGGGTAGCATAGTTTTCTTACTCAACAATATGTGAATAAAGACTTGTATTTTTTTTAATACTTTTGTATAAATTGATTTTAAAAATGTGGAAATTGAATTTGCTTTGTATTCATAAATAATTGCAATAAAACTGATTTTTTATGTATGTATATAACAAATAGGTTCTTAAGATTATTTTAAAAAATATGCAAATTTTATGTACTATTTTCTTGTTAAAACGACTTTTTCCCTGTCTGTATAATTTTTGCAAAATCGAACAAACTGCAATTAAAATAATTTTTTTTACTAAAAACACCCATAAGAAGGTTTAAATTTTTCATTTCGTAAAATAATATTCAATATTTCCAAAAAAACCTTAGGTTCAACATAAAAGATACCGGTTGAAATAAAAGGCTAATTGAAAAAAGGACCGACTAACCTAAAAGAGCTATTGAACTAAAAGGCCGACCTAGTTCACTAATCTGAATTGAAACAAAAAGACCGGTCAGTCAATTGAACTATTAAGCACAACTCTAACCGATTGACCGGTCATCTGTGTCGGTCATGTGACCGGTCAAATGACTGTCACTGTTCTGGTAGGGAAGTCTTTTGAAAAAACAATCGATAGTACCTAAATATTAAAGTATCGATAGTTTTGCAGCTCTATTGACTTAATAGATTTAAAAAAAAAAAAACAATATTTATGTATGTGTTTAAAATATTCTGTGAAATTAATGCCTAAGATGTGGAAAAGTATTTTTTTTTTAATTTATAAAGCATAAATACAATTTAAGACATATTTTGTTTTGAAGATAGTTCATATGAATATAAATAGAGTTTTGTGAGTTTACTGGCATTTATACACTTACATATGTATGTATATGTAAACGATTAATATAAAGCCCAACACCAAATTATAGTAAAATTCACAGCACGTTAGTTACTGTGTACATTCAGCATATTACCCAAGGAATGTTTAATATCGTTTAGCTTTGCAGCAATAAAATGTATGTATGAGAAACTCATGTAAATACGCCCCATATTTGTATACGGTTCCACCAAATTGGTCTCAAAATAGAGTGAAAGCACAAAGCACAGTGGTTAAACCAATTAGCTAGCCAAATTGAGTTGCTTTCAGTCACTACTTCTCCTCTATAAGGCACGTTCTGCATTCTACTTTAAATTTTAAATCACTAAAAATTCAATCATTGGTTTTCTGCACATATTGACCAAATTTTTAAGCAAATTAAAGCTAAATCCGGTTGAAAAAACAGCTTAAAAGCAAAAAAATAAAGCAGACATTTTTAATGCGTTTTTAAAAAGTGTGTTTGTTATTAGGGTATTTTTTATAATATGGAAAAAATAAAGAAGGGTAGACTAGTTACCTTTAAAAAAAATTATAACAGATGCCTATTTATTAATATGAAGATGCTACTTTTCTACACCTTTCGTCTAGAATCAAATAATTTCATGAGAGTTATCTAAATGCAAATATTTATTTCAGGCTAAATTCAGTTTTGTTTACTTTTCAGACTAAGTCATTTTAAAATCGAAGTGGGTTGCAGAATATGCCTTTCTATGTGACTTAAATGTAAGTCGCCGATCCAGGTAAACGCAAATGTCTTCCGCTCTTAAGTGTTGAGGCACCATTTGGATGGGGGAGCAAGTTTCTTTGCGTAAAGTAAGGGATACGTTGGTGCATTTCTATTTATTATGTTTATTACCCATAACTTTTTTTTATTTTCTTACTTGGATAATATGAGGTTGTATTTGGTTCAAAACCTCTTCAGAACCTTTAACTATGAGTACTGTCAAAAGCAGTATTAGGAGCAAATGTCGGTGTGTGTGTTTGACTGTTTCTTGAAATGTCTACTGTGGTGTTACGACACAGCTGATCTACTTTTTTCATGCATAAATCTTGGCTGGGTTTTCAAAGTTGTTTACTTTTACATATCTTTTTTGAAAGCTGAGCCCAGCGATGCCAACAATTAAGAGGCAAAATGAGCCAACCAAGTAGTCAAAAAGAGCTAAAAGGAGCTAAATTTAAAAATTTAAGATTTTTCCGTTTTAAATCTACGAATGTACATATTTATTATTCAATTTGAACTTGTTTGTTTACAAAATGAAAATAATAGAAAAAATAAAGAATAATAATATTAAATAAAAATAGCTAAGTTGGCATCGCTGCCTGAGCCAACGAAAACGAATATTTTATTCACTACAATTTTGTTGTAGAATCACCCCCACCCAATGCATTATTGCGCCATGGCAGGTACAGAATGGTCTTAAAATCAGCGTTGCCACTTCTGACTAGATTTAGACATTTTTAAAAACGTTAAGCTTAATTTTAAATTTAGCTATTAGGCAATTTAGTATCGTTTTTTTTTCTTAATAGAGGAAAAAATGCATTTAATAAATAGTCAATAAAAAAGATTTTTTTGCATACATATTTTTATTATTAAATCTTCGCTTAATCAAGTAAAACTAATACTAGTCCAGCCAGTGTCAGAATTAAATTTAAGTTCTCAAAATAATGTTAATCAATTTCAATGATATCAAAAACAAAAGCGCAAAGTATCCTTTTTTTCACATGAGTGTGTTGCAAATGTTTTGAGCGAGCGAATTTGGATTAAAGACGTGCACAGATATATTTGTTTACACCAGTTTGTGTGTTTTTTTAGCTTTAAGTGCGTATTGATAAGTATGTAGTTTCTGTTGGTATTAGTATTATCTCTAATTGAATGTGTTGTGAGTTAGTAAAATGAGAGTAAGAGCATCAAATTTGTTTTCCTATGTTTTGCTAAAACAGATACCAACAAATAATGATGGTTTACAATAGGTACTTTGGTTATTTTTCTAATTCTGGCTGCATGAGCCAGTTTTTTCTATTTTTTTTTGTTTTATTTTAATAAATTGAACAAATGTAGCTAAAATAATGATAACTGTATCGTTACTAAAAAAATTAAAGTCGAATTCTAAATCAAATAATTAAAAGGGTACAAATTAAATATGTATATATTATTTTATTTTAATTTTTCATTAAGTCGAGATATTCCAAGATATGAAAAAATACCGTTCAATAGTATTTAGTGTTGCCATTAACTCGATTTTTATACCCTTCACATAGTGATAAGGGTATATATCAGTTTGTCATTCCGTTTGTAATTTCTTTATTATTCATTTGCGACCCTATAAAGTACATATATTCTGGATCCTTATAGATAGGGAAGTTGATATATCCATGTCCGTCTGTCTGTCTGTTTGTCTGTCCGTCTGTTGAAATCAAGTTTCCGGAGTCAAATAAAAAGATACAGACCAGTTAATGGTGTCAAACGATTAGAAATATCCCGCTAACAATCGCTATTTAAAATCAGCAAAATCGGTTCACTATTGACCGAGATATAAGCGAAAACCCAAAGTAACCCATTTTTTTTAGGACAAAATCCGTGCATATATCTCAGTAAGTATAGTCACTCTTGCCACAAAACTTGGCACGGATACTCTAAAGGAAGGGACCTAAATAACGGAAAAAGTTTTTTCAGATAGAACCAGGGAAAGGGGTATTTTTCCTACAAATGCACAAATTTGGTGAAATGTTTTATGCGCTATATCTCGTAAACTATAACAGCTATCGACTTAAAATGTTCTACAAAAAGTAATTGTACGCTAAGGGCTACACTTAAAAAAAAAATTTTTTTGAGTGGGGGCAAAAAAAGGGGTAGCTCCCATACAAATTAATGATTTTTATGAAATATTCGATACGCTATATCTCGGAAACTATAACAGATATCGAAATCAAATGTTTTAAAAAAAGTAATTGGGCAATAAGGGCTACGCCGCACATAGGGGTATTTTGCCAATCTAGCCGGACATCACTTTTTTTTTTAATTTATATTACTTCTTAAAAGTTACTGCGTGCCCCTAGATCAATGAAACTTGGCAGAAACATGTATTGGGGTCATAGGCTGACTAAGCTTAAAAAAAAACAAAAATCGAACCAAGGGGAAAAAAGTTCCCCTTAGAAGAACTAATGCTACCTCTGAAAAATTCAGCTTTTTATTTAAATTTCCTGAACTTTCGTTAAGCAAATGCAATTTTAAACACAGGCGAAAGTTAAAAAATCTAAACTTTGGTACAGGAGATGGTAAAATTTCATTTTGCCCCCCCCCCCCTCTTTGTGGGCGGTTCCATAAAATGAAATTGGCAAAAATAATGTTTTTAATAATAGAAATGGATAACTTAAGCCTAAATACCAAAAAAAATATCTTATTAAGCTTTTGTGGGAGGAGGGGGGTACTTCTCCAATGCCCCCCCTCACGAAACGATCCTGTAAAAAAAATTTTTTTTTTATTTTTTTTTTGCTAATTTTCACAAAAAATTCATTTTTAAGCTTGTTTGCCGCTTTTTTGTATTTTATAGTATTTAATTTATTTGAAAATAATTAATATATTTATAACAAAAACTTATTTAAAATAGTAACAATAAATTTTATATATGTACATATAAAAACAGCAACTAATTTTTTTAAATAAACTCCTCTTTTGCACTAAGGTGATGGGTGCCACTGTTCTTCTTCGTCTGTTTCTTCAAAGACATCTTCTGAATCTGAATCCTCTTCGAAATCAAGTACAGGTGGAAGCATCAAAGAAACGGCTTCTTTCGTGAATGGTAATGACTTTCTTTTTGGAGTTGGTCTTATGCTAGTCATCAGTGGGTCAGAACTAAGCAAAAGCCTATTCAAAACATCTCTGTTACACTCAACTCTTGAAAACGAATGGCTTTTGTAGTCGTTTTGAGGACGAACTGCCAAATAGAGGGACTGTCACTGTTCCTTCCAGCCATGTGGCATTCAAGCTTAAAAATCGGTCATATTTCCTTTGTGCTGACTGCCAATGTATTTTAAAAAATTTTTTAAAATTCTTTATACACTCCTTTACCGCTGAGATGTCACTATCTCCTTGACATTTTGAAATTTCGCACAATTTTCTATCTAAAAATTTAAATTTTTCTTCAACAGATTTATCTTTACATTCCTGTACTATTTGGAATAACTCTAATCTTGTATACACTTTTTCCATTTCACTTTCGAAGCTTTAAATTGGTTCTGAAAAGAATTTTGTGCAATGCCCACAATATATATATTTAAAAACTGAGCACCTGAAGCACAGATTTGTTTTTTTCCAAAGAATATTTTTAAATTAAAACTTATTTAAGACAGGTACATTTATTTTGTTCCATAAAATAGCATCATTAAGAAAACAGCTGCACAGGTGGCTAAAACCCATTTATGGGTGGGTAAAAACTACTGTTTCCACATTCCTTTTTTTACTCAGGTAAAAAACAGATATACATATTAAAAATTTATTTCAATGTACCTGCAATAATTATATGAAAAACATCTACATTCGTACAATTATAAATAACTTTTATGACTGACAAAGGGTTTCTTAAGTATTCATATGTAAATATACAAGATAAGCAAAAACAGAAAAAAGGTAAAATTTTCAAAAAATCGCCAAAAAAAGTGGCGCAAAAACGCGCAACGTTTTTTTTCACAATCTAAAAATAGAGACTTCAAATTTTATCGTGAAGTATAACATTTTTGGGATCGCGATTACTCTGACTTTCAAAAAGTTTTTTATTTTTTTTTTTTTTACAAAAAAGTGAATAAAAAAACCGTTTTTTTGATTTCAAACGAATTTTTTTTTATCATAAAAATTTAAAAAAAATAAAAAAATAAAACAGCATAACTGCTAATATGGTTTTTGATAGAAAAAACCAAAAATCATTGTAAAATCTTTATTCAATTAGCCACAAAAAAATATGTTGTAAACCTCTCAAAACCGTAAAAAGTCAATAAAAGCGCATGCAATATACTCAACTTTCCTGACTTTAACAGCGCCCCAAAACGACAAATTTCAAGCAAAAGCCCTAAAAATTCACTATCCGATGCAGAATTTGGTTATCTGTCGATCTGCGTACTTTAATTTTTACATTTCTTAAATTTCATTTTTTGCTTAATGTCCGGCTAGATTGGCAAAAAACCCCTATGTGCGCCGTAAAGAAAAAAATTTTTGGGTGGGGGCAAAAAAAGGGGTAGCTCCCATACAAATTAACGATTTTTATGAAATATTCGATACGTTATATCTCGGAAACTATAACAGATATCGAAATGAAATGTTCTACAAAAAGTAATTGGACCTTAAGGGCTACGCCTTAAATAAATTATTTTTTGAGTGGGGCAAAACAAGGGTTAGCTCCCATACAAATTAACGGTTTTTATGAAATATTCGATACGCTATATCTCGGAAACTATAACAGATATCGAAACCAAGTGTTATACAGAAAGTGATTGGACATCAAGGGCTACGCTCTTGAGAAATAATTTTTTGAGTGGGGGCAAAACAAGGGGTAGTTCCCATACAAATTAATGATTTGTATGAAATTTTCGATACGATATATCTCGGAAACTATAACAGATATCGAAATCAAATGTTGTATAAAAAGTAATTGGGCAATAAGGGCTACGCTTTAAAGAAAAGATTTTTTGGGTGGGGGCAAAAAAAGGGGTAGCTCCCATACAAATTAATGATTTGTATGAAATTTTCGATATGCTTTATCTCGGAAACTATAACAGATATCGAAATGAAATGTTCTACATAAAGTAATTGGGCAATAAAGGCTACGCTTTAAAGAAACAATTTTTTGGGTGGGGGCAAAAAAAGGGGTAGCTCCGATACAAATTAACGATTTTTATGGAATATTCGATACGCTATATCTCGAAAACTATAACAGATATCGAAACCAAGTGTTCTACAGAAAGTGATTGGACATCAAGGACTACGCTCTTAAGAAATAATTTTTTGAGTGGGGGCAAAACAAGGGGTAGCTCCCATACAAATTAATGATTTGTATGAAATTTTCGATACGCTATATCTCGGAAACTATAACAGATATCGAAACCAAGTTTTCTACAGAAAGTGATTGGACATCAAGGACTACGCTCTTGAGAAATAATTTTTTGAGTGGGGGCAAAAAAAGGGGTAGCTCCCATACAAATTAACGATTTTTATGAAATATTCGATACGCTATATCTTAGAAACTATAACAGCTATCGACATCAAATGTTCTACTAAAAGTAAGTACATCAAGGGTTATGTTTTAAGGAAAAAATTTTTTGGGTGGGGGGTGAACAAGGGGTAGGTCCCATACAAATTAACAATTTTTATGCAATTTTCGATATGCTAAATTTTGGAAACTATAACAAAAATTGACTTCAAATGTTTTGCAAAAAGTAACAGGATAAGACCTACATTCAAGAAAAAGTTTTTTTGGGCAGGGGCAGGGGAAGGGAAATTTGCAATACGCCACATCTGGAAAACTATAACAAATATCGATTTCGAATACTCCACAAAAAGTAATAATTAAATAGTTCATACATTTTGGAAAAAAAGAGGAGCAGGGGGACTAGAACATCCCATAAAAATTAACAACTTTTATTAACCTCTTAAAAAACTTGCATTACTGTCGACCTCAAACGTTCCTCATCTATTTCTATTATTCATACGAACGTTAAAATTTTGTAAAGTTTTCTATGGACTTTAAAACTCACACAAGGATTTTTATTATATTATTTGCAGTACAAAATTACTCAGCTGGGTATATTTAAAGACCAATGTGAAGGGTATATAAGATTCGGCACAGCCGAATATAACGCTCTTACTTGTTTTTTTTTTAAAGTGACTTATACCACTTTCAAAACAAACGGCTCATATGTATGTATTGGTTTTGTGCTGATAGTGCGGGATTAAGACTGGTTGAAAAATTACGCCAACAAATAAACATACTCTTCACCTCTTTTGCCTACAAACAGTCATTTTGCTCTGGCAGAATTAGTCTAATATGTGAAGGGCCAATGAAAGGATCTATTGGCGATACTAGTAACAATAAATTGATAAAAAAAATTAAATTCGTTAGAAAATAATTAAAAAATATCCAATCGGAAACGTGAACAAAATCGAAAACATGAACACACTTGTTTCCGCGAGTTCACTGTATTTGGTATATCATTAATGTAAATAATAAAGCACCAAGAATAGAACCCCGGGGTACACGAAACTTATTCTTCGTTTCAGTTAAATAATAATTGTTGACTTTCGTAATTTGTTTTCTGTTTTTATGTATGTGTCAAACCATTTTATGTACCTCGTATTCTGCACATAGGAAGTTCTTATATCATAATATCTCTGTGTATTGTTTCAAAGGCTCTTTTAAAATCTAAAAGCAATGCAACGACTTTTTAATTTTTTTTTAATTCTTTTCCATGGATTAATAACATAATGTATTGTTGTCTCACATGAAAACTTTTTACGGAAACCTGATTGGTATTTGATATTGTATTCTGTTGCTCAACTTATTCTTCTAACTGCTCCTTTACCACCTTTTCCAATATTTTCTCGCACGTTTTCAGACTAATTATGGACGGTATTCTTTACATTTATGTTTTTAACACATCTTCAATAGTTGTCACAATTTTCACTTTTCAAACATCAGGAAAAATTAATCTTATTTGATATCTTTATTTTTTATTATAATCTTAAGTTCAGAGTTAATTATTACACGAAATTTTAATTTATTGGTGATATTGTTAATAGTTTCATTCAGAAACTGCACATTTGCAATTGAATCTCTTATTGTTT
Organism: Melanophora roralis; assembly: GCA_963583895.1. Taxonomy (NCBI): domain Eukaryota; kingdom Metazoa; phylum Arthropoda; class Insecta; order Diptera; family Rhinophoridae; genus Melanophora; species Melanophora roralis. The sequence goes on along the minus strand of OY757189.1, from coordinate 59,538,365 downwards.
TGATGCTATTCAGAAAATAATTGTTAAATTGATCAGCTATTCTCTTATTATCCTATGCTCTACGTTGTTAAATATCACTGATATAATCACACTACGGTTTTTTCCAGTTGACAGGTACTTAATTACCCGCCACATTTGCTTCTGCGTTTTTTATTTTGTCATTTATATCCCTACCAGAACAATGACGGTCATTTGACCGGTCATATGACCGACACATGACCGGTCAATCGGTCATTATTTTCTATCATTTTCTTAAGGGCGATGTGAAAAAAATGACCGAAACTTTGTGTACGTGTGATCTTGCGTCTCCCTCGCACCTTCAGATGTGATAGAAATATTGGTCACAAATGACCGAAAGAAAATGTTTTAGTGTTAGTTTCGGTCACAAATTTCTTGTAGGGATATTAATTCTTTTCGTTTTCAATCTTAACCTTACCCTACAACAGCGATGCCAATTTAGCGCGTTTCGCGCTAGATTTAGCGCTTTTCAACTACTCAAAAAGCGCATTTTTACTCCTCAGCGCGTTTTTTTTAAAACGCGCTAAACTGGCGCAGTATTTTTAAAATAAATTTAGACTCAAAAACATAAACTTTTAGTTTTTTCTAACTTTTGCGAGCTGATATTTTTACTACTTTTTTCTAACAGTCGATGGATGATAGAATAAAGCTTTTAAAAATATTTTTGCTAAAACTCACGATTACCTTTTTACACACGAAAAATATACCATGTAATCCTTACTTAAATCAAGCTTAAACCAAGTACGGATTTTCGTAAACCAAGTACAATTTATCTAGTATGAATTGTTTACTTTTGGCCCCATTTAAGCCAAAAAAGGATTGATTTAGGTCCGAAACCGTACTTGATAAAAGCTTAAAATAATTGATTTATTTAAGTGTAAGTGGCGAAATGAAAACTTAATTTTTTGACTAAATGAACTTCATAAAAGAAGAAGAAAGACCATTATATTTTATATATATATTTTTATACATATTTCATATTTATAATTTTAATTTGTTTTTCTATGCTTGCTGTAAGCTGGGATTTGAACTAGGAACTCTCCGAACTTCAACACCAGCGCGCTACCATCTACTCTACCGAGACACTTTGTGTTTAAAAGTAAAAATATATTTAAAAATATATTTTTAAAAATTAGGTATTTCTTGGCAAATTGCTTACTAAACATGTCGTTTAACGATTAAAAATACATACCTATATACACAAATATGTGTACATTTTTGAAAAAAACATGATTTTAAGCCAAAAATTTTTTGTGCACATTGATTTTGTAATTTTAGCGCTTTTATTTTGGCGCGCTTTAACTTTAAATATCTTGCAAAGAAATTTCTTAGCGCTTTTTGGCGCGTTTAAATAGGGTGAACAGCGCGCTTCTACCCCAAAAAGTTGACAACGCTGCCCTACAAGAAATTTGTGACCGAAACTAATACTAAAACATTTTCTTTCGGTCATTTGTGACCAATATTTCTATCACATCTGAAGGTGCGAGGGAGACGCAAGATCACACGTACACAAAGTTTCGGTCATTTTTTTCACATCGCCCTTAAGAAAATGATAGAAAATAATGACCGATTGACCGGTCATCTGTGTCGGTCATATGACCGGTCAAATGACCGTCACTGTTCTGGTAGGGTATATTTTTATCCACGCTTGATTTGTATTTTCTATTTTAGCCAATATATATTTTGTCACCTTCTCTTTCTTCATTGACTGTAAGTCTGCATTGTACCATTTGTTAACATTATTTGACTTGCTTGAGGTTTTCTATAAATAAATTTTGTTATAGTTAGGGGGACCATTCGTACTGATTTCATCAGCACATGTACTGATTTTTCACTTGGTGAACTAATTAAAAATGTGTGTACTGAAATGTAGGGTTGCTATTTTCTCTTTTAAGCGATGCTGCGAAACTTTTCGTTAATTTTTGGAACATTAAATATCGTTTTGCCTATTCTCTACAAAAAAACAAGAAAAGAAGTAAAATCGGTGAAGCAATGCCATTGCATTCTAACTAGAGATGAGCGATATTTCCGTACCTGTGATTTTATACCTGTTACTTGCAAATCACTGGTAACGACAGTGACATAAACTGTGAAGTAGAGATGAGCGATATTTCCGTACCTGTGATTTTATACCTGTTACTTGCAAATCACTGGTAACGACAGTGACATAAACTGTGAAGTAACTGCTACTGTTACTTTTAATTTAATCTGTTACTCAAATAACATTTTGACATGTAACGACAGTGACATAAACCGTGAAGTAACTGTTTCTCCTATAGTGTTACTTATAATTTATTATGTTACTCAAAGTAACATTTTGAAATTTTGTGCAGTAACTCTTACCTGCGATGTTACTCTTATTATGTTAAACTTTGCAAAATGTAAAGTAACATTTTTGTGCTTTAAGCATTAAATACATTCCTCGCTACAGGCTACCGAACACAACCAGCCAAAAATAGAATACACGTGTGCTTATGAGAATAATTTTTTAATTGCTACAATGCAACACAACTACGGGTTGCTGTCAATGCTAATTTTGTGGCGTGGTCGAAATTAAACTAATTTCTATTTTTATACGCGACAGATAACAGATTAGTGCTGCCAATGCGGTAAGATGCAAAGAATATAGCTTAAACAATACAAAAAGACTTTAGGTGGCACTACTGAAAGTCATATTGCTCATATGTTTATTTTGTAGTGGTAGTCTAGTAAATATTTCAGTAGCAGCCAGTCGGACACAAATTTAGCAAGAAACGTTTGTGTTCGTGTGTTCCTGTGTTCTTGTTGCTTGAATGTGTTTAATGCATTATGTTTACATTTTGTTCTATAAAAGAAGTAAAGCGCTTACGTTTTTATATGTGTGTTTGTGAAAGTTGTGTTAAAAACTTTACACCAGAAAGATGTCGTCAGAGATCTCCGCCGAGCACTGTTTGTCCGCGACGGCGGATTAAATTCGGCTATAAGCCGGCTAATGCATTAATACTCAAAAACAGGTTTATACACATATTTATTTTAAATACATGTCGTTAGCTAAAATGAAAAAAAGCACAGCTAACAAAAATATAACTTACACGAGACGCGAAAATCTTTGTAAGGGTACAACAATAAAAAATTCGCTCATTTGCGCAAACAACGCCGTAATAAAAAAAATATTTCGAAAAAAATGCGTATGAAGTTTTTAGTTTGCTTGCGTTATATAGAAAAGAATTATTAAATTTTTTTAACACGTTATAAGTAGAAACATTTTAAATATGAATCTTATATACGACATAAAGCATAGCATAACAAACAATTCTGAATCGTTAACGCCAAAAATGCATTTCTAGAATTACGAAATTTGAGTAAATAAGCGATATATGTATATAAATCGTTAGCTGAAATGAAATTTTAGTTATTACGATCAGGATTTTTGAACTTCACTTTCAATTATCAAGAAATAAATTTATTTTTGATTGGTGGAGTACAAATAAATATAAATATCCAAATCTTTCTCAAATAGCTCAAGAAAATTATTGTGCATTAGGATCATCAGTTCCATGCGAAAGAATATTTTCAAAACTGGACAAGTCCTAAATGACCGACGAACGCGTTTAAACGAGAAAACGCACAAATGTTATATTATACTTAGTTGTGTTGTGTACATACATATACAGCTTAATTTGTGTTATTTGTTTTTTTAGGTTTTTTTTTTTTGTTACAATGGATTTCAACTATTTTTATATACTTTTATGTTTGGAATCTATTTAACAAGAATTGTAAGCTGCTTTTCTAATAAAAGCTTTACCTCAATGCTCCAAGGGAGCTTAAAAACTTATCTCAAAAGGTTAAAGTTTAAATTTTGTATCAAAATTTTGTTTAAAGTAAATTAAAAATAATAATATAAATATGGGATATTATTGAAAATTGATATTTCTTATTCATAAATATTTTAAATTCTTATTTATCATTTATATTATTTTTCCAATGCGTTGTTCAGGAATTCGTTAAAAATAACTAAAATCGCATAATCACTGCTTAAAATAACATTATGTATAATAATTTAACAGAGATTAAAATAACTCTTTTACAAGAAGTGAAAAATGCTAAACAGTGATCACCGTCACTGTTTAAATAACCGGTGATTTTAAAATCGCATTCACTATTAACGATATTCCCTAAAAATCACGGGATCGCTCACCTCTAATTCCAACAACATTTTTTATTAATTCAACAAAATTTTTATTATTACCGCAAAATTCAAAATATCACTTAATAAAACGTAGATGATAATAAACGAATTTTTAAATACTTAAAAATTTTTAATAAATAAAGTACTAAAATCAAACAAAGTGTTGTGACGCAAAAAATTTATACGAATTTCAACGACATTTTTAACAAAATTTCTGTGAGGTATTTAAAGTGGAATTAAATAATTGTCAAATTAAGAACACGAGGCGAACTTTACTTTAAGACGTTTATTGCCTCCTCGTTCCAGATACTTTACTTAAAACATTTTAATACAATTACAATACAATACATACATAAGTACATATATACATAATATAAATTTTCAAGACAAAAGTTTCATCATATTACATAATTTTAAATGCTTTTCTTTTCCTAAACATTTGGTAAACAAGTCTGTAATATTTTTACTTGAACTGGCAAAATTTAATTTCGTTTGATTCAAATTTTTCACGGATGTATGTTTGCTTTTTTTATGTGCCACAGGGTTTTGTATAAGAAATATGGCACTTTGGTTGTCACACAATTTTGGTATCATCTCTGGTGTAGTCTGGAAACCTAATTTCTGACAAAACACTTCGATGGAACACCACATCTTTTGCCCCTTGGCACATGGCAACGTCCGCAGCTTCCATCGAACTAAGAGATACAACATTTTGTTTTGTGGACTTCCGGGATATTGGCCCATCTGCCAAAAATAGGATGAAACCCCTGTACGACTTTTGGTCATTTATATCGGAACCCCAGTCGGCATCTGTGTAACAAACTAAACCATTAGTAGAATTATAACATAACGTACCTTTTGATTTTTGCTTAACATATATGGCGATTAACAACAATTTTCCATTATAGTGTATAACATACAAACAGTTATCAGTCTTACAACGAAGAGGTGGAGAGAGGTAAGGGTGATTTTTATACCCAAGGCTGGAAAGGCCAGCCACTCGAAGCCAGGGGATTTTAGACCAATCAGCCTATCGCCTTTCCTGCTGAAGACGCTGGAACGGCTGATCGATCTTTATCTTAGGAACACGATTGATACGCACGTCATTAGTAATGCTCAGCATGCTTACTTTAGGAATAAATCTGTTGAGTGTGCGCTTCATGATGTGGTGGGGTTCATAGAGCGCGGGTTGTACAGGAAAGAGTACACACTGGGCGCGTTTCTGGACATTGAGGGGGTCCTTAACAACATTTCGTTGGAGGCACTGAGGGAAGTATGAGTTCAGGGCATCCTCATTGAGTGGATCTGTTCTGCGCTCGGTAGCAGAATAATTAACTCTGAGGGGGGAAATGAACGTCTGAAAAGTAGTGCGGTTAGGGGAAGCCCACAGGGAGGGGTATTGTCGCCACTACTGTGAATTTTGGTAGTTTTGACTTAAGGCGAATCAAAGTAGTGGCTTATGCGGACGATATCGTGGTTTTGGTGACGGGGAAATTCGTGTCCACTACGAGCGAGGTAATGCAGAGTGCATTATCCGAATCTGCCTGGGCCAGGGACAAGGGACTGGGAGTAAACCCAGGAAAGACAAAGCTAGTTATTTTTACCAGGAAGTACAAGGTGGCGGAGTTTGAGCTGCCAGAGTTTGACGGGGTTCAGCTGGAACTAGCGAATAGGGCCAGGTATCTGGGTATCGTCCTGAATGACAAGTCATCTTGGAGGGCGAACTCAGAGGAGAGGGTTAGGAAGACTCTCAATGCCTATTATGCCTGTAGGAACGCCATAGGTAGGAACTGAGGGTTGCAGCCGGCTATGGTAAATTGGATTTACACATCCGTTGTAAGACCAGTTCTTACGTACGGTTGCCTTATATGGTGTAGAGCCCTGGAAAGGGGCGACATAGGAAGGCTCTTGACAAAGGTCCAGAGATGTGCGGTACTGGGCATTACAGGGGCCAGGAAAAGTACACCACAGGCAGCGCTGGATATCTTTCTGCATCTTCTTCCCATCGAGGATTTTGTTGCTGGAATGGCGGCCAGGAGCTTGCTTAGACTAAGTGAGCCAGGTATGCGTGGGGTATGTTTGGATGGACATGCCGGAATTTTGGGAAGAGTCGCGGATGATCGACTCCTGGGGCAGTCAGGTGTGACGGACTACATGGTAGCGAAACTTGACTTTGGGATCCTGCCCCAAGTAGTGTTTCCGGATAGGGAGGCATGGAAGGGATCGGAGAAGCTGTATGAGGGGTGTGCAGTCTTTACTGACGGGTCGAAGATGGAGGTAGGCACCGGGGCTGGTGTCTATGTAATGGACACTGGGAATGAAGGCCGCGGAATTGATAGGGGAGGATGCGATTGGGAGAGCGGACGTGACAATCTACGTTGATAGTTAGGGCGCGCTTAAGGCTCTAGAGGGACATTATGTCAGGTCTAGACTCATAAGCGACCCAGGCTCTGCTGGGTTCCGGGTCATGACGTTTTCGGCAACGAGATTGCCGATGAACTGGCAAGGAAGGGATCGGCCCGGGATATTGAACTCAGCTGTGAGCCGGTGAGGCCACCACTGAGTTTCTGTTATGGACCTGGATAATGGACAAGGTGGGCCAAACTGGAGGGACAGGGCTGATTGCAGAATCTCAAGACTTTATGGCCCAGGCTGGACACTGACCTGCTGCTCAAGGAGAGCAGGGGGGTTCTGAGGTGCATTATTGGGACTCTCACAGGGCACTGCGATGTGAGATATAGGACGAACAAATGGGACAGGAACTCTCCAGATTATGCAGGGCATGCGGGGATGAGGAAGAGATAGAGACGGTGAAACATCTTGGGCTGCAGATTCAGAGGTGGTTTGGAGGACGCTTCTTAGATGGACTTGGTGTGGTCCCTGGTGGCGAGTTGGACTCGCCACTACCCTTCGTAACCTAACTTAACCTACAACGAACAAAACTGAGATCAACAAGTATTTGGTTAATCTAACGATACCAATCTCTGCCAGCTTGCTTTAACCCATAAAGCGACTTTTTCAGTTTACACACACGATTAGGATATTTTTCGTCAAGAAACATTTGTGGTTGACGCATACCTCTTCCTGCAACTTTCCGTTTAAGTAGGCAGCAACGACATCAATATGGTTCCCCTGCAACTTCTTCTGTGCAGCAATAGCAAACAGCATTCTTATCGCAGAATATCTTGCAACTGGAGAGTAGGTTTCTGTGTAGTCAACGTTATGTTTTTTGCTAAAACCTTGTGCCACTAAGCGTGCCTTAAACTTTTCAATACGACCTGACGAGTTTGTTTTTGTAACAAATACCCACTTGCAGCCTATTTTATTTTTGTTGCCTGGTTTTTCGACTAGCTCCCAAGTTTGTTGTTTTGCAAAGTATTAAACTCTGACTTCATCGCCTCTTTCCAGAAATTTGAACTTTTGCTTTCCATTGCTTCTTGAACCGTATTTGGATTTTCGACGTCCACTAAAAGCTCGTTTAAAGTGGCAGTATTATCAGTCACACGAACTTTTCTAGGGCGATCCTCGTTTTCGTTTTTCGCCTGCTTCAGCATTGTTGTCGTCTTCAGAACTTTCATTAATATCGTCGTAATTTTTTTGTTGTATTCAAAACGCTTTGCTGATCTGCCACAAAATAACTTTTAATATGATTACTTACATTAATGGTAACGTAAAACCAATCATCACTATTATTGTTTTCATTGTTTGTTTTGATTCCATTTTTGCCAAAATCTGCTGTATTGAATTTTGATGATTCAAAGAAAACTGCACTACGTGCAACAACAATTGTTTTGTTATCATTAGCATACTAATGATAACCTTTTGTTTGATGCGAATAACCAACAAACGTGTACTTTTTTCCTTTTGGTTTAAGCTTAGAGCGACCAGGTTTCTTATCTAAAGCCACCGCCATACAACCAAAGGTACGTATATGGGACACAGACGGCTTTCGTCCAAACCAACACTAATAAGGAGTAGAATTTGCCAACACTTTCGTTGGACAGCGATTTCTCAGATATGTTGCCGTGTTCACTGCTTCAGACCATAACGTATGCGACAAACCTGAGTCGATCAAAAGACAGCGGGCCATTTCTATAAGAGTTCGGTTCGCCTTTTCTGCCACTCCATTCTGCTGCGGTGTATAGCACACGGTTGTTTAATGTGATATACCTGCAGATGATAAATAATCTTGAAAATTATTATTTAAATACTCACAACAGTTTTCGCTGCGTAAGGTTTTCAATTTCACTCCCGTCTGCCTTTCGTTGTTTTTGTGAAATTCTTTAAAAACAGCCAATGCATCAGATTTCTTTTTTAGGAAATAAATAGTTGTAAAACGGGAAAAGTCATCTATAAAAGATATGAAGTAACGTGAGCCACCTTCACTAGGAATCCTCATTGGACCACGTATATCAGTGTGCACTAACTCTAACACACTCTTTGTAAAACGCTCGCCATAACTTGTAAACGGTATAACACTTATTTTACATAAAGCACACGTAACACAAGAAAAGTTTTCGATGTTATCAAATTGTAATCCACGGACCAAATCATTTTTATTCATTTATTTTAAATCACAATAATTTACATGGCCAAACCTTTTGTGCCATACGTCACAACTTTTTTTTCATATTTTTATTATTGAATCTTCGCCTTTTGCGAACTAACAATAAGTATTCAAATCTTAAAACTATTTAATTTTTATTAGACCAGGCAGTGCCAGACTAAAATTCTCATAATAAAATTAATTAATTCAGTAGTTTCATCTAAGTGCAATAGTATCCCTTCTTTTCAGACGTCCACTATGTTGCAAAATGTTTCGAGCGAGCGGATTTGGATGTGTTTCCAGCTTGCTTTAATACTTGTCCACATAATTAAAAATTTCGCATTTAACTAGTGGAACTTGCAGATCTTTGTGGATGTTGCTGTTTTTAATGTACCAAGGAGCACCAGTTATCATTCTTAGGATTTTATTTTGACGCCGTTAAATTTTTTCAATGATGGAGGCGGATGCAGTGCCCCATATTGGTATCCCGTAGCACCAAATTGGTTTCAAAATTAAGTTGTAAAGTAAAAATTACAATCAAGACGTAGCACACAGTTTATACCGATTAGCCAGTGGATTTGGGCCGTTTTAAGTTTCATCTGTGTCAACTTTGCATCTATATGTGACTTTCTTGTGAGGCGGCGATCCAGGTGAATGCCAAGATATTTCGTCTCAATTCGTTAATAAGAATTGGGAGGCACGTTTTCTTGCGTAACGTAAAAGTAACGTGGGTGCATTTTTGTTCATAATATTAATACCCCATAACTTTGCCCATTTTTCTACTTGGGATACGTGATGTTGAAGTTGTTTTGAGGCCTCTTTAGGGTCTTTATGAATACTAAGAAAGACGGTAACATCAGCAAATGTCGACGTATAAGTAAGATTGTTTGTGGGTATATCTGTTGTGTAAAAAAAGTACAAAATTAGACCTAGTATACTCCCTTGAGATACACCAGCCCCTATTGGCTGAGAAGAACTTATTTGGTTTCCCTCTTTGATCATAAATTGTCGGCCGGTTATGAATTTTTTTAAAAGGTTAAAAATAATAGATGGAAGGTTGGGCTTTAATTTGTTTAACAGGCCTTCATGCCATACTTTGTCGCACGCTTGAGAGACATCTATAAAGAGCGCGGAGTAGTATTTCATTTCCTCAAAGGCTTTTCTTATAACCTGCACCAATCTGTGGGTTTGTTCGATGGTACTATGTTGATTTCTAAATCCAAATTGGTGATCTGGAATGCAGTGGTTTTCATTCAGGATCGGAGTCAGCTTGTTTTAAGCAATTTCTCAAACAATTTGGACATAGTTGGTAACAGACTTATAGGCCTGTAAGACTCCTACTCGAAGGATCTTTTCCCGGCTTAGGAATCATCTTTACCAAGGCAACTTTCCATACTGGCGGGAAATGTTCGAGCCGTAATATGGCGTTAAAAATAAAAAGAATTTTTCTTTTTGCTGTGCTGATTGCATCAAAACCAGGAGCTTTTTTAACATTTAAATTATTGATAGCCTCTACGACATCTGACAACTGAAAACGTATTTCCATAGGACATCTAGCAACAACAGGCGGTGATTTACTCATGTCAGTGCATGTATTTGGAGTGAAGACATTTGTTAAATGACTTCCGAGCAGATCACATTTTTCTTCATCACTTCTTGCCCACATTGCTCTCTTAATCTCGTGGTGTACGGACGTGTCTACGCGAGTGTATATTTGTAATAGGTGATATTTGTAATAAGTTACAAACAAAAAATTGTTAATATACATACCTACAAGACATAAGTGAGAATCCAAAATAAAAACAAACTAAACAAAACAAAAAAACCAAACGGTTAATGAGTAACAGTAATCGTAGTGACAGTGGACCTAATAGCCGAAATGCTTACATTGTGTTAAGCTCAGAAAGAGTTAGCAATGAAAACATTAGAGACCCTGAATATAATAGAAACTATTTAAGTGCAAAACCGAAAACAAATACAAATAATTTAAGTGCAAGTGTGCCTAATTTGAATAAATGTACTGAACAAGGGACAAATTTAGCCCAATCTCTGTTTAAAAATTATAAAAAAATACCGAGGTGCCATCTTCATCGCGGTCTTCTTTGTCAAGTTCTGGTGTCGCACCTACAGCTGCTAAAGGCGCACCAGGCCCAATTTCTGCGTGTGCTCCTAAGATCCAGGTAGGGATGGACAGGTACGTAACAGTTCTTAAAAGGGGGAGAAGTCCAAAATCGGCAGAAACATCTCAACCTGCAAAAATGTTGAAAGACGATGAAAGGCCAACCTCATCGCAAAATCGTTTTGCCATTCTACAAGAAGATAACGATGCCCCCGTTACTGAAAAAAAGTCCTTTAAGCCACCTCCGATTTATTTGAGGGAAAGGAATTCGAATGATCTTGTAAAGTTTTTAGTAGGTTTGATTGGAGAAAACAACTTTTACGTTACTAACATTAAACGCGGTAACATATACGAGACAAAAATTCAGGTGAATGACGAAAACGCTTACCGCACCACTATTTCGGAGCTCGAAAAACTTAAGAAAAATTTCTATACTTACCAACTTAAGAACGCTAAGGGCCTCCAGGTAGTTATAAAAGGTATTGACTCTAATGTTGACCCGGAGGAAATTAAAACCAATTTGTGCATGAAGGGCTTTAGAGTCAAATATGTATCAAACATAAGGAACAGGGAAAAATACCCTCAACCATTATTCCGGGTGGAGCTTGAGCCCAGTGACATTAAATTGAAAAAAAATGAAACACATCCGATATATGATCTAAGATATATTATGCACCGTAGAGTTATAGTGGAGGTGCCACATAAGCGATCTGGGCCCGTACAGTGCTTAAACTGCCAGGAATATGGCCACACCAAAGCATATTGTAAATTGCCTTCTGTTTGTGTTGTGTGTGGGGATCTGCACGATACGACCAACTGCGACAAGCCAAAAGAAGATCCTAGGGTGAAGAAATGCAGTAATTGCGGGGAAAACCACACTGCCAACTATAGAGGTTGCCCTGTTTTTGACTTGGTTAAACGCTCATCCAAGCCGAAGGTAGTTCCTGCCCCTCCCCAGCCGTTAAATATACCAACAACAAACATTTCCCAGTTAGCACAGCCAACTACTAGTCAAATTTCTTACGCCAACGCACTAAAGTCAAACCAGTCCAATGCACAAAGGCCAATCCAACCAACCACACAACAACAAGTGCCAACAAGTGAACCAACTGGTCCCAACTTTACCCACCTGGAAGCCGTAATTGACAATATGGTCAAACAATTTACGCAGATAATGGCGCAAATGGCTGGCATGATGCAGGAGATGCGAAAATGCCGTCTGCTCTTCTGCAGGCCATGCTTAAAAGACCATGAACTGCCTCAGGGTTTGTTTCTGGAACGCAAACGGCGTCCGCCAACACAAAAATGAGCTCGAATGTTTTTTAATACACCATAAAATTGACGTCATGTGTATTTCCGAGACTCATATGACATCTAGGAGCACTTTTAAAATAAGTGGATACAATTTTTATGATTCGAAGGATCCCAGAGATAGATCATGTGGTGGCTCGGCTATACTAATCAAATCAAGAATTAAACACCAATGGTTAGGTGGCATCTCCGAATGCTATATTCAAGCAGCAAACGTCTGCATTGATGAATTTTTCGCTAACCTAGTTATTTCGTCAGTGTATTGTCCACCCAGGTTCTCCATAACGAAGGATCAGTACAACAGTTTTTACAAATCTTTAGGTCCCCGCTTCATAGCTGCTGGAGACTAGAGCTGTGCCAAATCGTTCATTTCAGTGATCGCTCAGTTTCGTTCAACTTACAAAAATTAACCCGTTCGTTCAATCGTTCACTTCTGAACGACAGTACGGCAACATGTTTTTTTAGAGATTTGTTTTGACATACCTTGTGGTTTTGACATTCAAAATAGAAAAAACTTTTTGTGAAATAAAATTTCAATAATCCATATATAAAAATTGTGTAAAAAGTGTATAGTAATCCATAAAAACACAAACACTATAATAAATCAAACTTCTTAGAAAAAGACTGTTAAACCAAATTTAAAAAAATTATGGCAGTGCCACAGCGATGCTCAAAAGAAATATATACGCACATTCGCAAACTTTTTAAAGCAACTCTTATCAATACACAAACAATCAACTGAAACAAAAGAACATAACATAAAAAACACATCTGAACGAACGAAATTGTGACATAAAAAAGACCTGAAGAAACAAACATTGAACGGAACACAATTGAACGAAAAGCGCTCAGTAAAATAACCGGATCACTTCGTTCAATTCGGTGATCCGTTCATTTTGACCCGTTCGTTCATGAGCTACACAGCTCTACTGGAGGCTATAACGCTAAACACACCTACTGGGGTTCCCGCTTAATTAGTCCCAGAGGTCGTATCTTGTATGATTCCGTATCTGAAATGGGTCTTTGTGTTATTTCTACTGGACAACCAACCTATTGGCCAACCGACCACAATAAAATTCCAGACGTAATAGATTTTGGCGTAGCAAAAGGTATATCCCCGGAGCTTATTGAGGCGCAAGCCTCTCTGGATTTATCTTCTGACCACTCACCCACAATTATCACTATTTGCAGTCCTAACCAAATCGCAACTAGTGATTTTTTCTTATCCAAAAGAGTAAATTGGTTGAAATATAAAAAATATATCAGCTCTCACTGCTCGGAACACATACCACTAAAAACTCCCCAAGAAATCGATGATTGCCTAAATATCCTAAATGAAATTTATTAAAGAAGCCGTTGAACATGCTTCTTCAACATACCGTCAGGTCAAATACAACAAAATTTTTTCTGTCGATGTTGAGGAGCTTTTATCTGAAAAAAGGAGAGTGCAAAGAGAATGGCAACAGCATAGATCGCCCCAACTTAAAACGAAGCTAAAAGAGTGTACAAATCGCTTAAAAAACTTGCTGGAGGTACACAGAATTGCATAAATTAAGAAGTATTTGGAAGGTCTAGACGCGTCTCCTCAAACAAATTATTCTCTATGGCGATCAGCCAGTCGTCTCAAAAGACCCGTAATCGCAAAACCACCACTGCGCAATCTTAGAGGATCCTGGGCTAGAAATGATGAAGAAAAATGCGATCTGCTCGCAAGCCATTTAAGAAACGTGTTCACTCCTAATACATGCACTGACGTGAGGGAATTACCGCCTGTTGTTTCTAGACGTCCTATAGAAATACGTTTCCGATATTCAGATGTGGTAAAAGCTATTGCTAACCTTAATGATAAAAAAGCTCCTGGCGTTGATAAAATAAGCAACAAAATGCTCATTGAGCTCCCTTTTACAGCAAAAAGAATAATTCTTTTTATTTTTAATGCAATAATACGGCTTGAACATTTTCCACCAATATGGAAAGTTGCCTTAGTAAAGATGATTCCTAAGCCTAGTAAAGATCCTTCGAAGGTGGAGTCGTATAGGCCTATAAGTTTGTTACCAACTTTGTCTAAACTGTTTGAAAAGCTGCTTAAAAACAAGCTTACTCCGATCCTGAATGAAAACAACTGCATTCCGATCACCAATTTGGCTTTAGAAGTCAACATAGCACAATAGAACAAACTCACAGACTGGTGCAGGTTATAAGAAAAACTTTTGAGGAAAAAAAGTATTGCTCCGCGCTTTTTATAGATGTCTCTCAAGCTTTCGATAAAGTATGGCACGAAGGCCTGTTAAACAAACTAAAGCTAAACCTTCCAGCTAATATTTTCAACCTACTAGAAAAGTACATAACCGGTCGACAATTTAAAATCAAAGAGGGAAACCAAATAAGTTGTTACCAACCAATAGGGGCAGGTGTACCTCAAGGGAGTATCCTAGGTCCAATTTTGTACTTGCTTTACACGGCAGATATGCCAACAAACAGTTTTATGCACACGTCTACATTTGCTGACGATACCGCTTTTCTTAGTATTTACAAAGACCCTAAAAAGGCTTCGAACCAGCTGCAACAACACGTAACCCAAGTTGAAAAATGGGCAAAATTATGGGGAATAAAAATTAATGAGCAAAAATGTACCCACGTAACGTTTACTTTACGCAAAGAAACGTGCTCTCCAATCCTTATTAACAACTATATGGTGCCGCAACGATTTGAGACGAAATACCTTGGCATTCACCTGGACCGTCGCCTTACATGGAAGACGCATATAGATGCGAAGTTGACGCAAATGAAACTTAAAGCTACACAACTTCATTGGCTAATTGGCAGAAACTCCGTGCTTCGTCTTGATTGTAAACTTCTACTCTACAAATCGATTTTGAAACCAATTTGGTGCTACGGTATACAATTATGGGGCACTGCTTCCGCCTCTAACATAGAAAAAATTCAACGCCGTCAAAACAAAATCCTAAGAACGATAACTAGTGCTCCTGGGTATATTAAAAACAGCAACATCCATAAGGATCTACAAGTTCCACTAGTTAAATGCGAAATCCTGAACTATGTGGACAAGTATTTAAACAAGCTGGAAACGCATCCAAATCCGCTCGCTCGAAACATCTTGCAACATAGTGGACACACTCGTCTGAAAAGAAGGGACACTATTGAATTTAGATGAAACTGTTTAAATTAATTTACTTTGTTATGAGAATTTAAATTTTGGTCTGGTACTGACTGGACTAACATAAATTACTTAGTTTTAAGATTTGAAAACTTATTGTTAGTTCGCAAAAGCGAAGATTCAATAATAAAAATATGAAAAAAAAAATCTTGCCCAGGATCCTCTCAGATTACCTAGCGGTGGTTTCGCGATAACGGGTCTTTTAAGATATTTCGCTGATCGCCATAGTGAATAATTCGTCTGAGGAGTCGAGTCTAGACCGTCGAGGTGTTCCTTAAGAGATGCCAATCGGTGAACCTCTAGCAAATTTTTCAATTGGTTTGTACATTCCTTCAACTTAAGTTGGGTGATCTGTGCTTTTTCCATTCTCTTCGGGCTCTTCTTTTTTCAGATAAAAGCTGTTTCACATCGGCTGAAAAAATTTTGTTGAATTTTGTCTGACGATAGTAAGAAGAAGCATGATCAACGGCTTTTTTTATGTTCTCATTAAGGCTGCTCAGACAATCATCGATGTCTTCGGGAGTTTTTTAGCGGTTGGTTTTCCGAGCAGTGGGTACTGACAATTTTTTGTATTTTAACCAATTAACTCTTTTAAATGAAAAATATCACTAGTTGGTATTTGATGAGGACTAAAAATAGTGATTATAGTGGGAGAGTGGTCTGAAGATAAATCCAACGAGACTTGAGCTTCGGTAAGTTCCGAAGATATACCTTTTGTTACGCCAAAATCGATAACGTCTGGAATTTTATTGTGATCAGTTGGCCAATATGTCGGTTGTCCAGATGAAATAACATTAAGTCCCATTTCAGATACGGAACCGAACAAAACACGACCCCTGGGACTTATTAGGCGAGAGCCCCAGTACGTATGCTTAGCGTTATAGTCTCCAGCAGCTATGAAGCGGGAACCTAAAGATTTGTAAAAACTTTTGAACTGATCCTTTGTTATGGAAAACCTCGGTGGACAATACACTCACCAAATAAATTCATCAACGCAAACGTTTGTTGCTCGTATATAACATTGGGAGAGACCATCCATTCATTAGTGTTTGATTCTCGTTTTGATTATTATAGCCGAGCCACCACATGATCTGTCTCTGGGATCCTTTGAATCGTAAAAAGAATAGCCTCTAATTTTGAAATTACTTCTAGATTTCATATGCGTCTCAAAAATCAACAGGACATACATACATTATTTGGTTTATTAAAAAATATTTGAGTTCTTTTTGTGTTGGCGGATGCCGTTAGCGTTCCAGAAACAACCCCTGAGACAGTTCATGGCCTTTTACGCATGGCCTGCAAAAGTGCAGACTGCATTTCTTGAATCATGCCAGCCATTTGCCCCATGATCTGCGTAAATTGTTTAACATTATTGTCAATTACGCTTCGAGGCGGCTAAAATTGGACCCGGTTGGTTCAAGGTTTAGCACCTCTTGTTGTGTTGTAGCCTGGATAGGCCTACGTGCAAGCTTAGGCTTGCCAGATCCAATTTGGCAAAAAGCTTGACATTGACAAAAAAAAAACTTGATTTTGAAAAAAAGAACTTGTTTTTTTATTTTATTGTTTATTTTTTTCATAAAAATGATTAGAATAAAAACAAAAATATCATAAAAAGTAAAAATAGCAGAAACAATATAAAAGAAACAAAAAACAAGTGTTGAGCAATGGGGTAAATATCAGTGTTGGCACTTTTGTTATAATTGTACTGAAAGAGAACTAAATTTTTTAAACTTTGATTGCACAGAAAAAAAAATGTATCATATTAGTCCTTAGTTGTGTTGATAATAAAAATATGGGCTTTAGATTTGTTTTTTAGATACATACTTTTTAAAGTATTTTTATATACCTAGAATAAACTTGAGGAAAAAAATTAACTTACAAAAAAACTTGATCAATTACTTTTTCACTTTACACTTGACGGCCATTAAAAAAACTTGACAATCAAGCCAAATCAGGTCCGTCTGGCAACCCTAATTGGGCTGGATAGACTTTAATGCGTTGGCGTAGGAAACTTGACTTGCAGTTGGTTGTGCTAATGGAGGCATGTTTGTAGTTGGTATATTTAAAGGCTAGGAAGGGGCAGGAACTACTTTCGGCTTAGATAAGCGCTTAACGGAAGCAAAAACGGGACAACCTCTATAATAGTTGGCCGTGTGGTTTCCTCCGCAATTGCTGCATTTCTTCGCCCGAGGATCATTTTTTGGTTTGTCGCACTTAGTCGCAAGTCCCAACACACAACACAAACAGAAGGCAACTTGCAATTAGCTATGGTGTGACCATATTCCTGGCAGTTCAAGCACTGTACGGGCCCAGATCACTTATGTAGCGCTTCTCTACGGTGCCGAATATATTTTAGGTCATAAATAGGGTGATTCTCATTTTTTTTTAAATTTACATTACCAGGCTTAAGCTTCATTCAGAATAATGGTTGAGGATACCTTTCCCTGTCTCTAATGTTTGATACAAATCTCCTCTGGGTCAACATTTGAATCAATACCATTGATAACAACCTGGAGGCCTTTTGCGTTCTTAAGTTGCAATTACATTTTTTAATGAAATCTATTCGCAAGGAATTGGAAAATCATTTTGTGCTACTTGAAAGTCGTGAGGTATTAAATAATTTTGAAGTTCTAAGTCGAAAAATATGCTGTCTATTGAATTTATTCTACCATGTCCTATTCCACTCAATGTTGTTGTTTTGTTAGTATTTATTTCTTGTGTTTTAAAATACTTTGATTTGATCATTGATATATCAGCACCAGTAGTTATCAGCACAGTTAGCATTAGTAGTGTTATTTTTGTACTTATGTTATTTATATAGGTGTTGATAAAGAAACATAAGTTGAGATTAAGGTTATAAATTTTGTTATTCACTGTTCTAGTCTTAGGGGGTCGTTCAAGTTTTTCGAACGCGTACTATCTGAAGTCATTGCTCTAGCGTAGTTTCTTGCCCCACGGTTGTTATGATATCTCCGTGGGTTTCTATTATCGTTGTTATAATTACTGTTAATGTAATCATTATTATTTGTGTTTCGTGGGTTATTATTTCTTCCACAAAATCTCTTATTATTTCCACGATAATTTCCGAAATTAGGTTTTCTTCCATAATGTAGTATTGTGTTTTGTTGTCCCGTTGCTTCAGTACAACCATTTATAAATTTATTAACAGCTTCATTCATATTATTGAATTGACCTGATTCCATTATCAGCTTTAATCTGTCTATTGTGCAATTTTTGGTAAGTGCTTTTACAGCTACCTGTGTTGAATATTTGTTAGCAAGTTTGCTTGACAAACCATCTGAAATATAAGCATTTTCTAGAGATTTGTTAGAGATTCAATCTCTGAACAATAATTATTTGCTGTTTTATTGCTTTGTCCTGTGTTCATTATTTTTGCTGATAAAACCGCAACTGACTCACCTTTAACATACCTTTTTAATTTGTCTATTATATCTTTTATGGTGGATTCAGTGTTAATAAGGTTCCTAGCGCTTCCCTTGAGTTTAGTTTTTATTAAGGATATTGCAACTTGTTCGTGCGTATCCTTTATGGAGTCAACTAATTGTAGTTAAGTTATAAATGCTGTTAGATTCTCGGATTTTCCATAAAACTCAATGTTTCGGTGTATATCCGATATAAATAAATGAAAACAAGAAAATATGTTAAATAAAACACAACTTATTGGATGTATAAAAGGCCAGAACAAAATTCTGTATTTTATTTAGGGCCTAATTATGTAAAACGCAACGCATAATAACGCAAACAATTGTATGGAAAAAATTAAAATTGTAAAATTTTTTGCATACATTTTGTTTTTGTTTTAGGGCGTTGCGTTTTAGGAAATAAGGGGGTTAGTTCAGTATAAAATTTACCTGTAAAGGTCTTAGTAGAAAATAACCAGGTGTGTTAAAATTGTGTATATGCTGTAAAATGGCAAAAACAATGTTTAAATACCCTAAAACGGTTTATTCGTTAAAAACACTAAAGGGTTTCCAAAAAAGATGTAATAAAAAGTATATGTTTAATATTCAAACTATAAAAAGAAAATTATATAAGACACGATTTTTGTACTTAAACATTGCCGGCCACCTTGCAACAATAAAATGTGTTGCAAATAAATAACTTAAATAAATGAGTTAGTAAGGACTCCTGTTGAAGCTATACGTAATTTTGAGCCATTAAGGACTCCTGAGGTTAGTTATTTTCCTTTTTTTTTTTTTAAATTGAGTCATGATGGACATGATGGACGGTCAATGACAGAGAAATTTATAAAAAAGATTAAAATGTAGATAATCCCGAGATAACCCATCCAAATACTGTATATTGGGCAAGTGGAAGCCATGAAACGGCTTGAATTCGTCCTTTCTTTATCAATGGACTTACTTCGGGTCCTAAGACCAAAGCCACGTTGCCCGAACGGTTAAAACTGGGGTCCGCTAGTTGAAGACCCTGAAACGATTCCAAAATCGAATCGGAGACGGACATTGCAGGTGTCTTAATGCCATTCATTTTGTATAAACGAGCTGTAACAAATATTCGTTGCGACGTATCGTGGATCGACTCAAGCTCAATTCGACAGTATTGTTCGTTGTCCACTTTATACACGGTAAATTCAATTTGACCGCAAATTCTTTGCAGATATAGCTGCTTTGACAACAAACATCTAAAACGGCCCGCAACGGAATTTCCGAAAAGCCTTGACAAAGGTTTAAACGCAAAGTAGGCGAAAAGGATATTGCCTGATGAATGGTCAAACGATTTTCAGTGGATACCGGCTTGACACGAACCTTTGATTTCTTTGACACATGCTCATGAATTGTGTTTTTGTTTGCAATTGGCGGCACTTTTGCAGAGGACGCGGCGTCATGAACTGGAAGCACAGCCTTCAAGGTGAGAACCTCCACTTGCTCGATATTTGGGTTATCTTGGGTTGGATTTTCCACGGACTCCGCGGTGTCAGGTAACAAAAGGAATTAGGGACCATCCCTGGACACAAACCCTGTTCCGGTTTGTCTGTGGAGACCTTGTTAGAAGCGTCGACAAGAGATTGATCTGGAGGACCGCTGACTTTCATTGCTTCCTCATAATCTAAAAGGCCATCTTCAAACAAATCCGATATGGCTTGCATGTTTTTGTTCGTAGAGTCCACTTTGCTAGGAAAAAAAAGAGGTTAGTACTAGTAATTTGATAAAAAAAGTGACGTGACTATTTTAATTCAGTCAAAACAACAAGTTTAGTTATTGGTCGACTTACTATTCCGTTTTGTGTGCGAATCTCGGCGACGCGAACATGACCGTCAGTACCAGTAGATACTATTCCTAACCTCCACGATGCACAGTGGGGCCAAACGCAAAAAAAAATGGTAATAAATCTGTATCTTCGAAAGTATTTGTCCAATTATAAAATAATGTATCAAGCAGTCGTAGAGGAGGACCCAAGGTTTTAGAAAATAAAATTTTGGACTACCCTGTATATACATACGTTGAGCTACAGGGTGCCAAAGTTGACCTCCTTGGGCTTGCAAAACATTTCTATGCTCATAACTTTGCAAATATTAACCGATTTCAATGATTTTTGGATTTATTTGATGAAAATTTAAATCTAAAAAGAAAACATACTCACTCTTTCTTGTTACCGGTTACAGCTTAAAAGATATTTGGGTTTGAAATTTAAAATTGTTGTTTTTGACCTTGACTTTATTTGGTTTTTTGCAAATGTCTGCAATTGTAGTTATGCTAAAAATATTTTTGTATTTATAAAAAGTTTGTTAAGCCTACACAATTTATTTAATTATCTTTATTCGTCTAGCCGTGAAAAATATTCAAAGTCAAAATTTTCAAGGTGATTCCAAAAATGGCATAATTTTGACAAAAATTGAGCACAATTGATTAACTTTTTTTGGAAATATTTGTAATAATAATTATTTCTTTCTTAACGTTTTTGGAAAAAGCTGGCTTTAAAATATATTAGTAGTATATTTTTTAAAAGGATTTAGACGTGCACCCTACGCCAGGCATTGGTCGAAAATATGGATTTTTTCAACGAAATTTCAAATTTATTGGCCGAGAAAAAAACGCAAGCCGGTTTTTGAAAAATTGGTTCAGAATTAAAATAACTTATCTTTTGAGGTTTCAGTTTTAATTAAGTTATTCACCGCCCGCTCAAAAATGGGGTCACGAGGGTAAATGTTATTAATATAGACAAATTTTAAGATGCGTGTAATATAATAGCTCAGAAAATAACTTAAAGTTTACTTAATTCTTTTTGTTTTTTGTTTAAATAATAAAAAACATAATATTATTATAAAGTTTTAAAATCCATTACGTTATCATATATCAACAATATTTTATAAACTTTCAAATATAAAAAGTTTTCACAAAAAAAAAACTGTAAATATAATATTTTGGAATTTTTTTAATCTGACCCCTTATTTTTTTTCTATGGGTAAAAAATATGATATGTATGCAAATCTCCATCTGTTTACCTTTTCAATGATATATAATATTTGTATATTATTATTTATTTAATACTATATTAACCGCCCTTAAAACAGCTATCTTCACTCCTTAGGGGGCTTGCCCTACAAAGGGTTAGTTTTTCATAAATTTTACCCCAACCGTCCTAACAAGTTTTGGAGCGCCTCTTGAGAATTCAAAAGTACGACAAACCCCAATTGATTTTTCCCCTTCGACATTATTGTAGAACATACTAACCTCCTATCTCTGCTCCTTAGGGTACTTCCCCTTCAAAAAAAGATATAGAAATTTGCCTTCTCATTTGCAATGTTTAAACAAATTTATATAATTTTTCGGTGCACTTGTCTGGCAAATTTCCATCCATTAAATACCCTTTTATCGCCCGAAAAAATCGAACAGTATTAAAGTAATATAAAATTATTTATTTTACTATATTTTTCCTTTTAATTTTTATTTTTAAAACACCAAATTTCGCACACAGTTTAATTAATACACAATATAATTTTTCCGTAAATAAAATAAATTATGGTATATGTCCGTCCACGTAAAAAACGCAGCTTTGAACAAAAGAGTAGTGATATTCTGATCTTTGCAATCAATCACAATAAGAATTGCAAGCAGTATTATCACACTGTTTTATCTTTTTGTCACCAATAACTATACTTGTATTAAAGTGAGCACATACACTTATGTATTTATATACTTTGTGTGTTTATGTATTTTTTACTGTTAGCAAATCACTTTTAAAATCAATTTACTAACCTGTCTTTTCTTGTAAATTTTTGGTGAAATTGCTGAAGATCTTTCCTCAAAAGGAGCTTGACTGATATATAATCCTGTAAAGGTTCCAGAATCCGGTTCGAAGGACCAATGTTTCGGCGTATATCCCATATAAATAAACGAAAACAAGAAAATATGTTAAATAAAACACAACTTATTGGACGTATAAAAGGCCAGAACAAAATTCTGTATTTTATTTAGTTCAGTATAAAATTTACCTGTAAAGGTCTTAGTAGAAAATAACCAGGTGTGTATCGATATTGCAATCTAAATCACAAGTGATTTTTAATAAAGGTTAAAATTGTGTATATGCTGTAAAATGGCAAAAAAAATTTTAAATACCGTAAAACGGTTTATTCGTTAAAAACACTAAAGGGTTTCCAAAAAAGATGTAATAAAAAGTATATGTTTAATATTCAAACCATAAAAAGAAAATTATATAAGACACGATTTTTGTACTTAAATACTCAACTACGGCCTGTATTTAAAAATTCTGTCGTTGATTAAGGCATATCGTGTCTGTATCGCTTTCGTTTTCTAAACTTTGTTTAAATTTTTCCGAATAAATTATTTTGATGTTTGTATTGATGCTCTATTGAATGTGGTACGGTTTGGTGTATATTATATTTTTCAAGTTTTTTTTTTTAACAGATCTCTTAAAGACCAATATATCTCAAATGTCTGTTCCCTGTGTTCTTTCGTAAATTTTTCCTTGTTCGTATTAATTACTGACCTTATGGTTTTTAAAGAGTCAATAGTTATATTTAAGTATTTCTTAATAGTTTCCGCTTTTATGTAAGTTTTTTGCTTATGCATTTGTATGATTTTCCAAAATTTTTCCTTTCCACTAAAATTATTTGTTTAATTAAATCCCGTTTCTTCATTTATGTTTTATCTAGGTCATTTGCTCTACTGATATATCTCTTTTTCAAATCTTTGTTGTGTTTTAAATACATATACATATGTGATACAAAAAGCTTATTCCTATTATTATTGTTATCACAAGCATATTAATAAATATTTTTATTTGGAAAAAAAATTTTAAATGTAATTTGCCTCGAGCGAAACTCGCGTACAGGCCCTAAAGGCGCATATTGGTGCACTCTTTTGAAAAATGATAATAAAATAATTTTTACCTATTCCACCGTTTTGTTTTCCAACCTCTCTATTGGCTTGGTTTCCTGTTCCCAGCTTGGAGGGAGTCTGAGTGTATTTCCCTTAACAGTACTGCTTTATTCCTTTTTAATTTCTGTGTGTAGCCCCGCCTCTTCTATTTTTGTATTTTAGGTATCTCCGGCTCAATCTGCTTCTTTTTGTTGATCCTTTTTAAATAGTCCTCAATGGTTAGGAGTTTTGTTCCCTGTTCCATTCTATGTTTTTTGGCCGGACAATTTTCATCACCCGCTGCTGACGGACTTACTGCTTGTCTCGTCAGGACAAAAAATTTTGGACTTAAGGGGCTTTGTTTTTATTTGAGCACTTCCTCTTTTTTTCTATTATCTTGCCTGTGCGCTTTTATTGTACGCTTCAGGATTCTGCGTGCTTTTAATTTATTTGAGCACTAGCAGAATTTTGGCAGGATCGCCATGTAAATAATAACTTTGTTAGTTACTTTAATTTAAAGGAAATACATATATATTTGAGTTGTCCTTGCAAAGAGCGGATGAAACGCTCCAATGTAGTGTTAAGCAAGGATTGATTTCTTTATTGACAATTTTCGATTTATATACATAATTATTGCTTACTTAGCTATTTTGGTTACAGTGGAATGTGTAGCATGCTTTTAATGGATTTTACTTATTGTTGAGACACTAATCAGTCTAGTACTCAAAGTATTGCCTGTATAATTATGTTAACAGTGGAACCGTTAACATAACAACTGCACTTAACTAATGTAGAAGACATCAGTTCTTTGTTTCATGTATTGAGTACTGACTGTTTTATTGCTGTGTGTAATATGATATTAAATTTTGTTCAGCGCAGCAAAATATTCATTTGAGTGTTTGTTTGTTTATTTGTAATTGCGCGTGTTATATGCCTACGCTATGATATACACCGCGACATGTACACACTACAAAATATAACAGAATTTTATTTAAAATTGTGCCGTGTGCTAAACGAGTAATCACTCGAAGAACGAGGAAAGAAAGAAATTGTTACTTTATTTCGAAAGACTTGTTAAAGTGAATATGAACTAAATACGCGCAAAAATAGATCTGACAGTATTGCAAAAACAGATATACCTTGTAAATACTTGTTCTTTTTGGTATAAGTGTGTGAATGAGTTTAACTGATATTGTATGGTTTTGCTATTGCGCACTCACTCTACTCTTAAAAACAAATATTGTTGTTTATTGTTTGCATTGAGTGAGTAATGTATTTGTTTTTTTTTGTGTTGAATAACAATAGAACCATGCATATTTTCTTATAACTGTTGATACAACAAATAAACAAGTTCGTTTATTTAAAGGGTTGTGAATTAAACAAAAATTTGATTTTTAAACACTATAACTACAATAAGTTATATTGTTTAAAAATGAGTAAAATAAATTTTAAAAAACATTTTTTTTGATCGCGAGCTCAAAAAGTAAGATAAAATAATATATATTTAATTTTTATTCTTTAAAATTTCAATTTTAATTTAGAATTTGAAATATATAGAAACGATGCAGTTTTTTTAGCTAAAGTTGTTTTATTTATTAAAATAAAATTTAAAAAATAAGAAAACTGGCTCATGCAACCAGAATAAGAAAAATAACAAAAGTACCTATAGCTAACCATCATTATTTATATGTATCTGTTTCAACAAAACATAGAAAAACAAATTTGTTACTCTTGGTCTCATTTTGCCAAACCACACCACTTTTAAATAGAGAAAATACCAATACCAACTTGTAACAAAAACACAAAGTTACTACTCAATATGCACTAAAACTGAAAAAACACACAAACTGGTGTAAACAGATATATCTATGCATGTGTTTAATATGAACATAAGAATTATTATAAATGTTGGCCTCTCGAGGTACGAAAAATTTAAGTAAAGAAAGAAAAAAAACTGTAAGAAGCTTATTAAAAAAAAATTTATAAAATAAAAAGAAATGTGCGACACCAATAGTCATTTTTTATCTAATGCCAGTGCTAGTGCTGGCGAAAAGGAGTATAAAATCCACAAAAATACTTTTGATACAACTTTAATTCGGTTAGTCAATTCTTCAGATCAGGTTCTTTTGCAACAACAGCACAGCGTGGAGCAGCATCGGAATCAAGAGCAGAAATTGCAGCAAAAAACTCAGTCACTGCTTGTGGCTAGTGAATTGTTGTTAGATTACTCTAATCAAGATGTTTGCGTTAGTAACAATAGCAACAACTATGAAAGTGATTTTTCAAACCGCCATCGTCAAGATCACTATAGTAGCTCAAATATTTTTGGATCATCTGATTCTATGAATAGATCTTTAAACACAATGTCTTTATGCGTTATCCCGACTACAAAGGCAGAATTAACTAACTCTTCTTCGTCAAATAAAAAAACGACGGAAATAAATATACACCAGATAATAATGGAGAACCACGAACTACGAGAGAAACTTAAAAAACTAACTGAAGACCGTGATCGATTGTTGGGTGAAGTTTCAAACCTTAGGTTGAAACTTGATATATTTGCCATAAATCGCTTGCCGGAAGAAAAGTAAGTACAAAAAATAGCCATAACCATGTAAAAGCTTGTGAACAAGTTAATCTGTTACAAGGGCGATCCGATATTACCCCTGTTATGCTAATAAAGCAAAACAGAATATCGTAATTTTTAGTTTTTCAAGGAAAAAAATAAATGAAGTCATATTAAACGGACTTATTTATGTATTAGTAAATTGGGTTAGGTATAAGTTATATATTTTAATTTATTTTTTCATAAATGTCCTTTATTTTTTTCGACATTTTTTTTCTGAAAAACAAAAAATGTAAATATTACTTTGCAAATGCAATTCTCAGGCTTCTTGAAAATTGTCCCTAAAGTAAAAACGAAAACCCGCCCTTTAATATTATTTAAAAGCAAAAATACGAAAATTTAAAATAATTTTTCCTGTTTTTTTTACTTTTAAGCTTTTGGGGCCTTTTTTAATTTTTCAACTTTTTGTTACTACACTCAAAAAATTTTTTAAGTATTATTATTTAAAAGGGTAACTAAAAAAACTGGATAAATCAACAAAATGTTCGTTTAAATTTAAACATCAACATAGATAGGGAATAAGTATGTTCCAGGAATATGTTTGGGAGGGAAAACTAATGGAGATATGTGATCTACTTTATTCCTCTAATGCGACTTCAGGAGTTGTAGGGCGTTTTACCCTTACATGTTTTTAATTTGTATGGCAACTCTGTTGGGGCTGGAGAAAGGGAGTAAGTATGCTTTACAAAAATGTTAAGGAGGAAAAATGAGCTCGGGTCGGTCTTACATTTGATTTTTGTAGGAGTAACCTGGAGCCTGTAGGTGAAGACTCTAAGAATATGTTTGGAAGGGAAACTAATGGGGGTCTGTGATACATTTTATTCGTCTAAGGTCGACTTCCGAGAAGTTGTAGGGGTTTTTACCCAACTTTTTTTTTATTTTGTATGGAAACTCTCTTAGGGGCTGGAGAAAGGAGGTATGTATGTTTCACAAAAATATGTAGGCGGAAAAATTGGGGTCGGTCTTTTATTTGACATATGTAGGAGCACCCTGGAAGCTGTAGGGCGAGATTGATTATAATTTTTCAAGCTTTGTATGAGAGCTCGCTTTGGCGATGGAGATAGGCGGTAAGTATGTCCCAGAAAAATATTTGGTAGAGGAGACTACTGGGGGCCGGTCTTGCACTTAATTTCTCTAAGGCCGACTCTGGGGAAGTTATGGGCGTTTTAACATAATTTTTGTATTTTTTTTAAATATTGTATGGCAACCCTGTTAGGGGCTGGAGATAGGAGGTAAGTATGTTCAGCAAAAATGTTTAGGAGGAAAAATTAATTGGGTTGGGTCTTACATTTGACCTTTTTAGGAGCACCCTGAAAGCTGTGGGAGCGATTTAAAAAAATTTAAACAAAATTTAACGTTGTATGACAGCCCTGTTAGGGGGTGAAGATCGAGTGTAAGTGTGTTTCACAAAAAATATTCGTAAAAGGAAATTAATGGGAGTCGGTTTTACATTGCACCCACGTAGAGGCAACTCCGAGGCAGTTGTAGAGGTTTTTGTGTAAAAATTTTAGAAAAAGAAACAGAGGTAGTCTTGGATTTTGGAAAGCATCTCAGTCAGTTTTTGGCAGATTTTGTTGGATTTTAATAGAGATTTTCGCACAGATACTTCTAAAAGTTTGATACCACTTTCGAATCTATGTGACATCGCAAGGCTTTAAAACCCATAACACGGGCAGGCGGGCATCACTAAATCGACTTCCTCATCTATAAGAACCAAGAAAATATATACCCAGCAAAAAAAATTGATGCGATTTTTTACAGACCACATTTAAATCACATCTAAAGATGCTATTGCATATTTTCTGGTTTTGTTGCATTTAATTAAATGCAGAAATAAAAACTGGCATTATAAATGAATCGCCGATGTCATTGTTTTGTTTGTATTGAGCAACGATTTACACTTGGTTGAAGTGTTGTTATAAATTTTAGGTTTATATCACATAAAAAGCTAGATTTAAAAAGAACATTAAAATCGCATTTTAGATCAGAAAATTCCTTCCTTAGTAGGAGTGTTTTTTCCCCACATATTAAATGCTAAAAAGTTCAAGTTTTACATCTACTTCAAGATAACACCTTAGTATGGAAATTTTGTAGCATTAAAAATGTTGATTATATGCGGTTTAAATTTGGCAAAAATAAATAGCATCCCTCCAATGACAACCCTATGTAAAATTCATTGGTTTTTCCTCAGAATTTGAAGTGATTCAAGTAAGCTAGTTCTGGGTTTTTTCTACTTCTTTTTCCTCACTTTTTTTACTGGGTACGTATATATGTAGTGTTTTTTTAGTTATTATGTTTATTTAGTCAGTTTTAAAAGAATATTTTTGGTTAAAAGAACTATATGTACAAGAATTATTAGATATAAGTATGTAAGTGACAAAAGAACTAAAAGCACTGCGCACGCGACGTCGGACGTCTATTTCCTTCGATAACCGTCTATATACTGATTCGTTGTTCTCTTCCCACAATTCGGCCGTCCTGCCTAGGATTCGCCTCGAATTCGTCACCACTCAAAATGGAACACCAGGGCTTCATGTACTCGGCACAAGTGGTAGTATTTCCAGGGCCGTCAGTACCTCCAACCCGCACGAAGTTGTACGTATCATTCGGTTTTACGCTTACAACCTTATATGGTCCCAAGTACTTCGGCTTTAATTTGAGACCGGAGCCGAATTGGGTCCTCTTGATCGCCACCAGGACTCCCTTGGAAAATTTCTTAGCTTCTTTGCGGCTAAAATTGTATGACTTGCGGTTCTCTGCCTGAATTTTGGCCATCTGTTCTTAAGCGCTTTGCCTGATTTCGTCTCGACCTGTGCTAAAGTTAGACAGGATCTCGTCTTCAAATAGTTTCTTTATCTCGAAATGCTCAGCTGTACGCATCTCGACACCAACCCACAGATTAAATGGCGTCGGATTGACACTACGTGTGTATGTTGAGTTGATCACTTGCTGCACTTTACCAACATATTTGTACCACTTCGTTGGATTGGCTACGCTTAACTTTGACAGCACGGAGATGATAACGGAATTAAGGCTTTCAATTTGTCCATTAGCTCAGGGCAAACCGGTTGTGATAAGATGGTGTTTTATATTTTCGACCTAAAGTCTTCAGATGAAAAGGCAGCACCCCTGTCCAAAATAATTTGCACTGGACTACCAAAAATAATACTTTGAGCTTCTAATTTTGCTATAACCTCGCTGGATGATGTTGTTTTGGTCGGATAGAGCCAACAAAACTGTAAATGCATCTTTTACGGCAAATATGTGTTTATACTGCTTGGCTGTTTATTCTAAAGGCCCGAGATGGTCTTCTTGTTTTTCGCGTTTCCTATTATTCATTATGCAGGGTATACAGTTAAAAATATGAAACTCGATTTTTTCCTCCAGTTTAGGGATATAATACTCGCGACGTAAAAGCTCTTTCGCCTTCTTTACAGCAAAATATCCTCTCTCGTGAGCAAGCCGAATAATCTCTCTTTGCATTCCTTTCGGGACCACGACTACTTCGTAACCGTCCACCACTTTATACAAAACATCGCCCTTCGTGAAATAGCCATCGTAAGTGTCCTTCATCCTACGATCCGTACTTACATTTTCTTAAATCATGCCTATTCGGATTGCTTCAACAAATCAAGCAAGAAAAAACTTGTTGTTTTAATATATTATTTTGCATTTAAAAACAAAGTGTCTCGGTGGCCTAAATGTAGCGCGCTTGTGCTGCAGTGCGGAAAGTCCCTGGTTTGAATCTCAGCTTCGGTAAGTACAAAAAATTAAATTTTTAAATTATATATTTTAAGTATCTGTAAAATTATATATAAAAGACTTCTTCTTTAATAAACCTCCATAAGTAAAAAAAAATACATTTCATTTTCCGATTTATCCCGTTTACGGCTTTAATTAATCTTTTTATGGCTTAAATCAAGTACGGGTCCGAACTTAAATCAATCCTTTTTTGGCTTAATTCTGGCTAAAAGTAAAAAAATTCGTACTAAAAAATCGTACTAGAAGTAAGAAATTTCGTACTTGGTGTAAGAAAAACCGTACTTACCGTACTTTTTACTTAATTTATTTTTTGTGTGTATTCATTACAATTTGAACAATGGCTAAGTACACTTATAAAGATCTCGCTGATATTTTCTTGCAACAAAATGAAGTGCGCGATGTGGAATTGCATATACTAAGCAATTAATTTTTTAAAATATGCAATACAGATGAAATTTAACTACACACACAAAAAATTCAATATTTTGCAAAAGTAGTGAAAAAACGGTACGTTGAATGCTCTTATAACAAAAAAAGGATGTACGAACGTCACCATGAAAGGTTGTCAAAGGAACTTGTTTTCGAAATTTGTTCTACAAATGCCAGTGAATGTGGAAAACAGGATCGACCAGCAAAACCAATTGACACATGTTGTGAAAGTACTCGATGACGCAAACGCTAGAATATAAATGAAGAAATTTCTCCAGTACGTATCAAAGACTCATTTTTGCATTAAATACAACCAACACAAAATAAAAAAAAAACAAATTGAGATAATTGAAACAGTAAAAGAAGCAAGTCCAACCGCGCACAAAAAAAATTTTGAATAATATTGCTACAACAAATGAAGACAAGAAATTTACTACATTAGAAGCGTTAGCGCTATTTTTGAATTTAAAGTTAACTAAAAGCCAGTATAAGGAATTGCGGAAGCGAACCAATGAAAAGAATTCTGATTTGGAACTAATAAAGCGCTTCTACATTATATTACAAGTTCTAGCATGCAGCAGAAAGATAAATGCAAAAAAGTTTGTAGAGTATGCCAAAAAAAAACAGCTATATTTTATAACGAGAAATGCTTTAGGAGATTTGTTCCATGGGGAACAAATAATTAAACACAATATGCTACCAATAGGGGATCTATCCGAAGAATCGCAAGAAAAAAACAGATTCTTTCAGGGCAAAACACCAGGAAAAATTTTCAGATGTTGTACTAACGAAGACCTGATTACTAACTATTATATAAAGAAGGGTTGTATGTATGTATGTTTGTATTTTATAGCTGGCCACACCAGTGGATCGATTTTATTGAAATTTTTACAGGGAGTTACTTCAAGTCTGAAAGGAACAATAGGCTACTGTTTTTTTGGAAATTATTTCTGCCATGGCCACACAACGTTCATTTGTGTGGGAAGGTCAGGTTATGAATTGCCTAACAAAATTAATCATAGCCATACTGATCAAACGCGTAGAGCTAAATACATGAAGTTTATAACACGTGTTAAGCTTTCCATGTTTGTTTAAATACATATGAATTAAATGCTAATTTTTATTTATTGTTGAACTAATTGTTTTAATACAAATTTTTGCTTTTTTTTTAGTTTGGCTTAAGTACATATAATTTCTTTTTTTTTTTTTTTAGAAGAAATTATTATTTACATATGAATAAAATTCGGCCCGGAAAGGGACAAAAAGGGAAAAATCTGAAACCTACTATCTTTTGATGTATATACGATAGAAAAAAAATTTAAAAATTTTTGCGTTTTCCTTAAGAAATAAACAGACTGGTATCTGAAGTTTTTTTTAATTGCTAATTTTTATTTATTGTTGAACTGATTGTTTCTCAATACAAATTGTTGATTTTTAGTTTTGGCCTAGGTTCATATAATTTCTTTTTATTAGAAGAAATTATTATTTTCCGTTAATGTTAAAAGAAACTTAATTTGAAAAAAGCAGACATTTCTACCGCCACTTGCCGAGTAGAATGCATTTTCGAAAGCAGCTACGCAATTTCATCATCAGTACTCTTTGAACGGTAGTAGTGTATTTGGTTGTAAACATCACCTATTTAGCTTACACGTAACAGAGAAAGGGATACGGGATGACTGTTTTTCTTTCGTTTTTACTTTGTAAGTTAGGACGAAGTTTACTTTTCATATACACTATGCTTTTTTCTATTAAAAGTCTTTTCGGCAACACTTGACTAACGGTTGAGCTTCATCCATCTCTCAGATGGAATGCAACGCTTTTAATTTTTTTTAATTTTGATCCGAAAGGGCGAAAAAATGGGTTAAAATTATATTTCGGTACTTTTTGTTACTTTTAAACCAATAATGATAGAAAAATTTTTCAAATTGCGTTCGATAGGTCTAACAAAAATATGATTACGTTTTTCGTACTTTTTTTTTTAATTATGGGCCTAAAGGGGGGGAAAAGGGTTAAAAAAATATTTTGATTTTTTTATGCGTTTTTTGTAACTTTTAAACCAATAAAGATAGGAACATAATTCAAATTGGGTGTGACAGGCCCAAAATATATGAGTACGGTTTTGGGTTCTCTTCTAATTATTGGACCCTTAAGAGAGAAAAGGGCTAAAATTATGGTTTACTACTTTTTGTAACTTTAAAACCAATAAAGATAGAAAAATTATTTAAATTGCATTCGTCAGGCTACCAAAATATGTTAATATGTTAATAAAGTGCGAGAATTATATATAGAAGGTTATAAAATAATTTTTAATAACTAAAGCTTTCTGGATATCTCCAAAACTATAAACCTTATAAATTACTAATTTTTATATGTTAATTAAGTAGTACGGCTGACTTATGTGGGGTAACCAGTAAATTAAAAAAATATATAAATGCTTTTATTTACGTATTTTGGTAATTTTACTATGATTGGTGTAGCGAAGCACACCGGGGCTTAGCTAGTTTTATTATAAACATCAGATTCATATATGTCCAATATCCGGCAAAAATGGAAAACTAACTATATTGAGATAGACGTAGAAGGTAAACTACTTTTAGAAGATGAAAACCAAGGCTATTTATAAGAAATTTTTACTAAAATTATTTAATTAATAGTAATTTTTCAGAACTTTAGATGTTTACTATTTTATCATTTTATGTACATTAATCAATTTAAAATTTACAACTTATAATAAAAGTTCACATATATTATTATTATATATTATTACTAGCTGACCCGGTGAACTTCGTACCCCCTAACAATCATTGAATATATGGATTTTTTAAAAAGAGTACAAAGCTTATTTAGTCAAATAATTTATTGGAATATATTTATAAGGAAAACAAAAATTCAAAAAGATTACAAAAATAAGGAAGCTCTGTATTTTCATGCTTGAGGTTAGTTCCCTTAAGTGCAGTACCTTGTGATATATGACATTTTTCGTTTTGTTATTAGGCGCAAGTATAAATAAAGTGGATGGTTTGCCCACACGTGAACATGAGACGTATAGTTGGCCATGAGAAAAACATGAAGTCTCTAAATTAAGACCACAAATACTCAAGGATTGTCCTTGTGATTTTTTAATTGTCATTGTGAATGCAAGACGAATAGCAAATTGAGTTCGCTTAAACTCAAAAAGCATATCGGAATTCTCGAAATGAGAACTTCTTCACCTTTGAATTTTCCTTTAAGTATAATTGCGTGTATGTTGCAAGGTTTTGGTTGGTTTAAATTTCGAAGCACGATAACTACCGAGCCTACCTTCAGTTGTAAGCTGTGCGGTGGTAAGCCAGGTACATCCAAGGAGCTTAAAACTTCAGTTGAATAGTTGGTGGCTTCATCTTCGTTTGTTACACAATCAATAGATTTAAAAGAATGCAGAGTACCAACGATTTGATTTTGAACTACATATATAGTTTAAATCATCCACATCTATATTTTTAGTTGATAAAATTTCCCGTTCACTCAACCAGTCATTATTTTTCCCATTAGCAATTATGTGGGGGAATACTTTCTGGATGAGCTCTTCTTTTGACGACACAAAATTACAAAAATTTTAAGGAAACGAAATCAGTCCGTTTGATTCGTCCACGGGAATACGGCCATTACCGATAGTCAACAATTTGTTGGAGAAATCTTGATCTGATAAATCGTTGAGAAATGTAACGTTCATGTTTTCTGTCAACTGCAGTATCTTTGCAAAACGCCACAGACTTGAGGATTTAACGCAATCACTTATTCGATCAGCAGCCGTCGATCTTGGAATGACTGACAGTGTTTGGCGGAAATCACCAGACAGTAAAATGATTGCACCTCCAAAATATCTTGAGTCACTGCGCAGATCTTTTAGTGATCTTTTAAGAGCTTTTATTGCGCGTTTGTGTGCCATTGTGCAGCCGTCCCAGCTAATGATTTTACATGCTACTAAAACTTTGGACATGACGGAGTTCTTCGCAATGTTACGTGTCGGTTGCTCTTTATTTTGAAGGTTTAATGGCAATTTTAACGCTGAGTGAGCTGCGCGGCATCCTTTTAACATTGTGGCCGCTATTTCAGATGAAGCTACCGCTGCAGCAATGTTGGATCTCGCACGAACAGTGGCTAAAATCAATGACATGACGAATGTCTTCTCAGTTGCACCGGGGACAACCAAGAAATAAAAACTACCATTTCTATCATCAACTGCCTTCAATATTATACAATATTATATCATAGACTTCCTTCTGTCGATTTAGTAGCTCAATAATTTCATGTTCTGGTGCTGGTTGTCCTAACCT
Organism: Melanophora roralis; assembly: GCA_963583895.1. Classification (NCBI taxonomy): domain Eukaryota; kingdom Metazoa; phylum Arthropoda; class Insecta; order Diptera; family Rhinophoridae; genus Melanophora; species Melanophora roralis. The sequence goes on along the minus strand of OY757189.1, from coordinate 59,503,532 downwards.
GACAAACAAACTGCCGCAAATAAGGTAACACATGTCTTCAATTAAGAGCAATGCCCGGTTATGCATCTTTTCTTCTCCTTATTGTTATTATTGAATCTTCGCTAATGCGAACTAACAACATGTATTCAAATCTTAAAATTATGTAATTGATATTAGTCCAATCAGTACCAGACCAAAATTTAGGTTCTTAAAATAAGGTAAATAAGGTTATGCATCTTCGCATTGACTTCAAGAATTGCATTTCTCGAGCCGACACGATATTGATGTAAAATAACACATTGTCCTTGTATTTGTTCCACAGGGGACTTGGACTTGACGGGAAGCATGTCAATAATGTTCGTATATGCCTCAGCGACTGTCGTATCCCAATGAGTATCATTTTTAAGCAAATTGAGTTCTTTACATGCAGCACGAAATGTTGGACAGACTATACCATTAACAGTACGTAATGCTCCAAATGATGTTGGACCACGAACATTCACCAGCAACAACCGCAAATAAAAGCATTCATCATTCTTCGAATGAACTGTATAAATGCGACCAAGAGCATCACTTGAACGCAAATCTGGATGCCCAGGAACCATAGTGCCTTTTTTTCGACGTTAAAATTTTTTGAACAAGCGTTCCAAGTGTAATACCGTGGCATCTTCGAGTAAAGTAAAGTTTGTGCAAACGGATCGCTTTGACAAACAGCAAAGAAACTTGTCAATGTTGTCGCTGGAGGTATTTCAGCACGTTGAACGACATTTGCCGCAGAGAAATATAATCGTTGGCCATTTTCCAGATGCACTGCTAAATGTGCAACAGTGGGATGACATTCGTGAATAGGGAATGAGACTATACGCCAAACCGCCTGATTGCAGTTCACATAACGCCCAACTTAATAACGCGTGATTTCATCGTTGCCATTGGAGGTTTGGATGCTAAAAACAGCCATATCCCTGCCTTTCGTGACATATTTGCAGATGTACTTGATCGACTTCACTGAATTAGAATATTCAACATTGCAATGTGTCTTAAATGATTTGGAAAGAAGTGGCGAATATAGCACAGTCTAACTGTTGTCAATCACAAAATTGTTCCCTTTTACTTTCTTTGTAATAGTTTGACCGTTGTCATGGGCGATCAACGCCAATACAGTGGGTAACCATTATTGCCAGTGATAGTTTCCGCCGTCAATTTTCGTGGATAATTTTTGGAACACTTGCCGTCGACCATGCACGGAAATTGGGGGTGGGTGACACCACACAGTCCATTAATCATATTTGTAATTACAACATCATGTAGCTCTTGCTCTGTTCCGGGATCAGGGATCTCGGCACTTATAATATCATCTATCTGGTCTGGTCGAACTTTTTCGACTAACCAAATAAGAATGTGTGCATGCGGCAAACCTCGTTTTTTGCCATTTTATTGAATACATCAAGCATCAAGTATCTCCGAACACGTATTGCCTAACAATATATATAATCAGCAAACGAATTTTTTGCCTAAACACACATAATTCACAAAATATTATCCTTAATAGCGTGTCAATAACGTTATAAACATGTTTTGTTTGTTTCTTTGATAATTACTGAAAATTACTGATAAAGCGTGAATAGAAAAGCTGTAGCCTATCGCATCTTTCATGATGGGAAGCTATTACCAAGAAAAAATTCACAGACAGTTTAGTTTATAATGGCTTCATTATTTTGTAGCCCTATCCGCCACTTGTAAATAATTTTTTTTTTTATTTTTTTAAATGTTTGTTGTGCTTACAAAACAATGTATAAAAAATTTGCGTTAATGACTCACTAACTGACAGACAGATTAATCGCTGCATAGCCTAAATGCTTAGGGAAAGACTTGAAATATGTATCGGGCAATTTTGTAGCTTCTGAACTTAAAAAAGATAGAATTGTAATTTAATTTATGCTCGACAGGTTTCAAAGTTATGAATGCATTTTTCGTACTTTTTTTGAAATATTAGACCATTAGAGGCGAGACGGTAAAAAATATTTTTTAACTGCTTATATCCATTTTGTACCTTCGGAACCGAAAAATGTAAAAAGGGTTCAAATTATATTTTTAAATTGCGTTCGACCGGTCTCGAAAAAATATGAATATAAAACTTTGATAATTTTGATCCTAAGGGTAAAAAGGGATAAACATTTAGTGGCAATTTTTAGGTTATTTCTGTTACTTTTAAACTAATAAATTAAGTTGCGTTCAACTGGTTTAAGAAAAATATGAACACGTTTTTGAAGTTTTTTTACAGTTATTGAGGCTTTTATAAGAAAGCATTTTTGTTGTATGGAAGGTGCCATACCCATTATTCGCTTTTTCCCTATACTCACGTCAATTATGTATATTAGCAAACATAAACATACATAGACAATTTTAAGACTCTAGGTATAAGAATTATTGAAGTACATGTAAAAAAAAATCCAATTGTATGGGAGGTGCCACACCAAAAAGTTTGGAGACCCTAGCTGTTACAGTTATTGAGATACACATGAAAAATATTTCCTTGCTATTAGAGGTTCCAAACCCATAACTCACTTCCTGCCTATACTCGTCTTAGTTATGCATATTAACATAATAAATACCCATATTAAATTTGGAGATTTCAGTTGTTACATTAAGTGACATATAAATGTAAAAGATATTTTCTTGTAAAGGAGGTGCCACGCCTATTATTATCTTCACGCCCAAACTCAGCCTAATTGTAAGCATCAACATCGTAAACACCTACACAAAATTTAGAGATTTTAACCCATACACAGCTGAATTATGCATATTACCATTATAAACATCTTTACAAAGTTTTAAGAGTTCAACTGTTACATTTATTGAGATATATGGGGGATTTCATGTCAAGTGACCCAACTTTTTTTTTCGATTGAAAAGAAATTTGGACCAAAGTAAGTTCTTGCAGAGAGTAGCATAGACACAATTTTTTAACACGATCGGTCCAGAACTCTCTGAGCTAGAGGGGTTCAAAATTTGACGTTTTCGGCAAATAGGTGTTTTTTCTCATACATGTAGCTTGTTACCTTTTGCTTTTAACAAATTCGTCCCAAATACTTTCGATAGCTTTTTCTTTAATCTTCCAGAAAAAAATATTTTTAAAATTAAAAAAAATTTTTTTTTTATTTTTTTTAAAAAAATAATTAGAAAAAATTTTTTTTTTTCCAAATGTGCCCATTTTTTTTTTATTTTTTTTTGCTCAAAAGAAAGCTTAGGTCTTTTGCTTGAAGAACTTGGAGGTCGCTTAGTGGGATGCGAGTGGGATATCTATAAAAATAAATGTTTTGTAACTCAAGGCAGAGGTTTTCCAATTTTCGCGTATATTCTGTTTGATTTTTTTGATATTTATGTAAAATGTTCTCTTAAGCTAAAAAAAAAAAATTATTTTATGCTAAGAAACAAAATAATTTAACCTTTCCGACGGTATGCAAGTACCAAATAAAGTCTCATACACTCGACACTGCATTACCAACAAAATTGTAGGCCTCTGGAATAAAATCACTTTTATATGGCAATGTCTGAACACATTTTGTTAATATTTTTAATGCATACCGTCGGAAAGGTTATATTATTTTGTTTCTTAGCATAAAATAATTTTTTTTTGCTTAAGAGATAATTTTACATAAATAGGAAAAAAAATTAAAGTAGAATATACGTGAAAATTGGAAAACCTCTGCCTTGAGTTACAAATTATTTATTTTTATAGATATCCCACTCGCATCCCACTAAGCGACCTCCAAGTTCTTCAAGCAAAAGACCTAAGCTTTCTTTTGAGCAAAAAAAAATAAAAAAAAAAATGGGCACATTTGGAAAAAAAAAATTTTTTTCTAATTATTTTTTTAAAAATAATAAAAAAAAATTTTTTTTAATTTTAAAAATATTTTTTTCTGGAAGATTGAAGAAAAAGCTATCGAAAGTATTTTGGACGAATTTGTTAAAAGCAAAAGGTAACAAACTACATGTATGAGAAAAAACACCTATTTGCCGAAAACGTCAAATTTTGAACCCCTCTAGCTCAGAGAGTTCTTGACCGATCGTGTTAAAAAATTGTGTCTATGCTACTCTCTGCAAGAACTTACTTTGGTTCAAATTTCTTTCCAATCGAAAGACATCGGTTTTAAAAGTTGGGTCACTTGACATGAAATCCCCCATATAAAAAAGCTATTTTCGTTGTATGGGAGATGCGCCGCCCATTTTTTTTTTTTCCGCCCATACAGATAACAATTGTGCATATTAGCACTATAAACATTCGAACGAAGTTTGAAAACTTCAGCTATTACAGTTATTGAAATATATGCAAAAAACTATTTTCGTTGTATGGGAGGTGCTACGCCCATTTATTTCTTCCAGCCCACACAAAGCCTAATTATGCATATTAGCACTATAAACATCCGTACGAAGTTTGGAGACTTCAAATATTACAGTTGTTGAGATATATACAAAAAACTATTTTCGTTGTATGGGAGGTGCTACGCCCATTTATTTTTTCTAGCCCACACAAAGCCTAATTATGCATATTAGCACTATAAACATCCGTACGAACTTTGGAGACTTCAGATATTACAGTTGTTGAGATATATACAAAAAACTATTTTCGTTGTATGTGAGGTGCCACGCCCATTTATTTCTTCCAGCCCATACAAAGCTTAAGTATGCATATTAGCACTATAAACATCAATACGAAGTTCGGAGCCTTCAGCTATTACAGTTATTGAGATATATACAAAAAACTATTTTCGTTGTATGGGAGGTGCCACGCCTATTTATTTTTTCCCGCCCATACAAAGCTCAATTCTGCATATTAGTACTATAAACATCCGTACGAAGTTTAGAGACTTAAGCTATTACAGTTGTTGAGATATATACAAAAAACTATTTTTGTTGTATGGGAGGTGCCACGCCCATTTATTTGTTTCCTCCCAAAAACAACTCAATTATGCACATTAGTAAATAACTTACCTATACCAAATTTGGAGACTTCAGCTATAATAGGTATTGAGGTGTGTGAAAAAAACTGTTCAATTTGTATGGGAGGTGCCACGCCCAGTCGGAATTTCAAAAAATAAATAAGCCTAAAACGCATTCCCAGATATCGGGTATGTCTTTTTTTCAAGTTTCATTAAAATCGGTCCAGCCGTTCTTGAGTTATAAGCGGTGTCACTAACAAAAAAAAAATTGTTCTTTTATATATAAGATTATGTCTATTTTGGAAATAATGTCTATTTTGGAAATAACTCAAACTATCTAAAAAAAACCTATCTTTGGCTCCTCGTACTAAATTCCACGGGAGCCAAAGGCTGGCACTTTCTTACAAAATTAAAGTTTTTAATAAGTATAAGTGGCAAATTTGACTCAAAATATAGGACTTTGTACAAAACGTTTGTACTCAAACGTTTTTAACAAGCTTTAATACTTCCTTTTTTTACAAGGTTGGAAACCTAAACGAATAAAGGTATCGGTAACGGTATTTAAAAATTTGTCATTTCGGTATCGGTATTTTGATTATATCGGTATCGGTAACGGTATTAATTCTTTAGTTTCGGCATCGGTATCGATATTTTAGTATATCAGTATCGGTATAGATACCCACTTAATCTATATTCAGTTTAAAAACATAGTTAAATTTTTATTTATATGTTCCTTTTTTATTAGGCTAATAAAAAATTAAATTGCTGACTTGTAGAAGTAGGTACATTGTTTAAAAACATTTTTAAAAACTAATAGGAACATAAAATAGAATTTAAAAAATTTGTATAATAAAAAAATATTTTTAAAATAAATAAAAATCAGTATTCATAAAAATATGTAACTACCAGGGTACTCTTATACAGATTTTAACAAGAGCCTAGCTGACTATATATATTTTAGAAAGTGAATATCAAATTAATTTATTTTATGTTAAGTTTTGAATTTTTTGATATTTACTTTTTCAAACACAAAAAGGAAATGCAGAGGGCGAATTTTTTAATTCACCTTCATACTACCTGTACTAGTGTACTCTGGTAAATATTTGTACTTTTTATACGGTAAAATGTTTAAAAAATATTATATCAAAAACATATTTTTTAGCTTCTAAATCAAAGTCATTATTTTGAAAAAAAAATATAAATTAAAATTTAATTAATAATTTTTAGCCTAAAAAAATACATTTAAGTTTACTCTTTTGGATATTTAAAAAGCATTTACTTTTTTAGATGCATATGTAAATAATAAGGAACACAATATATGGTTGATTAAAACAGCTGCGCGTTGGATCGAATCACAATGACTGCATTAAAACTATCCTCATCTAACCTTTTGCGGCAAGGGTTCAATATATATTTTACCCCCGAAAATAAGTTTTCTACACTTTCTTGTGTACCTATAGCATATAACTCTGGCTTAGTTTTACTTTGTTCTTTCCACCAATTAAGGACATTTATGTGCCTGTGTACACGTTTTTCTTTTCTTAAAGCATTTTGCAACTCCATACTTTTGAGAACTGCTTCTACACAGTCGGATGATGTACTTGAGCTGCAGTTTAAATCATCATCAGAAGCTACATATGTTAAAGTTTTGAGATATGGTGTTCATTTTGACACTTTTACAATATGATCAATTGCCAACGTAAGTCCAAAAACAGCGAACCTAGAAAGGCTTTAATCCCAAAAAGAATTTTATTTTTCATTTCCTCAAGTAAATTGTATGAAAAATTGTTTTTAACTTTCTGAAGTTCAATTATGCATGTAAGCCAAGCGTTTTTGGATTTTTATTGCCAAAGCATATAATCGTAATACCGGTATCAAAGAAAACGGTATTTTGCTACCGGTATCAAAGGAAACGGTATTTTGATACCGGTATTTTGCGAAACAAATTATTTCGGTATCGGTATCAATACCGGTAACCAAATTTAGACGGTATCGGTAACGGTTTCCAACCTTGCTTTTTTACCATAAATCAGCTAAAACTTAAAATGCATTTTAAACTAATCATAACTATTTTTTTAACAAGTCGGTTTTTAAGCTTAACGTGTTTAACCTAAAGCTAATAGTCTCACCTAGTAAACAAAAAAAAAAACTGCGTTTAAAATTTCAAATCCAGTCAAAAGTTATAGATTTTTGACCGCCTTCTCGCGAAATGGTCCACTGTGCGTCGCGTTTCTTGACCATTACTATAGGACTGCTAAATTCAGAATCGGATGGCTCTATCACACCTTCACGTAGCCATTGTTCAATTTGGTCATCGACAGCTTTTCTTTCGTTTAATGGTAGTCGTCTTGGTCTTGAAAATAAAGGAATTTCTTCTTTTAAAACAATATTCATCTCAACACTGCACATAAGGGTATTTTGCCATTCTAGCCGGACATAACTTTTTATTTTTTACAATAAAGATTCTTAAAAATTACTGAGTGCTCTAAGATTAATGAAACTTGGCAGAAACATGTATTGTAGTCATAGGCATTTAGGGATTAAAAAATAATAAAAATCGAACCAAGGGGGAAGAAGTTCCCCTTAGAAGAACTATTAATACTATTGATATGCAAATGCAACTTTAAACGTAAGAAAATGCTAAAAAAATCTACACTTGGACAGTGTCGTCCTCTCCCCTTTCGATGGTAAAATTTGCAAAAATAATGTATAAAATAAAAATAATGGAAAACGTACGCCCAAATACTATAAAAGTATAATTTTCAAGCTTTTATGGGTAGAGGCAGAAATGCCCCCAAACCCCACCCCCCGAAACGGCCCTGTACGAAAAATTTTTTTTATATATTTTGCTAATTGTTAATTTTTATTTATTGTTGAACTAATTGTTTTTAATACAAATTTTTGATTTTTAGTTTGGCTTTCATTCGTGATTTTAAACTCGTTGTGTGCGGACGTGTTACGCGAGTGTTAATAAGAACGAATATTTGTAAAAGGTGGCAAACAATTTTTATTATATGCATACATATTGTATACATAAGTGAAAAAAAAAAACAAAACAAACTTAATAAAAAAGCAGAAATGCTTATATTGTGTTAAGCTCAACAAGCGTGAGCAATGAAAACATTAGAGACCCTGAATACAATAAAAACTATTTGAGTGAGAAACCAAAAATAAATACAAACAATTTAAGTGCAAGTGCACCAAATTTAAATAAGTGTTTGGAACAAGGGACAAATTTAGCCCAATCTCTTTTTAAAAATTATAAAAAAATACCGAGGTACCATCCTCATCGCGGTCTTCCTTATTGAATTTAGAAATTGAACCTACAGTTGCTAAAGACGGTCACAGTCCACTTTCTTCACAAGCTCCAAAGATCCAGGTAGGAATGGACCGTTATATAACAGTTCTTAAGAGGGGAAGAAGCCCCAAATCGGCAGAAGTTACAAACGCAGCAAAAATTTTGAAAGATGAAGAAAAGCCTACTTCATCGCAAAATTGTTTTGCATTTTTGCAGGAGGAAAATGATCCCCATTACCCGAAAGAAAGTCATTTAAGCCTCCCCCAATATATTTGAGAGAAAAAAACTCAAATGACCTCATTAAGTTTTTAGTTGAGTTAATAGGCGAAAACAACTTTTATGTTTCGAACATAAAGCGTGGTAGCATTTTTGAAACTAAAATTCAAGTGAATCACGAAAACGCTTACCGCACTACGGTTTCCGAACTTGAAAAACATAAAAAAAGCTTCTACACCTACCAACTTAAGAACGCAAAAGGTCTACAGGCTGTTATTAAATCCGATCTGGGCCCGTACAGTGCTTAAACTGCCAGGAATATGGTCACACCAAGGCTTATTGCAAGTTGCCTTCTGTTTGTGTTGTGTGTGGTGACTTGCATGCTACGACTAAGTGCGAAAAGCCAAAAGATGATCCTCGGGTAAAGAAATGCAGCAATTGCGGTGGAAACCACACGGCCAACTATAGAGGTTGTCCCGTTTTTGATTCAGTTAAACGCTTATATAAGCCGAAAGTGGTTCCTGCCCCTCCCCAGCCTTTAAATATACCAACTACATACATGCCTCCATTAGCACAACCAACTACCAGTCAAGTTTCCTATGCCAACGCATTAAAGTCTAACCAGCCCAATGCACGTAAGCCTACCCAGCCTACAACACAACAAGAGATGCCAACAAATGAACCAACCGAGTCCAGTTTTAGCCGCCTCGAAGCTGTAATTGACAATATGGTTAAACAATTTACGCAGTTCATGACGCAAATTGCTGGCATGATGCAAAAAATGCAGTCTGCTCTTCTGCAGGCCATGCCTAAAAGACCATGAACTGTCTCAGGGTTTGTTTTTGGAACTCTAACGGCATCCGCCAACACAAGAAGCGATCTGGGCCCGTACAGTGCTTAAACTGCCAGGAATATGGCCACACCAAAGCATATTGTAAATTGCCTTCTGTTTGTGTTGTGTGTGGGGATCTGCACGATACGACCAACTGCGACAAGCCAAAAGAAGATCCTAGGGTGAAGAAATGCAGTAATTGCGGGGGAAACCACACTGCCAACTATAGAGGTTGCCCTGTTTTTGACTTGGTTAAACGCTCATCCAAGCCGAAGGTAGTTCCTGCCCTTCCCCAGCCGTTAAATATACCAACAACAAACATTCCCCAATTAGCACAGCCAACTACTAGTCAAATTTCTTACGCCAACGCACTTAAGTCAAACCAGTCCAATGCACAAAGGCCAAACCAACCAACCACACAACAACAAGTGCCAACAAGTGAACCAACTGGTTCCAACTTTACCCGCCTGGAAGCCGTAATTGACAATATGGTCAAACAATTTACGCAGATAATGGCGCAAATGGCTGGCATGATGCAGAAAATGCAGTCTGCTCTTCTGCAGGCCATGCTTAAAAGACCATGAACTGCCTCAGGGTTTGTTTCTGGAACGCAAACGGCATCCGCCAACACAAAAATGAGCTCGAATGTTTTTTAATACACCATAAAATTGACGTCATGTGTATTTTCGAGACTCATATGACATCGAGGAGCACTTTTAAAATAAGTGGATACAATTTTTATGATTCGAAGGATCCCAGAGATAGATCATGTGGTGGCTCGGCTATACTAATCAAATCAAGAATTAAACACCAATGGTTAGGTGGCATCTCCGAATGCTATATTCAAGCAGCAAACGTCTGCATTGATGAATTTTTCGCTAACCTAGTTATTTCGTCAGTGTATTGTCCACCCAGGTTCTTCATAACGAAGGATCAGTACAACAGTTTTTACAAATCTTTAGGTCCCCGCTTCATAGCTGCTGGAGACTATAAGGCTAAACACACCTACTGGGGTTCCCGCTTAATTAGTCCCAGAGGTCGTATCTTGTATGATTCCGTATCTGAAATGGGTCTTTGTGTTATTTCTACCGGACAACCAACCTATTGGCCAACCGACCACAATAAAATTCCAGACGTAATAGATTTTGGCGTAGCAAAAGGTATATCCCCGGAGCTTATTGAGGCGCAAGCCTCTCTGGATTTATCTTCTGACCACTCACCCACAATTATCACTATTTGCAGTCCTAACCAAATCGCAACTAGTGATTTTTTCTTATCCAAAAGAGTAAATTGGTTGAAATATAAAAAATATATCAGCTCTCACTGCTCGGAAGACATACCACTAAAAACTCCCCAAGAAATCGATAATTGCCTAAATATCCTAAATGAAAACATTAAAGAAGCCGTTGAACATGCTTCTTCAACATACCGTCAGGTCAAATACAACAAAATTTTTTCTGTCGATGTTGAGGAGCTTTTATCTGAAAAAAGGAGAGCGCGAAGAGAATGGCAACAGCATAGATTGCCCCAACTTAAAACGAAGCTAAAAGAGTGTACAAATCGCTTAAAAAACTTGCTGTAGGTACACAAAATTGCATCAATTAAGAAGTATTTGGAAGGTCTAGACGCGACTCCCCAAACAAATTATTCTCTATGGCGATCAGCCAGTCGTCTCAAAAGACCCGTAATCGCAAAACCACCACTGCGCAATCTAAGAGGATCCTGGGCTAGAAATGATGAAGAAAAATGCGATCTGCTCGCAAGCCATTTAAGAAACGTGTTCACTCCTAATACATGCACTGACGTAAGGGAATTACCGCCTGTTGTTTCTAGACGTCCTATAGAAATACGTTTCCGATATTCAGATGTGGTAGAAGCTATTGCTAACCTTAATAATAAAAAAGCTCCTGGCGTTGATAAAATAAGCAACAAAATGCTCATTGAGCTACCTTTTACAGCAAAAAGAACAATTCTTTTTGTTTTAATGCCATAATACGGCTTGAACATTTTCCACCAATATGGAAAGTTGCCTTAGTAAAGATGATTCCTAAGCCTGGTAAAGATCCTTCGAAGGTGGAGCCGTAAAGGCCTATAAGTTTGTTACCAACTTTGTCCAAACTGTTTGAAAAGCTGCTTAAAAACAAGCTTACTCCGATCCTGAATGAAAACAACTGCATTCCGATCACCAATTTGGCTTTAGAAGTCAACATAGCACAATAGAACAAACTCACAGACTGGTGCAGGTTATCAGAAAAACTTTTGAGGAAAAAAAGTATTGCTCCGCGCTTTTTATAGATGTCTCTCAAGCTTTCGATAAAGTATGGCACGAAGGCCTGTTAAACAAACTAAAGCTAAACCTTCCAGCTAATAATTTCAACCTACTAGAAAAGTACATAACCGGTCGACAATTTAAAATCAAAGAGGGAAACCAAATAAGTTGTTACCAACCAATAGGGGCTGGTGTACCTCAAGGGAGTATCCTAGGTCCAATTTTGTACTTGCTTTACACGGCAGATATGCCAACAAACAGTTTTACGCACACGTCTACATTTGCTGACGATACCGCTTTCCTTAGTATTCACAAAGACCCTAAAGAGGCTTCGAACCAGCTGCAACAACACGTAACCCAAGTTGAAAAATGGGCAAAATTATGGGGAATAAAAATTAATGAGCAAAAATGTTCCCACGTAACGTTTACTTTACACAAAGAAACGTGCTCTCCAATCCTTATTAACAACCATATGGTGCCGCAACGATTTGAGACGAAATACCTTGGCATTCACCTGGACCGTCGCCTTACATGGAAGACGCATATAGATGCGAAGTTGACGCAAATGAAACTTAAAGCTACACAACTTCATTGGCTAATTGGCAGAAACTCCGTGCTTCGTCTTGATTGTAAACTTCTACTCTACAAATCGATTTTGAAACCAATTTGGTGCTACGGTATACAATTATGGGGCACTGCTTCCGCCTCTAACATAGAAAAAATTCAACGCCGTCAAAACAAAATCCTAAGAACGATAACTAGTGCTCCTGGGTATATTAAAAACAGCAACATCCATAAGGATCTACAAGTTCCACTAGTTAAATGCGAAATCCTGAACTATGTGGACAAGTATTTAAACAAGCTGGAAACGCATCCAAATCCGCTCGCTGGAAACATCTTGCAACATAGTGGACACACTCGTCTGAAAAGAAGGTACACTATTGAACTTAGATGAAACTGTTTAAATTAATTTACTTTGTTATGAGAACTTAAATTTTGGTCTGGTACTGACTGGACTAACATAAATTACTTAGTTTTAAGATTTGAAAACTTATTGTTAGTTCGCAAAAGCGAAGATTCAATAATAAAAATATGAAAAAAAAGCAGAAATTACTATTTTTCCGTTAATGTTGAAAGAAACTTTAATTTTGAAAAAAAAGCAGATTTTTCTACCGGAACCAGCCGAGTAGAATGCATTTTTGAAAGCAGCTACGCAATTTCATCATCAGTACTCTTTGAGCGGTAGTGGTGTCTTTTGGTTGTAAACATCACCTATTTAACTTACATTAAACAGAGAAAGGGATACGGTATGAGTGAGAGATGGATTAATGCTTGTCCGTTAGTTAAGTGTTGCCAAAGAGCATAATGTATATGAAAAGTAAACTTGTCCTAACTTACAGAAATAAAACAGAAGGAAAAACACTCATACCGTTTCCCTTTCTTTGATACATGTTAGTTAAAAAGGCGATGTTTACAACTAAAAGACACTTCTACCGTTCAAAGAGTAGTGATGATGAAATTGCGTAGCTGCTTTCGAAAATGCATTCTACTCGGCTGGTATCGGTAGAAAAATCTGCTTTTTTCAAAATTAAAGTGTCTTTCAAGATTAACGGAAAAATAGTAATTTTTTCTAATAAAAGAAATTATATGAACTTAAGCCAAACTAAAAAGCTAAAATTTATTATTATTGTCATTTTCAAAATACATATGCATATAGTATAAAAAAAAGGTAATTAAAGTTAACAATTTGTACTTAAATATTGTTCCGTGTTTTTGTTTTCCCACATATGGCTGCTTAAGTTCTTCTCCCTCTTCCAAGTTTTCTACCTGTATTTTGTAAATTTGAGCTGCAACGTTTTGCTTCTTATTACTTTGCGTTTCACTGTTTGATAACAATATCTTACTTTAAGGACTTTTGGATAATTACTAAATTTAATCCCACGTTTTTAATATTTCTTTAATTTCACTTTCACAGCAAAACGACTTTTATACCACGATGTTACTTTTTAAATGAACAAAAATTAAAGTGTTTTACATTACATTTACTTAACAAGCAGTGTTCAATCATCTATCTGCGTAAAATATAATCATAAAATACATAATTTTAATCACGTCTTAAGCACCTGCATGACCTGTTTTTGATTTAGCATTTTTCAATCTTCTAGGTGAGTAGAAAATAATAATAAGTGATGAAAAAAGTTGTCACATTTTAAACGTCTGGATGGTTAATTTGCGATTGCTATACAATTTGTTATTGAATTTAAAATCAAACACATTTCACTCAGTAGCGCGAATCATTTTCTAGTCCTTTTTTGATCGTGTAAGTGATTAATCAGGTTTTTATCACCAAAAGTACTCTTAAAAGACTCAGCAAGGTGATTTTTCAAAAAGCAATCTTCCAAATGCTATGTGGGTATGTAATATATTCCCTCTAAACAATTGGAATTTCGTTTTTTAATAAAAGTATCTAAAAAGTCACTACTTTTCCTCTATTTCTTAATAGTAAACATTTTACAAAAACCAATTATTATTATTAATATTTTAGCATTCTTTTTTTTTAAATTCATTGTAAATTTTAAAATAAGAATTTTTAATAGGGTAACAGTAAAATAATAAATAATATAAAAATACAATACTTTTTTGATACAGAAGGAGATACATTTTGGTTAATTATTTTAAAAACACAAACTCAAGTTTTTCCAAATTACTACTACCCTTAAGGAAGTGACTAAATAGTTTTAAATAGTAAATATAATAGTAGTGGCATGTCTTTTCCCGAACAGGGACACTTTTTTTAATGAGAAAATTATAATATTTTCCAGTTTAAACTTATTTTTGTATCGAATGAGTGCCTTTTTGAAAAGAAATGGTTTAAAGTGTTTATACATACAGTACAACTCCGATAGTCCGGAGACATATAGTTTTAGGCTCGATCGGATAATTGAGTTATTCGGACTATAAAGGTGAAAATTTTTAAAACAATCTAAGTGAATTAAGACATTAATTTGTTCTTTTGTGTTCCTATGTGCTTATATTTAGTTATATTAAAACAAATAAAACATTAAGGAGGATCCATATTTAGGTTTGTTGTAGGTTAAGTATGTCTATATGCATTTCATAGGTTCTTACACCAAATCATCATTAGACTTCAACTAAATTCTAAAATTGGGATCAATTCCTAAACAACCTTTAGAAGTTGTTATAAGAAAAATTTTTTTAAATAAATAAAAAAGTTAAGAAAAAAGAAATCTAAGCCGTGGTTTATTAAAAAACAAAGTTATTTTGTGCGGATGTGGTTAATTTGTGCCTTTTGCTTTAGCCTCATCAATAAAATATATATTGCATATCCAAATTACTCTCCTTAGCCCACAAAATACAAACTGAAAATTATTTTTTTCCATCTGCATTAAAGATCTTTGATTTCATATCCATTACTACAAAGTCGCCTTCAGAGTCCGTAAGCGACACTGACGTTTCATTTCGTTTAGCATGTTTTATAATTTCTTCATCGGAAAAATCCAATGAAAATTCATTTGCACCAGTTGCCCAATTATTTATATCTTCTTAAGTAACGTCTTTACTGAAATTCATAGCTTAAACCATGTTTTCGATCGATTTTATGTCAGCGTAGAAGCTACCAGACTTCAGTTTATCGCGAAAAAGCTGAAGAGGTATTATATCTTCATCATCCCAGCACGATGCAGTTTTTTGCCATAATGCAGCCGCGCTAGGCCAAAAAAATGAATAGCATTTTTAAGGTTAAACATCGTTAAAGCTTCAACCACGTCGACATCATCATCATTTTCTGCTAAAATATAGAGCAGTAATCGTTTTTTATAAGCAACCTTTATATTTTGTGTTAAATTTTGTTCCATAGGCTTTAAAATTACAATTTGGTGGTGAAAAAATAACTTTGAAATTAATTTAATCTCTTTGGGATGTGAAGGAGCATTATCTAATATTAATAATTCTTTGATTGACTTGTTAACTTATGTTAAAAACCTTTTCACTTCTAAAAATTAAATGGTTTTTTAAACTGTCGCAAAAAAGTGACGTTGACATCCATTCTTTATCAGTTGCTTAATACAATACTGGAATCCTAAAACCTTTAAAAGCTGTTGGATTGGCAGATTTGCCAATTACCAAAAGCTTATGTGTTTCTGCTGTAGCATTTGAGCATGACATAAATGTCACACGATCTTTGAAATTTTTTTTTTTTAAATTGCCCGAATTATAAAGGTAAAAATTTTAAATTGTCTGAAATGTAAAAGTGTCCGTACTGGCGTATGTCCGGACTATCAAAGTTGCACTGTATATCCATACATGTGTATTATTTTCAGTTTAGAATTAGTTATTACTAGCTGACCCGGTGAACTTCGTACCCCCTAACAATCATTGAATATATGGATTTTTTAAAAAGAGTACAAAGCTTATTTAGTCAAATAATTTATTGGAATATATTTATAAGGAAAACAAAAATTCAAAAAGATTACAAAAATAAGGAAGCTCTGTATTTTCATGCTTGAGGTTAGTTCCCTTAAGTGCAGTACCTTGTGATATATGACATTTTTCGTTTTGTTATTAGGCGCAAGTATAAATAAAGTGGATGGTTTGCCCACACGTGAACATGAGACGTATAGTTGGCCATGAGAAAAACATGAAGTCTCTAAATTAAGACCACAAATACTCAAGGATTGTCCTTGTGATTTTTTAATTGTCATTGTGAATGCAAGACGAATAGCAAATTGAGTTCGCTTAAACTCAAAAAGCATATCGGAATTCTCGAAATGAGAACTTCTTCACCTTTGAATTTTCCTTTAAGTATAATTGCGTGTATGTTGCAAGGTTTTGGTTGGTTTAAATTTCGAAGCACGATAACTACCGAGCCTACCTTCAGTTGTAAGCTGTGCGGTGGTAAGCCAGGTACATCCAAGGAGCTTAAAACTTCAGTTGAATAGTTGGTGGCTTCATCTTCGTTTGTTACACAATCAATAGATTTAAAAGAATGCAGAGTACCAACGATTTGATTTTGAACTACATATATAGTTTAAATCATCCACATCTATATTTTTAGTTGATAAAATTTCCCGTTCACTCAACCAGTCATTATTTTTCCCATTAGCAATTATGTGGGGGAATACTTTCTGGATGAGCTCTTCTTTTGACGACACAAAATTACAAAAATTTTAAGGAAACGAAATCAGTCCGTTTGATTCGTCCACGGGAATACGGCCATTACCGATAGTCAACAATTTGTTGGAGAAATCTTGATCTGATAAATCGTTGAGAAATGTAACGTTCATGTTTTCTGTCAACTGCAGTATCTTTGCAAAACGCCACAGACTTGAGGATTTAACGCAATCACTTATTCGATCAGCAGCCGTCGATCTTGGAATGACTGACAGTGTTTGGCGGAAATCACCAGACAGTAAAATGATTGCACCTCCAAAATATCTTGAGTCACTGCGCAGATCTTTTAGTGATCTTTTAAGAGCTTTTATTGCGCGTTTGTGTGCCATTGTGCAGCCGTCCCAGCTAATGATTTTACATGCTACTAAAACTTTGGACATGACGGAGTTCTTCGCAATGTTACGTGTCGGTTGCTCTTTATTTTGAAGGTTTAATGGCAATTTTAACGCTGAGTGAGCTGCGCGGCATCCTTTTAACATTGTGGCCGCTATTTCAGATGAAGCTACCGCTGCAGCAATGTTGGATCTCGCACGAACAGTGGCTAAAATCAATGACATGACGAATGTCTTCTCAGTTGCACCGGGGACAACCAAGAAATAAAAACTACCATTTCTATCATCAACTGCCTTCAATATTATACAATATTATATCATAGACTTCCTTCTGTCGATTTAGTAGCTCAATAATTTCATGTTCTGGTGCTGGTTGTCCTAACCTGACAAACAAACTGCCGCAAATAAGGTAACACATGTCTTCAATTAAGAGCAATGCCCGGTTATGCATCTTTTCTTCTCCTTATTGTTATTATTGAATCTTCGCTAATGCGAACTAACAACATGTATTCAAATCTTAAAATTATGTAATTGATATTAGTCCAGTCAGTACCAGACCAAAATTTAGGTTCTTAAAATAAGGTAAATAAGGTTATGCATCTTCGCATTGACTTCAAGAATTGCATTTCTCGAGCCGACACGATATTGATGTAAAATAACACATTGTCCTTGTATTTGTTCCACAGGGGACTTGGACTTGACGGGAAGCATGTCAATAATGTTCGTATATGCCTCAGCGACTGTCGTATCCCAATGAGTATCATTTTTAAGCAAATTGAGTTCTTTACATGCAGCACGAAATGTTGGACAGACTATACCATTAACAGTACGTAATGCTCCAAATGATGTTGGACCACGAACATTCACCAGCAACAACCGCAAATAAAAGCATTCATCATTCTTCGAATGAACTGTATAAATGCGACCAAGAGCATCACTTGAACGCAAATCTGGATGCCCAGGAACCATAGTGCCTTTTTTTCGACGTTAAAATTTTTTGAACAAGCGTTCCAAGTGTAAAACCGTGGCATCTTCGAGTAAAGTAAAGTTTGTGCAAACGGATCGCTTTGACAAACAGCAAAGAAACTTGTCAATGTTGTCGCTGGAGGTATTTCAGCACGTTGAACGACATTTGCCGCAGAGAAATATAATCGTTGGCCATTTTCCAGATGCACTGCTAAATGTGCAACAGTGGGATGACATTCGTGAATAGGGAATGAGACTATACGCCAAACCGCCTGATTGCAGTTCACATAACGCCCAACTTAATAACGCGTGATTTCATCGTTGCCATTGGAGGTTTGGATGCTAAAAACAGCCATATCCCTGCCTTTCGTGACATATTTGCAGATGTACTTGATCGACTTCACTGAATTAGAATATTCAACATTGCAATGTGTCTTAAATGATTTGGAAAGAAGTGGCGAATATAGCACAGTCTAACTGTTGTCAATCACAAAATTGTTCCCTTTTACTTTCTTTGTAATAGTTTGACCGTTGTCATGGGCGATCAACGCCAATACAGTGGATAACCATTATTGCCAGTGATAGTTTCCGCCGTCAATTTTCGTGGATAATTTTTGGAACACTTGCCGTCGACCATGCACGGAAATTGGGGGTGGGTGACACCACACAGTCCATTAATCATATTTGTAATTACAACATCATGTAGCTCTTGCTCTGTTCCGGGATCAGGGATCTCGGCACTTATAATATCATCTATCTGGTCTGGTCGAACTTTTTCGACTAACCAAATAAGAATGTGTGCATGCGGCAAACCTCGTTTTTTGCCATTTTATTGAATACATCAAGCATCAAGTATCTCCGAACACGTATTGCCTAACAATATATATAATCAGCAAACGAATTTTTTGCCTAAACACACATAATTCACAAAATATTATCCTTAATAGCGTGTCAATAACGTTATAAACATGTTTTGTTTGTTTCTTTGATAATTACTGAAAATTACTGATAAAGCGTGAATAGAAAAGCTGTAGCCTATCGCATCTTTCATGATGGGAAGCTATTACCAAGAAAAAATTCACAGACAGTTTAGTTTATAATGGCTTCATTATTTTGTAGCCCTATCCGCCACTTGTAAATAATTTTTTTTTTTATTTTTTTAAATGTTTGTTGTGCTTACAAAACAATGTATAAAAAAATTGCGTTAATGACTCACTAACTGACAGACAGATTAATCGCTGCATAGCCTAAATGCTTAGGGAAAGACTTGAAATATGTATCGGGCAATTTTGTAGCTTCTGAACTTAAAAAAGATAGAATTGTAATTTAATTTATGCTCGACAGGTTTCAAAGTTATGAATGCATTTTTCGTACTTTTTTTGAAATATTAGACCATTAGAGGCGAGACGGTAAAAAATATTTTTTAACTGCTTATATCCATTTTGTACCTTCGGAACCGAAAAAGGTAAAAAGGGTTCAAATTATATTTTTAAATTGCGTTCGACCGGTCTCGAAAAAATATGAATATAAAACTTTGATAATTTTGATCCTAAGGGTAAAAAGGGATAAACATTTAGTGGCAATTTTTAGGTTATTTCTGTTACTTTTAAACTAATAAATTAAGTTGCGTTCAACTGGTTTAAGAAAAATATGAACACGTTTTTGAAGTTTTTTTACAGTTATTGAGGCTTTTATAAGAAAGCATTTTTGTTGTATGGAAGGTGCCATACCCATTATTCGCTTTTTCCCTATACTCACGTCAATTATGTATATTAGCAAACATAAACATACATAGACAATTTTAAGACTCTAGGTATAAGAATTATTGAAGTACATGTAAAAAAAAATCCAATTGTATGGGAGGTGCCACACCAAAAAGTTTGGAGACCCTAGCTGTTAAAGTTATTGAGATACACATATAAATATTTCCTTGCTATTAGAGGTTCCAAACCCATAACTCACTTCCTGCCTATACTCGTCTTAGTTATGCATATTAACATAATAAATACCCATATTAAATTTGGAGATTTCAGTTGTTACATTAAGTGACATATAAATGTAAAAGATATTTTCTTGTAAAGGAGGTGCCACGCCTATTATTATCTTCACGCCCAAACTCAGCCTAATTGTAAGCATCAACATCGTAAACACCTACACAAAATTTGGAGATTTTAACCCATACACAGCTGAATTATGCATATTACCATTATAAACATCTTTACAAAGTTTTAAGAGTTCAACTGTTACATTTATTGAGATATATGGGGGATTTCATGTCAAGTGACCCAACTTTTTTTTTCGATTGAAAAGAAATTTGGACCAAAGTAAGTTCTTGCAGAGAGTAGCATAGACACAATTTTTTAACACGATCGGTCCAGAACTCTCTGAGCTAGAGGGGTTCAAAATTTGACGTTTTCGGCAAATAGGTGTTTTTTCTCATACATGTAGCTTGTTACCTTTTGCTTTTAACAAATTCGTCCCAAATACTTTCGATAGCTTTTTCTTTAATCTTCCAGAAAAAAATATTTTTAAAATTAAAAAAAATTTTTTTTTTATTTTTTTTAAAAAAATAATTAGAAAAAAATTTTTTTTTTCCAAATGTGCCCATTTTTTTTTTATTTTTTTTTGCTCAAAAGAAAGCTTAGGTCTTTTGCTTGAAGAACTTGGAGGTCGCTTAGTGGGATGCGAGTGGGATATCTATAAAAATAAATGTTTTGTAACTCAAGGCAGAGGTTTTCCAATTTTCGCGTATATTCTGTTTGATTTTTTTGATATTTATGTAAAATGTTCTCTTAAGCTAAAAAAAAAAATTATTTTATGCTAAGAAACAAAATAATTTAACCTTTCCGACGGTATGCAAGTACCAAATAAAGTCTCATACACTCGACACTGCATTACCAACAAAATTGTAGGCCTCTGGAGTAAAATCACTTTTATATGGCAATGTCTGAACACATTTTGTTAATATTTTTAATGCATACCGTCGGAAAGGTTATATTATTTTGTTTCTTAGCATAAAATAATTTTTTTTTGCTTAAGAGATAATTTTACATAAATAGGAAAAAAAATTAAAGTAGAATATACGTGAAAATTGGAAAACCTCTGCCTTGAGTTACAAATTATTTATTTTTATAGATATCCCACTCGCATCCCACTAAGCGACCTCCAAGTTCTTCAAGCAAAAGACCTAAGCTTTCTTTTGAGCAAAAAAAAATAAAAAAAAAAATGGGCACATTTGGAAAAAAAAAATTTTTTTCTAATTATTTTTTTAAAAATAATAAAAAAAAATTTTTTTTAATTTTAAAAATATTTTTTTCTGGAAGATTGAAGAAAAAGCTATCGAAAGTATTTTGGACGAATTTGTTAAAAGCAAAAGGTAACAAACTACATGTATGAGAAAAAACACCTATTTGCCGAAAACGTCAAATTTTGAACCCCTCTAGCTCAGAGAGTTCTTGACCGATCGTGTTAAAAAATTGTGTCTATGCTACTCTCTGCAAGAACTTACTTTGGTTCAAATTTCTTTCCAATCGAAAGACATCGGTTTTAAAAGTTGGGTCACTTGACATGAAATCCCCCATATAAAAAAGCTATTTTCGTTGTATGGGAGATGCGCCGCCCATTTTTTTTTTCCGCCCATACAGATAACAATTGTGCATATTAGCACTATAAACATTCGAACGAAGTTTGAAAACTTCAGCTATTACAGTTATTGAAATATATGCAAAAAACTATTTTCGTTGTATGGGAGGTGCTACGCCCATTTATTTCTTCCAGCCCACACAAAGCCTAATTATGCATATTAGCACTATAAACATCCGTACGAAGTTTGGAGACTTCAAATATTACAGTTATTGAGATATATACAAAAAACTATTTTCGTTGTATGGGAGGTGCTACGCCCATTTATTTCTTCCAGCCCACACAAAGCCTAATTATGCATGTTAGCACCATAAACATCCGTACGAAGTTTGAAGACTTCAACTATTACAGTTATTGAGATATATACAAAAAACTATTTTCGTTGTATGGGAGGTGCTACGCCCATTTATTTTTTCCAGCCCACACAAAGCCTAATTATGCATATTAGCACTATAAACATCCGTACGAACTTTGGAGACTTCAGATATTACAGTTGTTGAGATATATACAAAAAACTATTTTCGTTGTATGTGAGGTGCCACGCCCATTTATTTCTTCCAGCCCATACAAAGCTTAAGTATGCATATTAGCACTATAAACATCAATACGAAGTTCGGAGCCTTCAGCTATTACAGTTATTGAGATATATACAAAAAACTATTTTCGTTGTATGGGAGGTGCCACGCCTATTTATTTTTTCCCGCCCATACAAAGCTCAATTCTGCATATTAGTACTATAAACATCCGTACGAAGTTTAGAGACTTAAGCTATTACAGTTGTTGAGATATATACAAAAAACTATTTTTGTTGTATGGGAGGTGCCACGCCCATTTATTTGTTTCCTCCCAAAAACAACTCAATTATGCACATTAGTAAATAACTTACCTATACCAAATTTGGAGACTTCAGCTATAATAGGTATTGAGGTGTGTGAAAAAAACTGTTCAATTTGTATGGGAGGTGCCACGCCCAGTCGGAATTTCAAAAAATAAATAAGCCTAAAACGCATTCCCAGATATCGGGTATGTCTTTTTTTCAAGTTTCATTAAAATCGGTCCAGCCGTTCTTGAGTTATAAGCGGTGTCACTAACAAAAAAAAAATTGTTCTTTTATATATAAGATATATAATTACTTTTAACACATTTTTTTATAAAAAATTGTGAGCTAAGAACCATATAAAGTGGCATTATGTATGTACATGAGCAATGTTGCCGATTTCTGTGTAATTATCTAAAAATTGGACAATTTAAAAATTGGACAATTTAAAAATTGGACAATTTAAAATTGTTGGATAATTTTTGGATAAGAAATTTTTTGTGTAATTTTAAATATCACTACAATATGTCATGGCACACAACTGTGTGTCAAAATCCAATATGTCGTAAAAACTTTAATTTTATTAGATACATGTTAAAAAATTGGCAATATCATTGTGACAGGTATCACAATTAATTTTATATTTATTTATTTTATACTTATTTTATATAACAAATATAAATAAAATCAATAAAACAATTTTTAATAAAAATCTTATCACAATAAAATGGAGCCAATTACCCTGCTAAACTATTAAAAAAAATTAAAAATTTTTTGTTTAAGGCATTGTATAATACCTAAGGATAAAAAAAATTTAAAGCATTGATTCTGCTCAGAGCTGCCAATAGAATACTATCAGGGTGGTGACCTTTTACATATAAGGTCATATTTATAAACAAACTACAATTTTAAAAGAGGTTTATAAAGCCAATTTTCCAGCCAAAATATGGTTTATATACCTTTAAGGAATTAATGAATCTTATATACCCTTTACATTGGCCGTTTTGTTTACCCAGTCACCTCATCTAGGCAAGTTGTTTATTTATGTGGGCTTAAAGTGCATAGCTATCATAGCTTTCGAAACAGAAAACTCACAATATTTGAACACTTGTACCGACTTCCCTATATTTAAAGATACAGAATATATATACTTAATAGGGTCGCAAATGGATATTAAAAAAATTACAAATGAAATGACAAACTGATACACACAAAAAATTAACTAAGTAAACCTTACTTAAATCAAGCCATAGCGGGGTCAAAAGTATGGTGAGTACGGTTTTTCTTAAACCAAGCACGAAATTTCTTGCCCCAAGTTCGATTTTTCTAGTATGAATTCTTACTTTTAGCCACAATTAAGCCAAAAAAGGATTGATTTAAGTTCGGAACCGTACTTGATGTAAGCCAAAAAAAGATTGATTTAAGCGTAAACGGAATTAATCCAAAAATGAAGTGCCATTTTTTTTTGGACCTATGGAGCTTTATTAAAGAAGAAGATCTTTATATATTATTTTTATTTTATAGATACTTAAAATTTAGAATAACGCTTTATTATTATTATTTAGGATTTTATCTCAATTTTCTTTGTATATTTTCAGGGTTTGTTGTAGGTTAAGTATGTCTATATGCATTTCATTGGTTCTGAACCAAATCATCAGTAGGCTTCAACCAAATTCTTTTAATCCTCATAAATATTTTCTGTCTATACATAACCTCGTTAAACAAGTTGAGAATTACTATTAGCAAACCAAAACGTTCGAGTTCCTTTAAGAATCCAACAAACCTATATTCGCTATCCGCTGTTTTGATTATCTTTTTCCCCTTTACATTTGAACAACCATTGGTTATTACTAAATGTAATATAAGGGCTACCGAAAACAAAACCTTGTTGTTAAACAACACTTTATTATTATTATTATTTAGGATTTTATCCAAATTTTCTTTTGATTTTCATGGTTTGTTATAGGTTAAGTAAGTCTATATGCATTTTATTGGTTCTTACACCAAATCATCAGTAGACTTCAACAAAATTCTTTAAAAACCTCATGAATATTTTCTGCCTTTATATAATAACCTCAAAAAAAAAATTGGGAATTACTATAAGCAAGCCAAAACGTTCGAGTTCCTTTAAGAATCCAACAAACCAATATTCTCTATTCGCTGTTTTGATTTTCTTTTTCCCTTTTACATTTGAATAACCATTGGTTATTACTTAACCTACAACAAACCCTGAAAATGTACAAAGAAAATCGTAGTTAAAAATTTTAAGAACGATTTTGGATAAATTCAAGAATAAAATTCTTGATTTTAGAAAGCAGTTTTTCTTTCTGTGTATATACCTTTACCACTATGTTAAGGGTGTAACAACAGTCGCACAAAAATACACACACTATTGCTCTTAAAAAACAGAAAACACACTATTTTATACTCTTACCACTATATAAAGGGAATAACAACAATCAAACAAGCACACACACACACTATGGCTCTTATAAAAGCCGAACACAAATAAAGGAAAAACATGAAATGAAATCATAAACACGGAAAACGAAGCCGCGGCTAAGCCGCCGCCGGCCTTAGTTTGTGTAATGCAGCCGCCGCCAAGTTAAGCGGCTAGATTCGGCTAAAAGCTAAGTCGATTTAATTTTTTTCTGGCGACTAATCACAGCTTACACTTTTTATATATAGCATTGTATCTACGCTTAATTCAAGATTTAAAAGGAAAAGGTAAATCTAAACTTAGTTAGAACAATACACACATTTAGCCGTTAAATATACTTGAAAAGTGTAAACAGTGCTATGTCGCAATAATATATTAAAAGTTATTTTATTAGTGGCACAAATCGTCAGATTTATCTGACGATGATGGCATAAATACTCAAGTTCCTTCTATTAAAGATATTAAATATTTTGAAGAATTACTTAATAGAAAAGTTTACTTAAAAACTATAGCACAAGTGGCAATCAGCAGTGGAGCAGTTTTGGTATGTTCAAAGTATTTCGATGACCTGTACGTAAAATGCCGCGAATTATGTCTAGAAAGCAAAAATATGAGATTAAAAAGATTGTTGATGACCAACTACAGTTGGAAATCAAAACATATTTTGCCACACAAGTTGCGCACCCAGAAGTTGACTGGTGTCAACAAATTAAATAAGTAAATAATAGGATTTGCATACTTAAAAATTAGCCAACTACTAAGGAATTCACTTATGATCTATATTTTTCAGGCTTTTCCTAGTATTGCATTTTCTGTCCACCATTCGTTTTGGAACACCTGCAACTTCTGATTCATCAGAGCAAGCATTTTCCTTTGCTTAAAATCCCAATTATTATGATATACAATAATAAAAAGTGTTTCATTCCAAAGTGTGTATGAAAAGTAAACTTTGTCCTAACTTACAAAAATAAAACAGAAGGAAAACACTCATACCGTTTCCCTTTTTCTGTTACATGTAAGTTAAATAGGTGATGTTTACAGCCAAAAGACACTACTACCGTTCAAAAAATACTGATGATGAAATTGCGTAGCTGCTTTCGAAAATGTATTCTACTCGGCTAGTAGGGGTAGAAAAACCTGCTTTTTTCAAATAAAAATTTCTTTCAACATTAACGGAAAATATTAATTTCTTCTAATAAAAAGAAATTATATGAACTTAAGCCAAATTAAAAAGCAAACATTTGTATTAAAAAAAGCTCAACAATAAATAAAAATAGCATATTAACCACACATGGCACGGTGCAAAATGATCTTTAAATTTCAGTTTATTTGTCGTTGACAAAAAAGAAATAAAAAGGATTTAACCCCCCTATTGTGTGATATACAATAATAAAAAGCGTTTCATTCCATCTGAGAGATGCATTAATGCTTGTCCGTTAGTCAAGTGTTGCCAAAGAGACTTTTAATAGAAAAAAGCATAGTATATATGAAAAGTAAACGTCGTCCTAACCTACAAAAATAAAACAGAAGAGAACACTCATACCGTTTCCCTTTCTCTGTTACATGTAAGTTAAATAGGTGATGTCTACAACCAAAAGACACTACTACCGTTCAAAGAGTTCTGATGATGAAAATGCGTAGCTGCTTTCGAAAATGCATTCTACTCGGCTAGTAGCGGTAGAAAAACCTGCTTTTATTCAAACAAAAAGTTTCTTTCAACATTAACGGAAAATATTAATTTCTTCTAATAAAAAGAAATTATATGAACTTAAGCCAAATTAAAAAGCAACAGTTGTTAACGAAAAATATTTATTTTAGTTACTTAATGTGATTCACAATTGAACCAATAAATTCATTGTTGAACCATATTTTATAAATTGAAGTTTGTAACAAATTATTAAAAACCTTAATTTTTTTTTTTTTTTACTTATTTGTTTTTGAATATATAAGAATATATAGCGTAGAGAACGGCTGCAGCCGGCTATTAGCCACCGCCGACTCAATATGCAATTAGCTGACTTTTACCCATCGGCTTCGTTCTCTGCATAAACATAACTACAAACTATGCAACCAACAATAAAACATGCCTGGTGGCTAAGCATGTTTCAAAGTTTATTCCTAGCATATGATACGATGTACATCTAGTGTGTTAACAGCGATAGTAAGCTATTGCTGTCAAACTCCTTTTATAAAAACAGTCGTCACTCTTTTTGCTTTTGAATTTTCAAATGTATGCCGAGATCAAACAGATGTTTATACATACCTTCGTCCAAGCATACATAGCTGCTAGATTTTACGATTTATCGTCTTCGATTGGACGATTTTCGCCCTGAATTAACGATTTTTGAAAATTAAAGGTTTGCAGCTTTTTTAGAGTAAAATCAAAGGCAGAAAAAGTTTTTTTGTTAATTAGGAAAAATATATTTTAAAATATGTATGTATATTAGCCGCTATTTGTTATTATAAATTAAGCTATTTAAAAGAATTTTAGTTGGAATATTTTTTTATATAAGAACCATTAGAAATAGTTTAATGAGAGTCTATTAAAAAATTATATCTTTGAAATAAATTATTCAAAAGTGGTGTTCTACATAAAATAGTTTAAACATAATAATATCAAATAACTGTTTATCAGGGTACACTAATACAGATAGTATTAAGGCGGATTAAATAGTTCGCCCTCCGCATTTGCTTTTTGTGTTTGATAAAGTGAATGTCAAAAAAAATTTTTAATTTTAAACAAAATTAATAAATCTGACAATCACTTTGACAAAATTTCAAGGCGAATTCATAATTAGCTGGCTTCTTAACACTACCTGTATAAGTGTAACCTGCTTTATATGAAAATTCGTTACTATTTTGAAGAAACTACTTGTAAGCATTTTGTATCCCGAGCCTTTTTTATTATTAAGTATAAAATATGGGATTTAATCCTAAATAATATTTTAAAAAGTGTTATTCAGTATAAAATTAAAAAAAAAACGTAAATTTTAGAGTTGATTTTTTGAATATTTTTGTCCTAAAACTTGACGATATCAAACCAAACATACATATATACAAAAACTTAATGCGTATATATGTACATTCATACGGAGGCTGCGCCAAACATTTTTGGGTGGCGGCGGAAGCTTGTGTAATACTCAAAGAAGATTTATACTAGAGGTGAGCGATCCCGTGATTTTTAGGGAATATCGTTAATAGTGAATGCGATTTTAAAATCACCGGTTATTTAAACAGTGACAGTGATCACTGTTTAGCATTTTTCACTTCTTGTAAAAGAGTTATTTTAATCTCTGTTAAATTATTATACATAATGTTATTTTAAGCAGTGATTATGCGATTTTAGTTCTTTTTAACAAACTCCTGAACAACGCATTGGAAAAATAATATAAATGATAAATAAGAATTAAAAATATTTATGAATAAGAAATATCAATTTTCAATAGGTATGTATGTACATAGTTACAAACAATATTCCATATTTATATTAATATTTTTAATTTACTTTAAACAAAATTTTTATAAAAATTTTAAATTTATACCTTTTGAGATAAGTTTTTAAGCTCCAATGGAGCATTGAGATAAAGCTTTAATTTAGAAAAGCAGCTTAAAATTCTTGTTAAATGGATTCCAAACATAAAAATATGTAGTTGAAATCCATTGTAACAAAAACAAAAACCTAAAAAAAACAAATAACACAAATTAAGCTGTATATGTACATAACACAACTAAGTTTAATATAACATTTGTGCTTTTTCTCGTTTAAACGCGTACGTCGGCCATTTAGGACTTGTCCAGCTTTTGAAAATATTCTTTCGCATGGACTGGCGATCCTAATGTACAAAAATTTTCTTGAGCTATTTGAGAAAGATTTTGATATTTTTAATCTTTTTCACTTCACCAATCAAAAATATTTTTATTTCTTGATAATTGAAAGTTAAGTCCAAAAACCCTGAACATATTAACTTAAATTTCATTTCAGATAACGATTTATATATATTGCTTATTTACTCAAATGTCGTAATTCTAGAAATGCATTTTTGGCGTTAACGATTCAGAATTGTTTGTTATGCTATGTTTAATGTCGTATATAAGTTTCATATTAAAAATGTTTCTACTTATAACGTGTAAAAAAATGTTATTATTCGTTTCTATATACATAATGCGAGCAAACTAAAAAACTTTATAGGCATTTTTTTCGAAATATTTTTGTTGTACCTTTACAAAGATTTTCGCTTATCATGTAAAGTTCTATTTTTGTTAGCTGTGCTTTTTTTCTTTTTAGGTTACGATATGTGTTTAAAATAAATGTGTGTTTAAATCTGTTTTTAAATATTAATTCTTTAGCCGGCTCATATCTGAATTTAATCCGCCGTCGCGGACAAACAATACTCGGCGCTGGTCTCTGACGGCACCTCTGTTGTAAAGTTTTTAACAGCACTTTGACAAACACACATACAAACACATAAGCCCTTTACTTCTTTTAAAGAACAAAAGCAGCAACATGATTTGTTAGCTATGGTCAAATGTAAACATGAAGCACAAAAATGTTACTTTACATTTTGCAAAGTTTAACATAATAAGAGTAACATCGCAGGTAAAATTACTGCACAATATTTCAAAATGTTACTTTTATTAACATAATAAATTAAAAGTAACACTTTAGTAGAAACAGTTACTTCACGGTTTATGTCACTGTCGTTACATGTTAAAATGTTATTTAAATAGCACAATAACTTAAAAGTAGCAGTAGCAGTTACTTCACAGTTTATGTCACTGTCGTTACCAGTGATTTGCAAGTAACAGGTATAAAATCACAGGTACGGAAATATCACTCATCTCTAATTTATACACACATTTATTAAAGGTATTTAAGTAGATACACTTAATACAATATGCATATATCCATATCGTTAGCTAAAATGACAAAAGGCACAGTTAACTAAAAAAATATATAACTTTAAACGAGAAGCGAAAATCTTTGTAAATGTTGAACCATAAACAAATCGCTCATTTGCTCAAAAAACGCCGTAATTAAAAAATTTTTCGAAAAAAAGGCGTTTGCTTGCATTATATAGAAAAGAATAACGAAATTTTATCTGCGCACGTTATAAGTAGAAACAGTTTAAATATAAAAAATATATACGGTATAAAGCATAACATAACAAATAATTCTGAATCGTTAATTCCAAAAATGCATTTCAGGAATTATGACATTATTAAAGTAAATGTGCGATATATATAAATCGTTAACTAAAATGAATTCTGAATCGTTAATTCCAAAAATGCATTTCAGGAATTATGACATTATTTAAGTAAATGTGCGATATATATAAATCGTTAACTAAAATGAAATTTAAGTTAATTTGATCATGCATGTTATGGATTTCACTTATAATTTGAAGTCGCTTCAGTTAAAATTATTGGTGTTCTGCAAACTAATTTTTACATTTTGCTTTAGAGCATATACAAAGCTAAATAAAAAATCCAAAATACCAATTTACCTCTTAAACTGAATGATTTTTTTTCAATTAAAAGTGAAATGCAGAACATGCCTGAAGTTGCAATCACAAATTTTATTTATATTCAATAAACTATTAATTAGAATACGAGATTACAATATTTTAAGTTTAGTTATAAAATAGAAGCGACGGCTAAATTTGAGCCGGCGCTAAGCCGAAAAAATCAACGGCGGCCGGGGCCCAGGTGAGCCGGCTGTCAGCCGTTTGGCGCAGGTCTCTGCCTCCATATGTATCTGCAACAGAGTTGCCAGCTATTTCTATTTGCATAGACTTGTATAGACTTTGTCCAAAAAAACTGAGGCAATCGCAGTATTTTGCCTATATCTAGGTCCGTATATAACCGACCTTGGGCATTTTAAATAGTGATCATCTCAGAAATATTTCTGACAGTTTGACACTTATAAGTGGTCCGTTTTACCTTATTTTACTTCGGAAACTTGATTTCAACAGGCGGACATGGCTATATCGACTTCCCTAGCTATAAGGATCCAGAATATATGTATATACTTTATGGGGTGGCCAGTGAACATTGTAGAAATTACAAACGGAATGATAAAAGATTTTATTTTAAAAATATTTAAGTTCTCCCAACAACTATTCATTTAATTAAGTGTTTGACTTAAATTTTGTAGATATAAAGTTTAACTTAATTGATGCCAAAACAGTTTTTTTGTCTTAAAAGGCTTTTTAAAATATGTAACGGACATTTCTATTTTATGTGCAAAAAAGGAAAATCGTAATATCTAGTACATAGTGATTTTAAGCTGTTGCTAAATTATTAATGGTAATTTCTTGGCTTCTGTGTCTCGTTTCTACATTGTATGTGAGAAGTTTTTTGGGCGAGAAATTTATAGTTGTCCTGTCGAAATCAGATTGAATCACAAAATAAAAATAATTTTTTGTTTAATTTAAATTACATTATTTTAAAATTGTATGAACCACTCTGGAACACTTATAATATTTATCGATGCTGAATCTTCTCGCAAGTTATAGGAACCAGGTACAAGTTCAAATACGAATAAGGTTAATATTCATTGAAATATAAATTAAGCTTTAATACAGTTGCATTGCTTTAGTCACTAATTATTTTAGGTTTTTGTTCTATATAAAAATATGCAAATACAGAATGCACATTACAGAAAACCAAAACATTATCGGAAGTTGTTTTTTATTAAAAACAGCTATTAACGCAGAACAAGCAATAGAAACAAATGTTTTTTGTTTTGAAATGTAAACGAATTGCCATAATCATATGTTTATCATATGTTGTTATTAAGTTTTAAGCGAAAAATGCGTGAAATGCTTGAATGCAATAAATATATACATATACATATATATATATATTTTAATTTTTTTTAATTTAAAAATTTTTGGATAATTTTTTGGCTTTAGCTGTGTCATATTGATTTTCGATTTTGGCAACACTGTTCATGAGTACATACATACATCTATGTATGTAGCTGCATGCTCTTAAATTGTTTTGGGGGTAAATAAGAAAACTTTCCCTCTATTTTTAAGATTAAAACAAAATTGGAAAGTATTTGTATATTTTATTTCCAGTCGCTTAATAGTTGTCACAACATCTATCGTTATGACAAGAGCTTACGGCCTTCTAAGGCAAAATATATTTTTCAGTGCGTTCGAATTTCATTTAATTTTGTATTGTACATTTACTTGTTAAGTGGAAATGAGAGAATTTTTACATCTTTGAAACTTTTTAAAGTAAAAAAGAAACATTTAAACAATATTTAAAACTGTTTAAAGGTTTACGAAAACTAACAACCAATTTGTGTATGTATACCGTGTCATTGTTCCTTTTTTGTAAGGGAGGAACAATATTGAATACCTATTCACAAAAATTATCAGCGAAACTAAGTAATTTTATATGAACGTAAACAATTAAAAAATGATAACACTTAGCTTCTCCTCACTACAATATTTTTAAAGAAAAATAAAAAAAAATTCTATAATAATTGTTTTAAATAAACCGTCCTAATTTTTCGTACTTTTATGTATACAGTCCTTTAATTTTTCTTCTTTACATTTTAAGTGAAAGACATTGTCTGTAAAATTGGTGAAAAATAATGATAACTTCAAATGAAATTAACTGGTAAGTTGAATAACATGCAGATGTGTGTAAAAATCCTCTTAAACAACGTCATAGTTTAAAAAAATGTTTTTTTGGAGTTAACGATAGAGAATGGTTGGTTATGTTATGGTTTGAACTGTATATTAATTGCGTCCCTTAATTGTTTCTACTCTTCATTTTGGAGAGAAAATGTCATTATTAAATTCAATGTATATCGATGATTTGCTAACGCAACTCACACGTTTGAATTTTTGGTACCAAAACTGAAAATTTATTGGAATATTAAAATGACGAAAACCAAACAAATTCGTTAAATCGGTAAAAGTATACAAAATTCTATATCAATAAAGCTGAATCAGCATATACATATATGCTGACACCAGTTTTATTAAAAATAGCAACAAATTCATATGCCAGCATATGTCATATCTTAGACGTTAACACGATATTGTAAAAGTAACAAATTTTTTGGTTTTTGGTGTCAATATATGTCAGCAAACAAAATGTCAACATAAGAATTAGCATACGATTTTTGTGTTCATACGATATGTTGAATATAATATGGTGCAACGTTGAAGCTGAATCAGCATATACATATATGCTGACACCAGTTTTATTAAAAATAGCAACAAATTCATATGCCAGCATATGTCATATCTTAGACGTTAACACGATATTGTAAAAGTAAAAAATTTTTTGGTTTTTGGTGTCAATATATGTCAGCAAACAAAATGTCAACATAAGAATTAGCATACGATTTTTGTGTTCATACGATATGTTGAATATAATATGGTGCAACGTATGAGTCGTATAAACATTTTGTGGGAAATGTCAAATGTGTTTGAGAGTACTTTTTTTATTCATAGGTATACATATTTTAAATGAAATTAATAATGTCGTCAGAAGATAAATAGTTACCTATTATACAAAATCGAATAAAAAATATTTTTAATTCACATATATTAAACTTAAACCAAAAAGAATGAAAATTATTAAATTATTATAATAATTTTAGCTGCCAGACGTTAAATTTTTGCCTTTCAAGTTGCAATACACTCAAACTTTTTTACTAACACACCTAAAATTTTCGAACTTTAAAGCAACTTGATGATCAAATTTTCCACTCAAGTCGCCGTTCAACTTGATGGTCAAGTTGCTTATATTATTTTATACCGAAAATTATTTTAACTTAATTTTTATATATTAGCATATATAAATAAATTATTTTAAATAGTTTATGTGTAGTTGCACCACAATTCAGTCGCAAATGGATAAAAAATGTAATAAATATATATATATATATACATACAAATATATATATATATATATATGTATATATATATATATACATACAAGGTGGACGCAGGCGAAAAATTCGTACCTAAAATGTCAAACACAAATATGGCATCATTGAAAAAAAAACACAAATTATTTTTATATGGCATCATTAAAAAAAAACACAAATTATTTGCAGAAGAAAAACGTGAATAAAATTAATTTTACAGTGTTTTTTTTTTGCACAAAGCACAAGAACGCATCTTTTGGTTTTACTATTTGTTAATTAAAAACACTTTTTTAAATTTTTAGTTTAAAAATCTAACCGACGCTTAATTTTTTTGAAATCAAGAAGAAGCACATATACAAACTTTTGACAAATTACGAGGAAGATTGCACGAGCAAAAAATATTCAGCTGATCTGTCAAGACCACCTTCTCATGAATTCGCCTTGATTGAACCACACCAAAAACGAAAATTTTATTAGTATTAGTATTCATACATATAACAGGGTTGCCATAAAAAGCTTAATTTAAACATTTTTATATTTTATTAGTATTAGTATTCATACATATAACAGGGTTGTCATACAAAGCTTAATTTAAACATTTTTAAAATCGCTCCTACGGCTTCCAAGGTTCTCCTACAAATGTAAAATGTAAGACCGACCCGAATTATTTTATCCATCCAGACATTTTTGTGGAACATACTTACCCTCTATCTCCAGCCCCTAACATGGTTGCTATACAAAATTTTTAAAAATTAGGTAAAAACCGCTACAACTTCCCCGGAGTCGCGCCTAGAGGAATAAAATGTATCACAGACCCCCATTAGCTTTTCCTCCCAAACGTATTCCTAGAGTATATTTACCCCCTATCTCCACGCCCTAAGGGGGTTGCCATACAAAATTTACAAAAATGATGTAAAGATGCCCACAACTTCTTCAGAGTCGGCTTTAGAACAATAAAGTGTACGACTGACCCTCATTAGTTTGCCCTCCCAAACATATGCCTAGAATATACTTACCCCCTATCTCCACGCCCTAAGCTAGTTGCCATTCAAAATTTACAAAAATTATATGAAAATGCCCACAACTTCTTCAGACTTGCCCTTAGAGCAATAAAGTGTACGACCGTCCCCCATTAGTTTCTTTTCCCAAACATATTCCTAGAACATACTTACCCCCTATCTACACGCCCTTAGGGGTTTGCTATACAAAATTTACAAAAATTATATGCAAATGCCCACAACGTCTTCAGAGTCGGCCTTAAACAATAAAGTGTACGACCGACCCTCATTAGTTTGCCCTCCCAAACATATTCCTAGAATATACTTACCCCCTCTCTCCACGCCCAAAGGGGGTTGCCATACAAAATTTACAAAAATAATATGAAAATGCCCACAACTTCTTCAGAGTCGGCCTTAGAGCAATAAAGTGTACGACCGACCCCCATTAGTTTGCCCTCCCAAAGATATGCCTAGATTATACTTACCTCCTCTCTCCACGCCTTAAAGGGGGTTTCCGAAGAAAATTTACAAAAATGATATAAAAATGCCCACAACGTTTTCAGAGTCGGCCTTAGAGCAATAAATTGTACGACAGACCCCCATTAGTTTTCACTCCCTATCTCCACGCCCAAAGGGGGTTGCCATACAAAAATGATATGAAAATGCCCACAACTTCTTCAGAGTCGGCCTTAGAGCAATAAAATGTACGACCGACTCTCATTAGTTTCTTCACCCAAACATTAACCTAGAACATACCAACCCCCTATCTTCACGCCTTAAGGGGGTTGCCATACAAAATTTACAAAAATGATATGCAAATGCCCAAAACTTCTTCAGAGTCGGCCTTAGAGCAATAAAGTGTACGAAAGACCCCCATTAGCTTCCCCTCCCAAACATATTCCTAAAGCATACTTACTCCCTATCTCCACGCCCAAAGGGGGTTGCCATACAAAATTTACAAAAATGGTATGCAAATGCCCAAAACTTCTTCAGAGTCGGCCTTAGAGCAATAAAGTGTACGACAGACCCCCATTAGTTTCTTCGCCCAAACACTTACCTAGAACATACCAAACCCGAATCTTCACGCCTTCAGGGGGTTGCCATACTAAATTTACAAAAATGATATGCAAATGCCCAAAGTTCTTCAGAGTCGGCCTTAGAGCAATAAATTGTACGACCGACTCTCATTAGTTTCTTCACCCAAACATTTACTTAGAACATACCAACCCCCTATATTCACGCCTTAAGGGGGTTGCCATACAAAATTTACAAAAATGATATGCAAATGCCCAAAACTTCTTCAGAGTCGGCCTTAGAGCAATAAAGTGTACGACAGACCCCCATTAGCTTCCCCTCCTAAACATATTCCTTACTCCGTATCATCACGCTCAAAGGGGGTTGCCATACAAAATTTACAAAAATGATATGAAAATGCCCACAACTTCTTCAGAGTCGGCCTTAGAGCAATAAAATGTACGACCGACTCTCATTAGTTTCTTCACCCAAACATTTACCTAGAACATACCAACCCCCTATATTCACGCCTTAAGGGGGTTGCCATACAAAATTTACAAAAATGATATGCAAATGCCCAAAACTTCTTCAGAGTCGGCCTTAGAGCAATAAAGTGTACGACAGACCCCCATCAGCTTCCCCTCCCAAACATATTCCTTACTCCCTATCACCACGCTCAAAGGGGGTTGCAATACAAAATTTACAAAAATGATATGAAAATGCCCACAACTTCTTCAGAGTCGGCCTTAGAGCAATAAAGTCTACGACCGACCCCCATTAGTTTCTTCGCCCAAACACTTACCTAGAACATACCAAACCCGAATCTTCACGCCTTCAGGGGGTTGCAATAGTAAATTTACAAAAATGATATGCAAATGCCCAAAACTTCTTCAGAGTCGGCCTTAGAGCAATAAAGTGTACGAAAGACCCCCATTAGCTTCCCCTCCCAAACATATTCTTAAAGCATACTTACTCCCTATCTCCACGCCCAAAGGAGGTTGCCATACAAAATTTACAAAAATGGTATGCAAATGCCCAAAACTTCTTCAGAGTCGGCCTTAGAGCAATAAAGTGTACGACAGACCCCCATTAGTTTCCCCTCCCAAACATATTCCTAGAACATACTTACCCCTTATCTCCGCGTCTTAAGAGGGTGGCCATTCATAGTTTTAAAAAATTAGGATATAACCCCTACAACTTCCCCGAAGTAACCCGTGGAGCGTTTCTTGTTTTAAGGTATGTTTGTTTTCTTTATTAAAAGAAGTAGTTCAGCAGATGCCCTACTTTTACCTTTACTTGCTTTAAAGTATGTTTGTTTTTTTATTAAAAGAAATAGTAAAATGTTCAGCAGATGCCCTACTTTTTCGTCAGTAGCCGCTTTTTAGACACCTTATATTTAGTTCATTTTTACAAATAAAATGAAGCATATCTTAAAATGGTCAAAAAACATATTTTATGAGAAAATTTGATACATTATACTTTAAATAATTTAACTAAGCTTGGCCGCCACAATTTGACGCCGTGGTTGAAATAAGAAGAAAACTGTTACAACCTCATAGCGAAACAAAGATGTGTGCAAAATGTGAAAAGAAATAAAAAAAGGCTTTGCAAAATTGTTTTTATTGCAGAAATTTTAGTGTAAAATAAAGTTACCTGTTACATATTTTTATTGCTTCTCGTTAAATAATAAACAATATATTGCTCTGCCAATCAGGTAGACATAACTATTGGATTTTTTTTATTTATTTTAATTTAAAAGCACCTGTTATAAAAGTAGGCAGGTAGTTTTAAAACTTTTTTACACTGAGTAAAATATAAACTGCAGGCATATATTCCAGTTTGTCATTCGTTTGTTATTTCGTTTTTAATTTCTTTATTATCCATTTGCGACACCAAAGTATATATATTCTGGATCGTTATAGAAAGAGAAGTTGATATAGCCATGTCCGTCTGTTGAAATCAAGTTTCCGGAGCCAAATATAAAGATGCGAACCAGTTATTGGTGTCAAACTGTTAGAAATATCCCGCAGACAATCGTTATTTAAAATCGGTTCACTATTGACCGAGATGTCAAAGAAAGCCCAAAATAACCAATTTTTTTAGGACAAAATCCGTGCATATATCCCTATATATCTCAGTAAATATAGTCATTCTTGTCACAAAGCTTGGCACGGATACTCTTAAAGTAGGGACTTAAATAATGGAAAAATGTTTTTAGATAGGATCAGGAAAAGTGGTATTTTTCCTTCAATTGCACAAATTTGATGAAATATTTTATGCGCTTACCGTAGAAACTATAACAGCTATCGGAAAGGTTAAATTATTTTGTTTCTTAGCATAAAATATTTTTTTTTTTAACTTAAGAGAAAATTTTACATAAATAGGAAAAAAATTAAAATAGAATATACGCGAAAATTGGAAAACCTCTGTCTTGAGTTACAAAACATTTATTTTTATAGATATCCCACTCGCATCCCACTAAGCGACCTCCAAGTTCTTCAAGCAAAAGATCTAAGCTTTCTTTTTAACAAAAAAAAAAAAAAATAAAAAAATGGGCATATTTGGAAAAAAAAAATTTTTCTAATTATTTAAAAAAAAAAAAAAAAAAAAAAATTTTTAATTTTCAAAATATTTTTTTCTGGAAGATTGAACAAAAAGCTATTGAAAGTATTTGGGACGAATTTGTTAAAAGCAAAAGGTAACAAACTATATGTATGAGAAAAAACACCTATTTGCCGAAAACGTCAAATTTTGAACCCCTCTAGCTCAGAGAGTTCTTGACCGATCGTGTTAAAAAATTGTGTCTATGCTACTCTCTGCAAGAACTTACTGTCGTCCAAATTTCTTTCAAATCGAAAAAAAAAGTTGGGTCACTTGAAATGAAATCCCCCATATGTATGTATGTATCTTATATATGAATTGTGACACTAAGCCGTCGAGTGAAGCTTAATGCTATAAACACATAGACGATAGCAGGCAACACGACTACAAATGCAGCTGGCTGCAGTCGTAGCCATGTAGTTAGCTACTTAATTATATTAAAGACGGCAGCCGCCCACATACAGCAGTCTTGACAATTTCCATAATAATACATTTTTTTATTTGTTAGATAATTTTAAGATCCTAAATTTTTAAGTGGTTTTTGCCATTTTACCAATAATGAAGACATGTGATACCATTTATCTGAAAAGTGTGTAAATGTTTTGATATTTGAAGGTTATCAAGACTAGTTTAAGCACATTTTAATGTGGTGTATACACAACAAGCTTAGTTCGCTTATAAAAAAAACATATTAAATTAAATGGAAAATGAGAAATTAGCAATAAAATGATTAGTAACAATAAAGAACGTAAATTTCTAACGGATGATTGCTATATATAACCCTTCTCAACAATAATTTTATGTTTGTGTGTAAACACATTTACATTTACTTCACTCTTAACACACCCAGCATACCATATGCGCTCTAAATGAGCTCATAGAGACTCTTTTGTCGGAACGCTGACGCTCACAAAGAGTTCATAAAATAATCATAAACAGCAGTGTGACCAGATTTTCATGCAAAGTTTAAGCTAAATCACGTTTAAAAAACAGCTAAAAAGAGCTAAAAACAAAAACTTAAAGCCAAAAAGTAAAGCTAAATTTTTTAATTCTTTTTTAAAAAATTTCTTCGTTATTTAGATATTTCTCATAATATGAACGAAACGTTTGTGTGCTAAAAATATTTAAAAAGAAAATTTGTTTTAAAAATTTTGATTTTATTTACAAAAACTTGGTAGATCCATTCCTTAAGTAAGAAGAAAAACAATATGTGTTCATATACACATGCATATACAAGAGGTTTTTAAAAAATTTTTAGAAGCAGGTTAATTTGCTGCCTGTTTTGGTAAAAAAAACTAATTTGTAAGATATACATACATATGTATATTAAAAAAAAAACAAAAAACGAAAATTTGTTTTAAATATAAATTACTCACACACAATTCGTTCAGAGTATAAAGAGACTACTTTTCTACACAGTTCGTTAAAAATCGAAAATTTTCATTCAAGTTACATAAGTACATACATATGTATATCATGAAAAATGCTTTGATGTAAATTTCGTTTAAGAAAAGAAAAAAAGGTAATGTTTTATGTAAAAAGTTACATTGTAAGAAAGCATTTTTAAAAGTATTTTTTTGTACATGTGTGCCTCAATAAGTATTTAAAACCAGTGACTGTAAAAATGAAGAAATTAAAATCAAAAAATAAAAAACATAATAATTATCGTTATTATCCGTTTTTATTCAAATTAAAAAAATGACCGTCCTGCTAAATAAACAAAATTTACAAAGAACATGATTTTCAGCAAATATAGTTTAATACTATCAAAATGGTGCCTGCTTTTTTCTTTAAAAATTATTTCGCTCCTGTTTGATTTGATTTTTTGACAAAAATATACTTTAAAATTCTTATTAAATAAAAATATTAATATAATAATTTGTTTCAACGAAAGACATAAGTGTTTTTACATTTTTGAGCAATATATTAAAATATAACCAAAAAACGGAAAAAATTTTTGTGTCGCATTTGGATTTTTTTTAAATTACCGCATTTAAAAGTATTTGTTTTGGAAAAACAAATTCTTACGTTTTTTTTTGTAATACCATACCTTCTTTATATCTTTGTTTTATTGAAGTTTTGTGCTGTTTCACGTTTTTTAAATGTCGCTAAGAAGTAAATTATTAAACAAAACAATGGTTTGGAAACTGTAATGTTGTAGATTCGAAGAAAATTTGGAGCTTGATACCTTTCAGTATAATTGAGATATATACCAAAAAATATAATACGACAAATTTTTAACCTTTTTCTAGCTCCAAAAATTAGTAAAAAAAGCTAAATTCAATTTTGAAAAAAGCCAAAAAAAATGGTAAAGGCTAAATGTAAATATTTCGGACTAAATGAAGAAAAATTTAGCTCTAAAAAAGCTAATATGGCCACACTGATAAACAGTCATAAAACGCTCATATTTGAGTGGCTTTTTCCACTAAACTGGTCACTCATGAAAAAGCTCTAAATTTAATGCATAAAAGAGTATTTTATGACTCTTTTTTTTAAAACACATTTTGAGCTCTTATTCCAGTGCACTGTCACTATTTCCTTCAACAACACTATTATTTTTAATATTACATGCTGGTTTTTTTTTCTTTATTTGTTTGAACAAAGTTCACTTATTATTAATTTGCTTTCTTTTAAGCTTGCTCTTTTCATTATTTTAATTATGTATTATTTTTGTATTTATTATAAGATAACTCACAATTTTGTCTTTACGCTTCCAAAAATATTCACTAATGAATCAATTTGTGTAACTTCTTTCTCTGCTTAGCTGGAATTTACCGTTATCTGTCAACGTGCAGAAATTACTCATAAAAAGCACATAAAATCTATCGTTTATGATCAGAAATATGCACGCAGGAAACACTCACAGAAGCTCATAAAATCGCTCATATATGAGCTCTTATATAAGAGCGCTCCGATAATGGTATGCTGGGACAAGCTTGAACACAAAAATGTTTTGTACTGTCATTCTGGCGACGTTATTGCTTATATTCAGAAATAAAAAAATTTCACGTCTGACCCAGCGTTACCAAAAAGTTTCCGAGATCAAAATCTGTGCTGGTGTGTTTATAAATTTTTAATTTGTCACTTAGTAATGCTGCTGAATATTCAGCAAATCAAAACAAAAACTAAACACAAAGCTTTAAATGCAAGTTAATTTATCACTTTAAATGATATTCAAACAAACATTCTTTATAACAATTTCCAGTTTTTTAAGAACCTAACAACCCTAAAGATAACAAGGAAAATTGGGATCAAATTTTGAAAAACAAGGTTTTGTTTTCAGCAGCCCTTATAAAACATTTAGTGATAACCAATGGTTAATCAAATGTAAAAGGGGGAAAAAATTCAAAACGGCTCATGGCGACAAATGGGTTTTTGGGTTCTAAAAAAACTCTTGAACGTTTTGGCTTGTTTATAGTAATTCTTAATAAGTTAATTGAGGTTATTATATTAAGGCAGAAAATATTCATGAAATTTTTTAAGAATTTGGTTGAAGTCTACCGAAAATTTGGTGTAAGAACCAATGAAATGCATATAGACAAGCTTAGCCTTTAGATAAACATTCTTTATTTTTATTTTGCATTTTTTTTTTCTAATTTGAATATAGACAAACTTAACCAACAACAAACCCTATAAATAAACAAGAAAATTGGGATCAAACCCTGAATAACTTTTGAAAATTGTTGTAATACAACAAAGTTTTGTTTTTCAGTAGCTCTTATAATACATTTAGTAATAACCAATGGTTATTCAAATGTAAAAGGGAAAAAGAAAAATCAAAACAGCTCATAGCGACAAATGGTTTGTTGGGTTCTTAAAAAAACACTTGAACGTTTGGCTTGTTTGTAGTAATTCTCAATTAGATTGTTGAGGTTATTATATAAAGGCGGAAAATATTCATGAGGTTTTTTAAGAACAACAACAACAAACCCTATAAATGAATATTTTTTAATTAAAATAAATTTTTTTAGTTAAAATATTATTTTGCCACTTGGGCATTACTGTTGAACACTATTGTGTAATTGCTTTCAATTTGTTCATTTGTCGCCTACTAAAATAGAAATTAGTTTAATCTGGCCACAGCTACAACTGCTGTAATGTTGCCGTTCACGGGAGGTTGTAAATCATGAATATATAAGAGCAGTGGCGCACAATGGTATTTTTTCAAAAATATTGATTATATAAAAATACATTTTATAAATAAAATTGTTAACTTAAGATAATCTTTCAAAAAACATAACCATTAATTAAATATTTTTTTAAATTTGTAAATACATACATTTAACATAGAAATGCAATCAGAAAACAGAGATATCGTCTTGCTGGAGTTACCTTGTGGTATTTTACAAATTCGGCATCTTCCATTGTTTTTGAAAAACTGTTTTTGGTTAATATCCCAGTCGTGCAAGAACCTATGTTTATTGTTTTATTAGAAACTGTGTCAGGAAAATTTTGGATAGGGTGGTATCAAGGTATATTGAACAAGGTAGGAATAACTGATCAGCTGGTTTCTATTTCCGCCATATGTTTTCTAACTTAGCTTGGACAATTTTTTATGTTATACAATAGCTGTGTATACTGTGTGTATGTGTGTTCACAACATTTTCGACAACCAAGCTACAACAAAATACATGTTGAAATTTTACAGGAAGTTGTTGTTTTAGGGACGATCCCACCTTCTTATTCCACCATGGTTGGTATCAACCCAAGTTCACAAGACTACATTGAGCTTCTGAAAGTGAATTCAGAAGACAACAACCACATGGCATTTTTACATTGTAAATCCGGGGACAAACACTTGGTTGTCAAAAAATACAAACAAACGTAAAGTATGCAGCCTTTGACATCTAGGTGTCACACACCTAAAGCTATAACACCACCTTGGATGCATACACCTTGGGCTTAAGTTTGCTTGTATGTACTCTGTACACAAAGATTAATTTTTTATATACTGGGTATCCACAAGTATGTATAAAGTTATCATTTTCAGTTTACGTTCGTTTGTTGTATAAAGTGTGTTGTTTTTTTTCAAGTTGTGTTGTGTTGACAATATTATTAAAATGGAATTGAGTTCAATTATTTCTACAAAATCAGCGGAAATACCTTTTAAAAATATAAATATACTTATATACATATAAATAAAATAACCAAATACATACATAAGTATGTATATTTAAAAAATGTTTTTTTATTAATTGTGTTAAACAAACATACATACACACATAAATAATATTGCTGTAAACAAATTTTAAAAATTTATATTAAGTGACGCCTAAATATTTTTCTTGTGATCTTTGCTTAAATAATTTTGTACGTGTTGTCTCTTTTCAATCGATCTTTCAACAGATGACGTATAAACATCATTTATGTACATATAAAAAATCCGACAGTGTACATACAAACATATGTACATACATATGTGCATACATACATAGTTTTTAACAATAACGTCATAGAAACTTGCCTTAACCTTATACCTATATCAAGGCGAATTCATTAACCAGGTGGTGCTAACAGCACAGCTGGTCTGCTTTTTGTTGCAAAATTCGAGGCTGAATTGTCAAATTTGTTTATGTTTACATATCTTTTTTAACACATCAGTCAACGACAATCACAACAAAAACGAACATATTCTTCGCCGCATATTAGTTGTTGTAAAATCACCACCACCTTGTAGTGAATTCGCCTTGCCTTGTCTCATTCACATTGTGTATGTATATGTGATTGAACCAATGGATAAATACTAAGGCAGTGAACATTAGTATCAGGGTGACCGCTAAGAATTAATTAAAAACTGGTACAAAAAGTAGTTTAAAGCAAGAATAGATAGTCGTTTATTAATTTGACTAAGAACAAAATTACGTTGTGTTCCCATAAGCAACCTTGGGATCCCTCGAAAAATATTCTTTATCTTTTTTCACAAAGCAGCCAGTAATTGTTTCGTATTTATTGGAAAAACTCCCTTACAGTCAACTGTTTAAAAAAACAAAACAAAAAGTTAATACGTGCCTGGCA
This sequence comes from Melanophora roralis, assembly GCA_963583895.1. Classification (NCBI taxonomy): domain Eukaryota; kingdom Metazoa; phylum Arthropoda; class Insecta; order Diptera; family Rhinophoridae; genus Melanophora; species Melanophora roralis. Next base: position 59,459,087 of record OY757189.1, on the reverse strand, counting down.
AACATTTTGATGCTAGAAATTATTTAATTATTATTTAGTTTGTTTGCATTAACTAACTTTTTGGAAACTTTTAAAAGCATTTTGTTTGTTTGCCTCCCTAAATAAATATTCGCATATTTATTAACCGAACTTTGTACAAGAGATGAGGAATCAGTACTTTTATTTCGAAACAAAGGCAAAAAAATTCACATTCTTGCGTTTTCAAACAAAGATAAATGGCTGACAGGTTTGACTTCTTTTCGTCAAAAAAATAGAATTGAATTTGTTTCGTCAAGGCGTCCATTAAAGCGACAAGTTCGAAAAATCTGGCTGTGTTGGGAAAAAATGTGTATACATATTTTTTTTGGCAATGACACCTGTTCATTATAGGTATAAAACTTGGATAAGGTTAGCCAATCCCGGCATGCGACGTAAAAGAGATTTTTCGGGAAAAAACTTTAGCTACATAATTAGTACAAAATTTTCATGCATGTGCAAAAATACGTTTGAAACATATTTTTTAACGTTTTGTAAAAAAAGGGTCAAAAGTAGAGAAAAGTTGAAAAATAGTGTGAGGTTAACGAAGTCGTACGTAGAGTCACTGGCCGGAAAAAAGGTTTCAAATTGCCACTTTGGTTGACGAACGGTCACGCTGATTATATTCAATGGCTAAAAACGACAACAATGTATTTAACAAGGTGGTAGCTGAACTACCCAAACACACAACGAACAACTATGGCACACAAACACTCAAGCATACAAATGTAAAGTATGCAGTTTTTGGCATCTAGTTGTTGGAGAAAAGCAAACCCAGCTAGCCAATTGACGCTAATGATCAATTTTAACTCGTAAATAAACCCCTGCATAATTATTTGGCGGTTAGCAATAACAAAACAATGTAAATATTTATATTGCCGAATGTAACGCTCTGCTGGGAACGGAGGAATAATCAGCTGATGCTACGCTACCACCTTGTCTAGATACACGTTGGATTAAAAATTACTAGCAGCACTTTCCATTCAATTCATTGTGCATATGTACATATGCATACATACTTCTTAGCATACATTATAACCCTGTCGGAGACGAAGTTAACTTAAAACCAACTCATAGCTGATTAAATAGAGTCACAACTGACTCAAAATCTAGCTCGTTTTCTTTAAAAAGTTTCATTTGATATTTTCACAGAGTGTCCGCAGAACAAGTCAGTACTTACTCACTCTGTTAAAGTTTCAGATAACCACAAGTTAACTAATTTTTAGTTATCTAATATTGAGTTAGATAATATTAAACTATGAGTTAGCTATTAACTAACACTCCTAATATATAAAAACACTTTTAACACATCCAAATCCGCTCGCTCGAAACATTTTTCACCATAGTGGACACACTCGTCTGAAAAGAAGGGATACTATTGCACTTAGATGAAACTACTGAATTAATTAATTTATTATGAGAACTAAAATTTTAGTCTGGCACTGGCTGGTCTAATAAAAAATATATAGCTTTTAGATTTGAATACTTATTGTTAGTTCGCCAAAGGCAAAGATTCAATAATAAAAATATGAAAAAAACCTTTTTTATTATTTACTTAAATACTTAATAAAGAGCACAAACAAGAAAATTATTAAGTTAAATTTTACTGGGATTCACATTTTTCTTTTTATTTTGTTTTCTTCCTTTTTTCGCACTTACACAACTTGAAACTGAACATCATTTCTGCATAACTTTTGAATCATCTAAAAGCTGATTTAATAACTTTCGAGAAGAAGTCAGATGTGTATAATAAAAAGTTAACTAAAAGTCAACTAAATATTAGATTAACTCACAAAATGCCGACAGGAAATATGTACGTGTGCAAAAATTTTATGAAAGTACATACATAAATGTAAATCAGCGTTGTCAAAACTTTGTTACCAAAAATGGCTAAAATTCTGTGAAAAAATGGCTAAAAAAGGCTAAATCATTTTAGTATAAGGGCTTCAGTACAGCGATGCCAACTTAGCTATTTTAGAGCTAGATTTAGCTCTTTTTAATTGCTTCTACCTCGAAAATTTTTCCTTTAGCTCTTTTAAAAAAAAGAGCTGTGTTACTCTTTTCAATTGTCGAAACGGCACGTTGGGCACTTTTTGCTTTTTATAGTAAATTTTTCCGTTTTTACTCTATTGTTTTGTCTTTGTGGCATTTACGGAACAAAGCTATTTACTGATTTATTTCATTTATTACAAAGCCTGACAAATAAAATCACTATACCGACAGATGACTTCGATTATATAGCTGGAGAATTCGAATCTTTAACAAATAGCAACTGTTATGTAGAATATATCTTTAAGAAGGCATGCGAAGATTCTATATAAACACATCGTTATATGTACATATGTAATTTAATACAGTTCATAAAAACTTTAATTTATGAGATTGGGGCAAAGCCTAAACAAGTTTTATGATGTTGGAATAAATTTTGGCATTCAGCATAAAAAATGGTTTTTGCAGGATTAAGAAAATACTCTATGTGTTATAAAATAATTTAAAAATGATTTTAAAGAAATTGAAAGCTGTAAAATTGCTTAAAAAATTTAAAATTGTAGAAGTGGAAAAATGTAGATAGAACCGTCTAATTTTGGATTGAAGTGCATCATTGCTTGTTTTAAAAATATTGTATCCATACTTTAATGCTGAAGTGGAAAAAAACATGCAGTGCCCTGAATTTTTTAAGAATAAAATATGAAACCGCATGGACTTAAATACGGTTAATAGTTTAATTCATATAAAATAGGGTTTACAAAGGTGTATCACCTGCTGTTAAACTATGAGTTACCAGCTACTACTACTACTATTTGTATAAAATAAATTCAATTTAAACATATAATAAATCAAAATATTTATTATATAAAAACAAATCTATAGACGGAAGAAGAAAATGTTACTCTTTCCGAAAATGATTGTTCTTTTTTAACCTATTTATATGTATATGTGTATGGTCATATTGTTAATGTTGATAAACATTTGTATAAATTGCTGCTGTGAAATAATTTTACTTAATATTATTATTTTTTCTATAATTTTTATTTTGCAAAAAAAATCTTGAAGAAAAACTGATGTTCAAGTTAAAAAACTCCACATCAAAGGCCAAAAAATATACATATAATTATTTTCATATATTTTTTTATTCATAAAAATATCACAAAAAATAATACATAAATAAAAAACAAAATAAATCCAATAAAAAAAAACATACATTCTACACGTGTATGTTATATAAGTTATTTAAATTAAATTTTCAAAAAAATTAAAATTACGCATTCGCGGAAAAACTTTTAGTTATAATTTCTTTTAATACTTAATTAGATTTGTACATTTCTTTTGTAAACTTAATTGCCATTAGATTGCCTTAGATTGCACGAAATTGTTGCAGTTACTGTTATTTTTTTAAGAAAATCTTTAGTTCTTAAAATGCCACACAGTGTTGGTACTTCTAGTCTGTTTCTAGTTTTTTTTTTTTATTAATGTTAATTTGTGAAATAATTCTTTCCAAATGAGCAGTTGCCACAGGTAGCGATACAATTGCATACGCTAGTTTTTTTTAATTAGGAAAAGCTTTGGTCCCATCGCCACGTTTTGTTTTTAAAAATTACTTTCCAAAACTTTTACATTTTCGTCTTTCAATATTTGATATTTTTTTTGAATTTGTACAGCTGTGGATCTTTCAATTTGTTTAGCTGTCAAGGAATGAGCCCTAAAATCTGAGACTCCAGCTAAGGCTTAAAGCTCAGAGCAACAAACTCTACAAATTGTCCAAATTGTTATTGCTTCTCTGGACCCAAGATTTAAACATTGATTGATCCTTCCACGATTTGTTGTAACTTTTGTTGCTTTTGACTTTTACTTGGGCGAGGTGGGGAGTCTGCCACGTGTATCAAATCTGACGGCAAAGTTTTAGTTTCTTTAGATGTATGTTTTGTTGTTATTTAATGTAAAATAGAGTGTATATATAAAAATAACACTGTTTATCTTATTATATATTTTTTATTATATATTTATCTATTTTACTGAAGAGCTTGAAAAAAGTAGTCTAAATTTTGAGAATTTTTCATATGCAGAAGAAAATTAAAAACGAGTTGTACTTTGTAAAGAAAATAAAATAAACTTGCATACGAGGGTTGCATTTTATATTTCGAGAGTAGAGAACAGAAACAAATATTAATCATCGAAAATTACTTTATTGTTTTTCAAAATATTTCCCATGAAGATCTGTACACTTTTGCATGCGTTCCAACCAATTGTCGAAGAACTTTTGCAACTCTGATTGATGGATCTCCAAAACATGCATTCTGAATATAGCAACCTCTTCCTTAGGTATCGAAAAACGTTGACCTCTAAGTTTGTTTTTTACGTACGGGAATCAAAAGAAGTCATTCGGTGCCAAGTCAGGACTATACGGCGGATGACTCATGAAATCAATGTTTTGGGTACTTAAAAATGCAGTTGTTTGAGCCGATGTGTGAGAGCGCGCATTGTCGTGGTGAAGAGTGAGCCTTTTCCGGCGTTTGGGTATCTGATTTCTTGGAAGGCAGCTGGCAAACAAATGGCTATGTACCACTCAGAATTGACTTTTCTGCGTAGTTCTAGTGGTACGGTTGCGACATGTCCAGTTTTTCCGAAAAAACTGGCGGCCATTTGCTTAGAAGTGCTTCGTGCTCAAACAACTTTTGTTGGATTTGGGTCATCTTGAAACACCCATACAGTCGACTGCCATTTACTTTCGGGCTCATACGCGTAAATTGACGATTCATCACCTGTCACGATATCATAGACGCGTTTTGAAGCACCACGATCGTATTTTCTGAGCATTTTTTTCGACCAATCGACTCGACTTTGAGCGATTGACAAATTGTGTTGATCCATTTTTTTCAGTCAAACGTTTATCCAAAATTTAATGTGTGCTAGTCCCACTAATGCCTAAGGTTGTCTCAATTACACGATAGGTCACATGACGATCTTGCAATATCAGTTCACGCACATCATCAATTGTTTTCGGAACAACAACTGATTTGGAAGACCTTCACGAAATTTGTCTTGGAGTGAACTACGACCACGATTGAATTCACGATATCATCGATAAACACTGGTCATTGATGGAGCTTTATCGCCAAAAATAGAATAAAGTGCATCCATGCACTGTTGCTGAGTTAATCCACATCGAGTGTTGTAAAAAATAATCAAACGAAAATGTTTACAATTTAATTTCATTTTTGGGTCGAGTTAAATCTTTTAAGTTACTGTAAACAACACAAATAGCGCTCGTATGTCAAAACTTTCTGAGTACGTTAAACCTAGAAAATTTCAAACTTTAGGATAGAGCTGTCAATTGTGAGATTGCAGCACTAATATTGCTTAATCCCGAAATAGAAAAGGCAACCCTCGTATATACGCACTGTGCAGGTAATTTTAAAAGTATGCTTTTGTTTAATTTTTTTTTGAAACTAAACTGGCAATCACAATACACACTTTCTTAGACCTTAATCAGGGTACACTAATTCAGGTAGTGTTAAGAAGCCAGCTAATTATGAATTTGCCTTGAAATTTTGTGAAAGTGATTGTCAGATTTATTAATTTTGTTTGAAATTTAAAATTATTTCATTCACACATTCACTTTATCAAAAACAAAAAGGAAATGCAGAGGGCGAATTATTTGAACGCAGATGAACGCAGCAAAAGCAGGACGAAAAATTCGTAAAGTAAATGTCAAAATTATTTGGCATCATTAAAAAGAAACGCAAATTATTTGCAGAAGAAAAACGTAAATAAAACAAACTTAACACTTTTTTTGCACAAAGCACAACAACGCATCATTTGGTTTTACTATTTGTTAATTAAGAACACTTTTAAATTTTTAGTTTAAAAATCTAACCGACGCGTTATTTTTTTTTAAATCAAGAAGAAGCACATAGACAAACTTTTGACATATTGCGAGGAAAATTGCCCGAGCAAAAAATAGTCAGCTGATCTGTCGAGACCACCTGCTCTATGAATTTGCCTTGACCCTGACCTTAATGTATATGGATTCCCTACTTCTTTGTTACCAGTGGTGCAAAAAAATTATCGCATCTAAAAGTTATGGGTAAGCCTTGCCACTGCTATAATAAAAATTTGGAATGAATTATGACTTCAAAAATTGGAATCAAAATAAAAAATTTTGAGTAAATAATAAAAAGGTAAAAACTGCAAAATCTGCACAATTTACCGAAAAACTTATTTTTTAGACAAACAATTTCAAAACTGATCAATGCTTTAAAAAACTGCAAAATGCAGATAAATCTGCACATTTGGTAACGCTGATGCTCAGTACTAGTGTATACAAATTGACTTCGAAACCTTACAAAAAAATTTGTTTAAAAAAAATTTTGTTGATCTGTGATACATGTTAAAAATAATTGTAAAACGTGCTATTACTTAATTTTAAATTAGTTCAGAATTTTTGATAAACTTCAGCTCCTTTTTATTTTATCACATACAAGGCTGTCAGAATTAGAAGTAACATTTAAAAATGTCCTTGAGACATACATACATTCGACCTTAAGGTTCAATTATATGTGACTTACCACAACGCCATAGCCATAACCATTGCCATACAAACTAAAACTCAATTGGTTTGTATCGCTAAGGTTATGCCGTAATCTATAATGAAATGCAGTGTTGCCCATAAGTTTGGTTCGAACCTTCATAAATTGTGTTGACCTGTGTAAAAGGATGTATGTATATTAATACAGAATAGGTAGAGAAATTATAAAAGACTGGTTCAGAAGCAGTCAGTTTTGTACAAAAAGAAAATAAAAGTGAAATCTCAACATTTATAAACCCAAGTTGCTCTTGCGAGATAAATTAAGAATATTATAAGATATGCTGCCGACTCTTTTACAGAAAGAAGGCCTCTATGTTAACACTTTAAGCATTATCTTTATTCGGCAAAAGGCAGGAAATAACAATATTATATATTTATATTATATATATATATATATATATATATATATATATAAATATATATATATATATATATATATATATATATATATATATATATATATATATATATATATATATATATATATATATATATATATATATATATATATTTATATATATATATATATATAATATAAATATATATTTATATATATATATATATATATATATATAATATAAATATATAATATTGTTATTTCCTGCCTTTTGCCGAATAAAGATATATATATATATATATATATATATATATATATATATATATATATATATATATATATATATATATATATATTTATATATATATATATATATAATATAAATATATATTTATATATATATATATATATATATATATAATATAAATATATAATATTGTTATTTCCTGCCTTTTGCCGAATAAAGATAATGCTTAAAGTGTTAACATAGAGGCCTTCTTTCTGTAAAAGAGTCGGCAGCATATCTTATAATATTCTTAATTTATCTCGCAAGAGCAACTTGGGTTTATAAATGTCGTTACCTAAATATAGAAAGGCTCTAACTCGTATTTTTTAAGTCGAGATCTTTTGGCTAATTGTGATTTGTGTGATCTATGAGCAGACCATTTATCAAGGGAAATACTACTTATAGTAGTAGTGCTTTAGCAATGACGTGTTAAATGTCTAGCAAAAAGCAAGGGTAATAGTAAATCACCAGAGTTTCACTATTGTTGTTTCCTGCAGGGTATGTGTGCATAAACATATATACAGTAGGTAGATATCTGTATTTTTACTTTTATTAACAAAACATCTGCACACACCTGCATAAGTTTATTTCTTCAAGTTGCTTACAACGTGTATTTATGTCAGGTGGAACTAAGAAAACCACTGATTATTTTTTCCATTCATGTTGTAATCCTCTACACGTCAACAGGTACTATAATTTTATTTGGAATTGTTGCTTTCGTTGTAGAGTTGAGCTCACCTGAGATATTACCGCTTTTATTGCATACATAGGAGGACCATTTATTTCTGGATCGTAATCTGTTCGGAATCGCATTAAAATCACTTTCTGAGTCGATTAAAGCAGTCTTTCCGTCCGCCTGGGTGTCTATATACTCTTGTTGTTAAAGAACAGGTCGGAGGTAGATATTTTATTCAGAAAATTAATATCGAAAAAAAGAAAATTTTTGAATTGATTCAAAACGTTATTAAAATTTCTCTTGTTAAAAAATACTTAATTATATAATTTTGCTCTAATTCAACAATTTTGTTTGCATATAAATTAAAATTATCAAATTACCTTGAACAGTCAGTACATGTATGTAATACGTGAACTCGTTCGGAAGAGAATTTTTGACTGCCCTACTTTTTTCTATTTTATATATGGAGTTTGACAACTCGGCTTAAATTATTTCCCCACCCTGTTGTCAAACTCCATATATAAAAAAGAAAAAAGGTAGAGGAGTCAAAAATTCTCTCCCGGACGAGTTAACCTGGTAATTAATTTCACCATGATTCGGGGAATACCATAATCTATTAAACAAAAATAAAGATTTGGCGTTGCCACTGAGAAGATTTTAAGTGATCAAGCTGCCACTATTATCTCTTAAACATCTATTGTTTGAAAAAAATTAACTTTTCGGTTAACTTTTTAGAGCTGCACTTTGATAACAAAAAACTTTTCTGCGTGTAACTTTTACGCAAATAAACTTTTCTAAGATTCTACTGTACTGTTGATATTAGTACGAATGGTCACCCTATGTATGTTACATCATGGTTTATTAAAGCACAAGGTGACCTCGTTTGTATTTGTTCGTTCAGATTTTCACGCCTGTGTTGTGACGCATGAAAGGTTTATTAAAGCACAAGGTGACCTCGTTTGTATATGTTCGTTCAATAGTCACACACAACAAATTTTCACGCCTGTGTTGTGACGCATGAAAGTTTTTACATTGCATTGTTATAGTTGTATCTGTAATGCAGTTACCTTGTGAAATCCACCTTGGTATGTATACATTTTGGTTTCCATTCAACTACGGCCCTGCTTGTCAGATAAATTTGTGCAAAAATCGTCAATTTCCTGGGAAGCAATAAAAAAATCGTCTTTTTTGATTTAAAAAATCGTGATAAAAATCATTAACACTAACTTTTTCTCAGCTTATAATTAGTTCACTTTTATCTATGTATATTTCCTATATTTTTCCGACAAATCAATTATAAGCTGACTTTTTCTTTGCTTTGGTTAATATTTTTCAAATAGACGTATAGCAATTGCTTATCATACTTATATGATGAACACTTAATACACCACGTTAAGAATTGATTTATGAAAGTTTTTTACACTAATCTTAAGAGAAATTAATGAGTTTATATTTTAAAGATCGAGAAAATCACCACTTTTTAGAGAAAAGTCGTAAAAACGGCAAAAAACCGTTTAATATGCCAGTCGTGTTCGTCAGTGATATCACTAAAGCAGTGGTCTTCACAAAGAGAAACGCACTTAAAATGAGAGTATTATTGTCAGCGTTGCCATTATTTTTTTTATAAGAACTGCAAATTTGGAAAAAAGAAATCTGCATTTTAAGTGAAAAAACAGAACATAACAAATTATATATAAAAAAAAAATAAAAACATAGCACAACATATCGCGCTCATTCAGTAATACAGTACTAACTGAAAAATGTAAAAATAAAAACCAAAATAATTAATTTTTATAAAAAAATTAATTAATTAAATAATTGTTTTTACTATATTTGTTTTTGTGTATCAGTGTTTTGTAAGCTTATGTTTTTTTTTATTTCAAGGCAAAATATAAAATTATTAATATTTTGTTTTATTATAACGATATTTTTTAGCTAATTCTAAGCTGATGATATGTGAAGCCTTGATTTGGCTATCTGTATTGGTAGAGTTATTTGAGCATCTATTTAGGATACAAAGATTTTTGAGTCGAAAATCTTCTTTTAGATTTTTTAAAAATTGATTTCTCTCATTTCCTGAAACAGGATGAAACTCAATATGCATTATATGCCGCTTTTGGTGCAATGCAAACATATTCTTTAGTAACTGGTTGCATACAAGCCACTCAGCCTCTTTGAATATGTTTAAAGAAAACAAAAAAGATTTTCCCACTTAATATCCCACATAATTATTATAAATATTTTTTTCTAAAATGCTGTAAAAAATTTATATGTATGTCCGTAGGTTTTTACCTGAATTATGAAAAAGTTTTTAAAGTGCATACATTTATGTAGCTTGCTATCAATTTCTTACTGTAATTATCAAAAAAATTTTAGCTCTACCTATATTGCACATATAAAGAGCTTCAAATTATTTTTGGATAATTACACACTAATTGGCAACGCTGCAGTGCAGAAAAAACATATTTAGCTCTCTCTGAAAAATAAAAACATGCGACATACACCTACTCTGTTTGAAAGCTAACAAGCTACTAATTGAAATTTTTTATTTTTCATATGTTTGTTGTTTTGATTATGATTACCGTTTGCAATGATGAAAACAAAGCGTATGAATTTTTTATTTATGAAAGATTGTGTAATGTTCATAATTTATTATGTTTTCTTAATTTTACGATCGAAAAATAAAATAAAAGTAGCTCGCCATGAATTATAAAAGCAATATCAGTAAACAAAATACGATATTTATTTAAAAATACAATTTAATCAGGATTAGTTATTCAGTTGCTGTTTGCAGATTTTAAGAAGCATTTTGGTAGGAAAACAATTTATTTTGGAAAACCCTGGTTGTAATATTCACGAAGAGAGTAAGTAAAAACCCGAAATCTTCGTTAGCTGGGTAATATGGGTGAAGACCACTGCACTAAAGAAACGAAAGATGTTGGGTGTAACTAATAGCTTTTCTATACTTTCGTACATTTTGCAGGAACGCATGGCAGACGTTCAAGATGTGAAACCTTTTTTTTTCATATTTTTATTATTGAATCTTCGCCTTTTGCGAACTAACAATAAGTATTAAAATCTTAAAACTACTTAATTTTTATTAGACCAGCCAGGCCAGACTAAAATTCAAGTTCTCATAATAAAAAAGCGGATTGGGATGTGTTTCCAGCTTGTTTAAATACTTGTCTACATAATTTAAAATTCGCATTTAAATAGTGGAACTTGCAGATCTTTGTGGATGTTGTTGTTTTTAATGTACCAAGGAGCACCAGTTATCATTCTTAGGATTTTATTTTGACGGCGTTGAATTTTTTCAATGTTGGCGGCGGTAGCAGTGCCCCATAATTGTATCCCGTAGCACCAAATTGGTTTCAAAATTGAGTTGGAAAGTAAAAGTTAGTAATCAAGGCGTAGCACAAAGTTTCTACCGATTAGCCAGTGGATTTGGGCCGTTTTAAGTTTCATCTGTGTCAACTTCGCATCTATATGTGACTTCCATGCAGTGTGGCCATATTAGCTTTTTTCGAGCTAATTTTAGCTTTATTTTTCTTCATTTAGCCTGAAATATTTACATTAAGCTTTAAGCTTTTTTTTAATTTTTTTCGAAATTTAATTTAGCTTTTTTAGTACTTTTTGATGCTAGATAAAATAATAAAAATTATTCGTATTTTTTTTCGGTATATATTCCAATTAAACTGAAAGGTATCAAGCTCCAAATTTTCTTCGAATTTACAACATCACAGTTTCCGAACCATTGTTTTGTGTAATAATTAACTTATAGCGGCATTTAAGGAACACAAATCAGCACAAAAATTAAATAAAACAAATATATAAGGAAGGAATTGTATTACAAAAAAACGTAGGAATTTGTTTTTCGCAAACAATTACTTTTAAATGCGGCAATTTTAAAGCAAAAAATCCAAATGCAACACAAACAGCCGTCTTTTGGTTAAATTTTAAATTATTTTGATATATTGCTCAAAAATGTATAAACACTTATGCCTTTAGTTGAAACAAATTTCTATATTAGTGTTTTTATTTAATAGGAATTTTAAAGTGCATTTTTGTTATAAAAATCAAATCAAACAGGACCGAAATAATTGTTTAAGAAAAAAGCATGCACAATGAAAAATCGTATATGTAATATGTATATTTAATTTTTTGATATTCATTTTTTCATCTTTACAGTCATTACACTTCATGAGGCACACATGTACAAATAAAAATATTTTTAAAATTACTTTTTTACAATGTAACATTTAAATAAAAGATTATCTTTTTTTGTTTTCTTGAACAAAATTTACATGAAGACATTTTTCATGATAGGTATGTAACTTGAATGAAAATTTTCGAATTTTAACGAACTGTGTCCCTTTATATTCTTTTTATCAATAAACAAAAAATTCATTGAAGAAATATTAAAAAAATTGCATCGTGTAAATGTAATCTTATAGTTTTGCCTTTTTGTTGTTTCCATGTGTTTGTATTTATGAAAAAAGTTTGTTATGTAATTAAATGACAAATTTTTTGCGTGTTTTTGTAAAAAAATTAAGGAATTGTGAGTGAGTATTTATGTATATTTAAAACAAAACAAATTTTAGTTTTTTTTTCATATACTTATATATTTCGCTCACAAATTTGTTTTTTTTTACCAAAACAGGCAGTAAATTAATGCCTGCTTCTTAAAACTTTTATAAAAAGTTCTTGTATATGCATATGAATACATGTTAATTTTCTTCTTACTTAAGGTATGAATCTACCAAGTTTTTGTAAATAAAATCAAAATTTTTATAACAAATTTTCTTTTCATTTTTTTTAGCACACAAACGTTTCGTACATATTATGAAAAATATCAAAATAACAAAGAAATTTCCTAAAAACGCATTCAAAAATTTAGCTTTATTTTTTGGCTTTAAGTTTTTGTTTTTAGCTCTTTTTAGCTGTTTTTTAAACGTGATTTAGCTTAACTTTACTTGAAAATCTGGTCACACTGCTTCCATGTGAGGCGGCGATCAAGGCGAATGCCAAGATATTTCATCTCAATTCGTTGGGGCACCGTATGGTTGTTAATAAGAACTGGGGGGGGGGGGGGGCACGTTTCCTTGCGTAACGTAAAAGTAACGTGGGTGCATTTTTGTTCATTTATTTGTATTCCCCACAACTTTGCCCATTTTTCTACTTGGGATACGTAATGTTGAAGTTGTTTTGACGCCTTTTTAGGGTCTTTATGAATACTGAGAAAGGCGGTATCATCAGCAAATGTCGACGTATGAGTAAGATTGTTTGTGGGCATATCTGCTGTGTAAAGCAAGAACAGAATTGGACCTAGTATACTCCCTTGAGGAACACCAGCCCCTATTGGTTGAGAACTTATTTGGTTTCCCTCTTTAATCATAAATTGTCGGCCGGTTATGTATTTTTCTAAAAGGTTGAAAATATTAGATATAAGGTTGAGCTTTAATTTATTTAACAGGCCTTCATACCATACTTTGTCGAACGCTTGAGAGAAATCTATAAAGAGTGCGGAGCAGTATTTCTTTTCCTCAAAGGCTTTTCTTATAACCTGTACCAATCTGTGGGCTTGTTCGATGGTACTATGTTGATTTCTAAATCCAAATTGGTGATCTGGAATGCAGTTGTTTTCATTCAGGATCGGAGTCAGCTTCTTTTTTAAGCAATTTTTCAAACAATTTGGGCATAGTTGGTGACAGACTTATAGGCCTGTAAGACTCCACTTTCGAAGGATCTTTTCCCGGCTTAGGAATCATCTTTACCAAGGCAACTTTCCATACTGGCGGGAAATGTTCGAGCCGTTCGTATGGCGTTAAAAATAAAAAGAATTATTCTTTTTGCTGTGCAAGGCAGCTCCAAAAGCATTTTGTTGCTGATTTCATCAATGCCAGGAGCTTTTTTAGCATTCAAATTTTTGATAGCCTCTATGACATCTGACAACTGAAAACGTATTTCCATAGGACATCTAGCAACAACAGGCGGTAATTTACTCATGTCAGTGCATTTATTTGGAGTGAAGACATTTGTTAAATGACTTGCGAGCAGATCACATTTTTCTTCGTCACTTCTTGCCCAGGATCCTCTCAGATTACGTAGTGGTGGTTTCGCGATAACGGGTCTTTTAAGATATTTCGCTGATCGCCATAGTAAATAATTCGTCTGAGAAGTCGAGTCTAGACCTTTGAGGTGTTCCTTAAGAGATGACAATCGGTGAACCTCTAGCAAATTTTTCAATTGGTTTGTACATTCCTTCAACTTGGCTTTAAGTTGGGGTGATCTGTGCTTTTGCCATTCTCTTCGGGCTCTTCTTTTTTAAGCTAAAAGCTGTTGCACATCGGCTGAAAAATTTTTGTTGTATTTTGTCTGACGATAGTAAGGAGAAGCATGATCAACGGCTTTTTTAATGTTCTCATTAAGGCTGCTCAGACAATCATCGATGTCTTCGGGAGTTTTTAGCGGTTGGTTTTCCGAGCAGTGGTTGCTGACAAACTTTTTGTATTTTAAGCAATTAACCCTTTTAAGTGAAAAAAAAATCACTAGTTGGTATTTGACGAGGACTAAAAATAGTGATTATAGTGAGAGAGTGTTCTGAAGATAAATCCAACGAGGCTTGAGCTTCGGTAAGTTCCGGGGATATACCTTATGTTACGCCAAAATTGATAACGTCTGGAATTTTATTGTGATCAGTTGGTCAATATGTCGGTTGTCCAGATGAAATAACGTTAAGTCCCATTTCAGATACGAAATCAAACAAAACACTACCCCTGGGACTTATTAGACGAGAGCCCCAGTACGCATGCTTAGCGTTATAGTCTCCAGCAGCTATGAAGCGGGGACCTAAAGATTTGTAAAAACTGTTGTACTGATCCTTTGTTATGGAGAACCTGGGTGGACAATACACTGACGAAATAACTAAGCCATGGAAAAATTCATTAACGCAAACGTTTGTTGCTTGTATATAACATTCGGAGAGACCACCCATCCATTGATGTTTGATTCCCGATTTGAGTATTATAGCCGAGTCACCACATGATCTATCTCTGGGATCCTTTGAATCGTAAAAAGAATAGCCTCTAATTTTGAAATTACTTCTAGATGTCATATGCATCTTAGAAATCAACATTGCATCAATTTTTTGGTTAATTAAAAAATATTCGAGTTCGTTTTTGTGTTGGCGGATGCCGTTAGCGTTTCAGAAACAAACCCTGAGGCAGTTCATGGTCTTTTAAGCATGGCCTGCAGAAGAACAGACTGCATTTTTTGCATTTCTTGCATCATCCCAGCCATATGCGGCATGATCTGCGTAAATTGTTTAACCATATTGTCAATTACGGCTTCGAGGCGGCTAAAATTGTACCCGGTTGGTCCATTTGTTGTAGGCTGGGTAGGCTTACGTGCATTGGGCTGGTTAGACTTTAATGCGTTGGCGTAGGAAACTTGAGTTGTAGTTGGTTGTTCTAATGGAGGCATGTTTGTAGTTGGTATATTTTAATGCTGGGGAGGGGCAGGAACCACTTTCGGCTTAGATAAGCGCTTAAATGAATAAAAAACGGGACAACCTCTATAGTTGGCCGTGTGGTTTCCTCCGCAATTGCTGCATTTCTTTACCCGAGGATCATTTTTTGGCTTGTCGCACTTGGTCGTTGCATGGAGGTCACCACACACAACACAAACAGAAGGCAATTTGCAATAAGCCTTGGGTTCAATTTCTAAATTCAATAAGAAAGACCGCGATGAGGAAGGTACCTCGGTATTTTTTTTATAATTTTTAAAAAGAGATTGGGCTAAATTTGTCCCTTGTTCAAAACACTTATTCAAATTTGGTGCACTTGCACTTAAAAGATGTGAAACCTGTTTCCCATATTACATCTAATATCATTACCATAATTTTACGTAGGCATTTATTTACTTATTTATTTTTGATTTTAATTCACACAATCGCATAGAAATCTAAGATATACTTAGCTTTTGCAACGGTAGACTAGAAAGTGCATCAATATTTTAGATATAATAGATTATATTATTATATTATAACGGTAAATTTGCTAAACAACACTAACATTTTATTATATGTATAAACAAATTTTGTCTTTAACTAGTTTTAAAAATTTTATATAAAATTTCTTACCTAATATCCTTCCCGAAGCTATCTTATTGAATTTTCAAAAGGCCTTTTTAAAATAATATTAACAATTAAAAATTGTTGTGAGAAAAATGGTTCTTAATATTAATTGGATTAGAGCTTGAAATATCCATCATCTAATGCAAACATATTTAGTCTGGAAGAAATATTCAATCTTATAGCTTTTTCATCTTCAAATTTTGACCTTTACGCCGCATTTCGGGTTTTTTTTTTAAATAAACGTTATTTATTTAGATAATTACGATAAATAAAATGCGGTAAATATGTTTTTCAAAACTGCTACAATTTTCAAACCTTACCCTGGACTTAAAGGGTAATGCAAAAGTTTACCATTGATACCTCCTTAAAATAATATATTTGTCTTCATTCTCTATCTAAGTCGATTTAACAATGTATTTCTGTCCGTCTCCTTAGCCAACGTTTTGAAGCCAACTTAAGCCTCACGGGCCCGTTACTAAACAGTTAATCATATACTATGTATTTATCCCTGATGCATTAAAAACTAGAAATATGTTGCTCCATGGCAAAAATATCGACTAAAAACTAACATGCACAGTGGACCATTTCGCGAGAATGCCGTCTAAAATCTATAACTTTTGACTGGATTGGAATTTTTAAACGCAGTTTTTTTGTTTACTAGGTGAGATTATAAGCTTTAGTTTAAGACATCAAACAAATCGACCGTTAGAAAAATAGTTATGATTGGTTTAAAATGCATTTTAAGTTTTAGCTGATTTATGGTAAAAAAGTAAAGTATTAGAGGCTGTTAAAAACGTTCGTTTGTACTAAGTCCTATATTTTGAGTCAAATTTGCAACTTATACTTATTAAAAACTTAAATTTTGTAAGAAAGTGCCAACCTTTGGTCCCCGTGAAATTTTTAGTACGAGGGGCCAAAAGTTGGTTTTTTGAAGTAGTTTGAGTTTAAAATTGGTTTATTAAGTTCAAAATAGACATTATAAATAATATATGTATGTGAATTATTATTATAAAGTTGTAAATTTAAAATTGATTAATGCACATAAAATGATAATAAAACGAATATCTAAAGTTGTGAAAAATTTCTATTAATTAAGCAATTTTAGTAAATATTTCTTCTAAATAACCTTGGTTTTCATCTTCCAGAAGTAGTTTAGATTTTACGTCTAACTCAATATAGTTAGTTTTCTATTTTTGCCGGATATTGGACATATAGGGATCTGACGTGCATAAAAAATAGTAATCAGGTGTTTATTAGAACAACATCTGGAAATTTTTCTGGTGTTGTGCTCGCGAAAGAACCTGTAGTCCTTGTTTCTTTTTCTTGAGCTTCTTCAGATAGATTGTGTTTAATTATTTGTTCCCCATGGTACAAAATTTTATGAACTGTGGATGGCATATATCTCCAAGAGTATTTCTCGTTATGAAGTATACCTGTTTTTTTTCGGCATACTCTCCAAATTTTTTTGCACATATCTTTCTGCTGCATGCTAGAACTTGTAATATAATAATGTTGAAGCGCTTTATTAGTTTCTGGATCTGAAAAAAATGTCCCTTGCAGTATTGCCATCATTTGTGTTTCGTTCTCCTTGCTTTGGCTGATCGATCATTAGGCCTAGTTCTAAATATTTTTCTTGAATTTGTTTTTTGTTGCTTTCTCATTTCTTCATTTTCCTAATTTGTTCTTACTATTTGTCCTAACGGATCAAAACCCAAATCATAACCTAATTTAAGAATGCTCCATAAAACGTATTCTAGCATGAAGAGGGGCAATCAAAATTCATATGCTGCCTTAAAACTGTCATCTTCTGAAACGGTATGGCTTAGTTGGCTTGATGCTTTTTGGCATATACATAATGCAGCTTGACGATGCATTTGTATCAGTTAAAGCTTGTGCAACTTTTCCTTAAATCATTGTGAGCCACATTTTGAAATTTACTTCAACTTCCTAGCCATCAATTGAAAATATTTCAGGTTTATGGGCTTTAATTTGATCTCTTATTTTTTTTGACTTATTCAGTTATGACATCTTTGTTTCCTTTTGGAATGTAAGGTTTATTGGTCTGCAATACTTTGTTGACTAAGGTATTTCATTTTTCCACACATCAACTTTTGTTGCTCGTCTAGTTGACGGCTCTAAGCCGGTATAAGTTTTTGTTAATCGCAATGGAACGAAAGATACCATAAATAAATAAGCATCTGATGAATTTTCGGCATTACGTTCACTCCAAACTACTTTCTTTGAAAATTACGTCAATAATAGTAGGCAACACTTTACAACCTAAAATTAGACATGTAAATTTTTTTTAACTTTTTGTTGATTTTTAAACATTTTGTGTCTAATTTGTTGTTCCCCTTTGACTTAATTTTCAACCCTTTTTTAATATAAGTCCATACAATAAATAGTTTATTCAAATTAAAATAACCAAAAAAATTACATCAATTCTTATTTTATAAATTTTTAAACTATTACTCCTACATATATATTCTTATATATACATATATACATATATATACAGTAGACGCTTGGAAATTCGAACTCTCAGAAATTCCAATCAGTAATTTCATTACATTCGGCGCTCAAAAATTAGAATCTAAAATTTGAATTTCCGAGCGGGTTTTTGTTGTAAACACTAAAATCTTGACAATTTAGTTTAACCAAAAACGAAAAGTTCGTTCGTTTACTCAAAGTTTTTAAAAATTGTTTAATATTTTTACTGGATTGCGTTCGTTTACAGAAAATCGAGTAAATTTTTTTTTTTTTTTTGTTTCATATATTTATTATTGAATCTCCGCCTGTGGCGAACTAACAATAAGTGTTCAAATCTTAAAACTAGGTAGTTAATATAAGTCTAGCCAGTGCCAGACTAAAATTTAAGTTCTCATATTAATTATCAAGCTTCATATAAGCGCAATAGTATCCCTCCTTTTCAGGCGGGTGTGCCCACTATGTTGCAGGATGTTTCGGGCGAGCGGATTTGGGTGAGCTTCCAGCTTATTTAAATACTTGTCCACATAGTTCAGGATTTCGCATTTAACTAGTGGAACTAGTAGATCCTTGTGGATGTTGCTGTTTTTAACATACCAAGGAGCACCAGTTATCATTCTTAGGATTTTGTTTTGCCTGCGTTGAATTTTTTCTATGTTGGATGCGGAAGCAGTGCCCCATAATTGTATACCGTAGCACCAAATTGGTTTCAAAATCGATTTGTAGAGTAGAAGTTTACAATCAAGACGAAGCACAGAGTTTCTGCCGATTAGCCAATGAATTTGTGTAGCTTTAAGTTTCATTTGCGTCAACTTCGCATCTATATGAGGCTTCCATGTGAGGCGGCGGTCTAGGTGAATACCAAGATATTTTGTCTCGGTTCGTTGAGGCACCATATGGTTGTTAATAAGAATTGGAGAGCACGTTTCTTTGCGTAAAGTAAAAGTTACGTGGGTACATTTTTGTTCATTTATTTTTATTCCCCATAACTTTGCCCATTTTTCAACTTGGGTTACGTGTTGCTGCAATTAGTTTGAAGCCTCTTTAGGGTCTTTATGAATACTAAGAAAAGCAGTATCATCAGCAAATGTCGACGTGTGTGTAAAACTATTGGTTGGCATATCTGCTGTGTAAAGTAAGTACAGAACTGGACCTAGTATACTCCCTTGAGGTACACCAGCCCCTATTGTTTGAGAAGAACTTATTTGGTTTCCCTCTTTGATTTTAAACTGTCGACCGGTTATGTACTTTTCTAGTAGGTTGAAAATATTAGCTGGAAGGTTTAGCTTTAGTTTGTTTAACAGGCCTTCGTGCCATACTTTATCGAAAGCTTGAGAGACATCTATAAAAAGCGCGGAGCAGTACTTTTTTTCCTCGAAAGTTTTTCTTATAACCTGCACCAGTCTGTGAGTTTGTTCTATTGTGCTATGTTGACTTCTAAAGCCAAATTGGTGATCTGGAATGCAGTTGTTTTCATTCAGGATCGGAGTAAGCTTGTTTTTAAGCAGCTTTTCAAACAGTTTTGACAAAGTTGGTAACAAACTTATAGGCCTATAAGACTCCACCTTAGAAGGATCTTTACCAGGCTTAGGAATCATCTTAACTAAGGCAACTTTCCATATTGGTGGAAAATGTTCAAGCCGTATTATGGCATTAAAAATAAAAAGAATTATTCTTTTTGCTGTGAAAGGCAGCTCAATAAGCATTTTGTTGCTTATTGTATCAACGCCAGGAGCTTTTTTATCATTAAGGTTAGCTATAGCTTCTACCACATCTGAATATCGGAAACGTATTTCTATGGGACGTCTAGAAACAACAGGCGGTAATTCCCTCACGTCAGTGCATGTATTAGGAGTGAACACGTTTCTTAAATGGCTTGCGAGCAGATCGCATTTTTCTTCATCATTTCTAGCCCAGGATCCTCTTAGATTGCGCAGTGGTGGTTTTGCGATTACGGGTCTTTTGAGACGACTGGCTGATCGCCATAGAGAATAATTTGTTTGAGGGGTTGCGTCTAGACCTTCCAAATACTTCTTAATTGATGCAATTCTGTGTACCTCCAGCAAGTTTTTTAAGCGATTTGTACACTCTTTTAGCTTCGTTTTAAGTTGGGGCGATCTATGCTGTTGCCATTCTCTTCGCGCTCTCCTTTTTTCAGATAAAAGCTCCTCAACATCGACAGAAAAAATTTTGTTGTATTTGACCTGACGGTATGTTGAAGAAGCATGTTCAACGGCTTTTTTAATGTTTTCATTTAGGATATTTAGGCAATCATCGATTTCTTGGGGAGTTTTTAGTGGTATGTGTTCCGAGCAGTGAGAGCTGATATATTTTTTATATTTTAACCAATTTACTCTTTTTGATAAGAAAAAATCACTAGTTGCTATTTGGTGAGGACTGCAAATAGTGATAATTGTGGGTGAGTGGTCAGAAGATAAATCGAAGGAGGCTTCAGCCTCAATAAGGTCCGGTGATATACCTTTTGCCACGCCAAAATCTATTACGTCTGGAATTTTATTATTGTCCGTTGGCCAATAGGTTGGTTGTCCAGTTGAAATAACGAAAAGTCCTATTTCCGACACTGAGTCATACAAAACACGACCTCTGGGACTAATTAGGCGGGAGCCCCAGTATGTGTGCTTAGCGTTATAGTCTCCAGCAGCTATGAAGCGGGGACCTAATGATTTGTAGAAACTGTTGTACTGATCCTTCGTTATGGAGAATCTGGGTGGACAGTAAACTGATGAAATAACAAGGTTATGGAAAAATTCATCAATGCAGACGTTCGTAGCTTGGATATAACTTTCCGAGAGGCCACCCAACCATTGGTGTTTAATTCTTGATTTGATTAGAATAGCCGAGCCACCACATGATCTATCCCTAGGATCCTTTGAATCGTAAAAAGAATAACCACTAATTTTAAAAGTGCTTCTAGATGTCATATGAGTCTCAGAAATACACATAACATCGATTTTTTGGTTCATCAAGAAATATTCGAGCTCGTTTTTGTGTTGGCGGATTCCGTTTGCGTTCCAGAAACAAACCCTGAGGCAGTTCATGGTCTTTTAAGCATAGCCTGCAGAAAAGCAGACTGCATTTTTTGCATTTCTTGCATCATGTTGGCCATTTGCGCCATAATCTGCGTAAATTGTGTGACCATATTGTCAATTACGGCTTCCAGGCGGCTAAAATTAGGCCCGGTTGGTTCGCTAGTTGGCACTTCTTGTTGTGTTGTAGGCTGGGTAGACTTACGTGAATTAGGCTGGTTAGACTTTAATGCGGCGGCGTAAGAAACTTGATTTGTAGCTGGTTGTGCCAATGGAGGCATATTTGTAGTTGGTATATTTAAAGGCTGGGGAGGGGCAGGAACTATGTTCGGCTTAGTTGATCGCTTAACTAAATTAAAAACAGGACAACCTCTATAGTTGGCAGTGTGGTTTCCCCCGCAGTTGCTGCATTTCTTTATCCTAGGATCATCTTTTGGCTTGTCGCACTTGGTCGTATCGTGCAGATCCCCACACACAACACAAACAGTAGGCAACTTACAATAAGTTTTAGTGTGGCCATATTCCTGGCAGTTTAAGCACTGTACGGGCCCAGATCGCTTATGTGGCACTTCCACAGTGACTCGTCGGTGCATAATATATTTTAAATCGTAGATGGGGTGAGTTTCACTTTTTTTCAATTTGATATCACCAGGCTCAAGCTCCACTCGGAATAATGGTTGGGGGTGTTTTTCCCTATTTCTCATATTCGATACCGTCCTAACCATAAACCCTTTGTTTAACAAACTGGTCTTGATCTCTTCTGGGTCAACGTTAGAATCAATGCCTTTAATAACTACCTGAAGGCCTTTTGCGGTCTTGAGTTGGTAGGTATAGAAGTTTTTTCTGAGTTTTTCGAGCTCCGAAACCGTGGCGCGGTAGGCGTTTTCATGGTTCACTTGAATTTTTGTCTCAAATATGTTACCGCGTTTAACGTTTGAAACATAAAAGTTATTTTCCCCAATCAAACCGACTAAAAACTTGACGAGATCATTTGAGTTTTTTTCCCTCAAATAAATGGGAGGTGGCTTAAAGGACTTTTTTTCACTAACATGGGCCTCATTATCCTCTTGCAAAATTGCAAAACGATTTTGCGATGAGGTTGGCCTTTCATCGTCTTTTAAAATTTTTGCAGGTTGAGATGCTTCTGCCGATTTAGGGCTCCTTCCCCTTTTAAGAACTGTTACGTACCTGTCCATCCCTACCTGGATCTTAGGAGCACACGCAGAAATTGGGCCCGTAGCGCCTTTAGCAGCTGTTGGTGCGACACCAGAACTTGATAAAGAAGACCGCGATGAAGATGGCACCTCGGTATTTTTTTTATAATTTTTAAACAGAGATTGGGCTAAATTTGTCCCTTGTTCAGTACATTTATTCAAATTAGGCACACTTGCACTTAAATTATTTGTATTTGTTTTCGGTTTTGCACTTAAATAGTTTCTATTATATTCAGGGTCTCTAATGTTTTCATTGCTAACGCTTGCTGAGCTTAACACAATGTAAGCATTTCGGCTATTAGGCCCACTGTCACAACGATTACTGTTACTCATTAACCGTTTGGTTTTTTTGTTTTGTTTAGTGTGTTTTTATTTTCGATTCTCACTTATGTCTTGTAGGTATGTATATTAACAAATATTTTTTCTTTGTAACTTATTACAAATATCACCTATTACAAATATACACTCGCGTAGACACGTCCGTACACTACGAGATTAAGAGAGCAACTGGAATCGAGTAAATGAGAACACAAATTGAGAGCGCAAAGTGACAGTTTTCTTACTGAGTATTTAAAAGTTTTTACTAGACAAAATTTTACTAGTAAAAATTTTTAGTAAAATAAAACATATGTTTTCTGATGTTAACAAAAAAAGTGAAAAAACAAACAGCTAACAAATTGAATAACGAGAAAAATTGAAGTGGTATAAAAAGTAATTTAATGTTCACGGCCAGTGTGACCAGATTTTCAAGTAAAGTTAAAGCTTAATCACGTTTAAAAAACAGCTAAAAACAAAAGCTTAAAGCCAAAAAATAAAGCTAAATTTTTTAATTCGTTTTTTAAAAAATTTCTTCGTTTTTTAGATATTTCTCATAATATGAACGAAACGTTTGTGTGCTAAAAATATTTAATAAGAAAATTTTGATTTTATTTTCAAAAACTTGGTAGACCCATACCTTAAGTACCCTAAGATAAAACTGCAAGCTAAAATCAAGCTTGGTCATGCTTGATTTTAGAATTGTGGAACGTTGACAAAATTAAATATTCCCAATCTAAAAAATAGCACAAAAATAAGAATGGCAGTCTTAAAACAAAATTAAAATCTTAAATCAAGAAAATAAAACTTAATATAAGAATAAAGTTCTTGATTTAAGCTTAAAGTAATAGTGTTATTCTTAATTTAAGGTTTATAATTTTAGAAACAAGTCTGACGTTCTTAAATTAATCCGAAATGATTTTAAAATAAGAATAACAATCTTAGTAAGCGTTTTCTCTAGTTGTGTTATGTTTTAAAGCGTGTGAACTTGTTTCGGTAAAAAGTTTTAAAAGTAAAATAAATATTGGGTGTGTACGATGGAAAATTGTGAAATGGTATATACTGACCAAAGGTCTGCATATAATTGGATGACTGTAGCAATTGAAGCAATTATTTCGGCCGAATAAAACAGTTTTCATGTTACAGGAGAAGAAATTATTAAAAATGAAGCGTGATCTGTATAGCAAACTTTTCAAAAATAAATCTGTGACGCGCCAATAGCAAGCTCCAATAAACTTGTGCTTCTGAATATTGGAAAGAAATGTCTCTGCATGCTGCCATGGACCAGGATGAGGAAAATTTAAGAAAACTACTGGAAGTATTTATTTTACAATCTGTTTCTGAATATTCAAAGGGTAAGTGGAGAATACGTTTGATTTAATAAGTATTGCCTTTTTGTTACTTGGGATACATTTACAATTTACTTTAGCTGCACAAGTGACTTATAAAAGCTTATAGTTCATGCAAAAAGAGAATATGAAGGAAGCTATTCCTCCGTTAGGGCTGCGCATGGAATTTCGTGATAAGTTATTCGATTGGAAGAAAAAGGAAGTTAAATGTGAGGCTT